>JAGKQE010000119.1:0-55399 GCA_022609375.1 Xenosphaeropsis pyriputrescens | reverse complement strand
CCTTCGGGCCTTCCTCCCCCCTTCACATTGGGCCGTATTTGTGCCCCTGGCCCCACGGGGGCCATTTTTTTTTTTTTTTTTTTTTTTTCCCCCCCCCCCCCCCCCCCCAAATGCCGCGTGGTGGGGGACTTTTGTGCGCTGATCGCTGATCGCTGATCACTGAATTTCCAGGCTTCCTGGCCCAGTCGAGACTGCTAGCTACAAGAAGGAGTACGGAGAGGATTTCTTCCAGGTTCAATCGGACGCCGTGAAGCCAGGACAGACTGCGCTCATTGTCGACGACATCATCGCGACCGGTAAGTCCCCAAGTCATCACAAGCCTCTGAATCGCAAAACTGCGAATTCTGACGCGCAAATACAGGTGGATCCGCCGCCGCCGCTGGCTCCCTCGTCGAAAACCTCGGAGGCAAGCTCCTCGGATACCTCTTCATCCTCGAACTCGGCTTCCTCCACGGTCGCGACAAGCTTAATGCCCCGGTCGAGACGCTCCTCATGGACGAGTAAATACACAATACGTTTTATCTCCTTGCCCCCTTCCAATCTCCACATACGCAATTCTCTCGAAAGAAATACATACAAATTCCCCCAAAAAGAAACGACAAATTTGCAACGTCATTATCACGATTTTGGATTTGCATTTAAATAGATAAAAAGAGATCCATTTTGGCGGCGCGGTTTGAATACACATTTCCCCGGCGTTGGGCTGGTTTGGCTATCTGGCCATTTTTTCTTCTTTTACATCTCTGTTTGGTCTATTCCACATAAATAGAGAGCGTCCTGTTTTTCTTGCGGGAGGATGGCCCTGAACCTTTGTCTGTGTCCGTCATCTTTTTCTGCGATGCAGAATTTTGTGGCCTTGGTGGGGGGTAGTTCTTTCATCAGGATAGCCGGGTTCAATGGGCAGAGATGGGGGTAATGTCCATATTCATGTCCAGAATCATCATTGTCATCATTGTCATCATGTGCTCTCCATGCAGATATAAAACAAAAGTTATGACATTTCTTCTTTCGGTGGGGATTGATTTGAGGGAACATCTTCTTGGACCTCACCGGGCCAGGCCATTTATTCTTGAAAATATAACTCTGTAATGCCTCGATGTTACTCTGTTCTGGGTGAGGTGATTGTGTGTTTGTGGCTGTTCTTCGGGCCTTCTATGCCATTCAACTTTTTCTTCTTCTTTCCTAGTTACTTTGGCTTTGAAAGTCGGGGCTTTTGCGCTCGTGGGCCGATTCGCTACTCTCTGTATCTTGGTATTAGACTAGTTATGTACAGAAATGCCTGACTTTGGGTCCCGATATGCGGTATGATGAGGTGAGTAGGATGGTGTGACTTGAGGGCTAGTGTGATGAGAGTGCTGAAGTTGTACAAGGTGGAATTAAATTAGATAGTTGTAAAATAAAACAAATATAAAATACAACAAAAGAGAATAAAAGCGAATAAAATAATATAAAATAAAATAAAATCAACAAAATCGGACAGATGTAAAATCGGGGTCCAAACAAACAGACCAAACAAACAAAACAACTTCCCTGGTGTCTTACCTCAACCTTATAGTGTAACCCACTTCACCTCTTATCTTGAAATACAGACACAAGCAGAAAAGAAAAGAAAACAAAACAAAACAAAACACCAAAGTCTAGATATCTATCTTATTGAGCATTGGCATTGGCATTGTCATCGCATAGTTGTTCGATTTACTGCCTGTACAGTCCACAGCAGCTTATCGCATGATTCGGCTAGATCCGCGCGGGCCTTCAAGTGCGCTGTCACGCCTCGAGCCCATCCCATCACCGCCTTTCCACCTCCATGCACTCGATGCTGCTTGACGCACCTGCAATCCACTCATAAACCTTCCCCATCTTTCACCATCACAAAAATCTCCGACCTTCCAAAAAATTCCCCGACATCGCAAGAAAATAGAAGAAGCAAAAAGCAAGAGCAAAAGCAAAAAACAAAATATCCTCTCATCACTCATCATTCATCATTCATCCTCCATCCCTCATCCTTCGTTGTCCAGTTTCACGCACCCCCATTTCCCGCCTGGGAAAAACAATGTAAACCGCACCCCCTCCGAATGCCTTCGTTCTTCGACTTCCAACAAGGCACCGAGGGCAATTCTCGACCCGGCAACGACTCGGCACCTCTGCTGGGCCGATTCCGCGCCGTGCCCGGCCAGAACGGCAATGGGACGAGCCGGCGCAACTCGGTGGGCGATCTGCTCTGGGGCCGGGCCAGCATCGGGTACGGCAGCATCTTCGGCGGGCTGGGGGACGACGAGGGAGGCGAGAAGAGCCTGGTGGTGAGGTTCAGCGAGCTGTGGATCAAGCCGACGCAGGAGGCGGTGCGTGGTGCCGTGGACCGTTGGTGGGATCGCTGGGTTGTCTTGGTGGTGTTGCCGGCGCTGTTGGTAGGTTGCTTGCGTGCTGCTGTTTGGGGAGGTGTCGTTGTGCTGATTGTCGCTGGAGTAGACTGTTGCTTGGTGTGCGGTTCCGTTTCCGAAATATCCCTTGGATGACGAGGATGGCTTGGATTTGCCCGGGTCTGGGAGGCATACGGTCCCTGGGCATGGAGCGGCTAGGGTTCAGGTCAATTTTTGGTTCTTTCTCCTTGTGTATTATGGATTCTATAATCTTACGGCTCTGCTGTGGGTCACGAAGGTTTTCAACATCTACAGCTTGAATTGGTATTTTCCAGTCTTTCAAACCCTCCAGAGGAACATCCGCTAACTGAACTTTCAGGTGGCCACAGTCGATTGGATTCCCGGCGACCATGACTATTATCATAACGATTTCTTTGGGCGCACCTATACCCCTGTACTTTATACCCGAGGCGAGAGGGTACATCGAGCACAACACCCTGTGGATCTTGTGGACATTCATCACTATGGCTATGCCGGTCGTCGTGGCTTTCTGCATCCTTACCAACCATGAACGCCATCTCGGACTTCGAACTGATCTCTCTGAAACCCAGCGAATATTCACATCTTCTTGGTTCGCCAATGACAACAATGACACATTGAATGGAAGAAAACGAGATCGACGAAGACAGCCTATGAACGCCAACCTTTTCGATCCAGATGCTCCTCTAGATGTTGCTTTAGAAGGTGGACGGCCTAGAGAAAGGTTGATGAGAAAGAGATGGATTCCGGCGAGTTTTGTGCGCTTCATGTGGTTTTGCTCGGCGCTGTTCATAGGCTTGTTGGCTTATGTGCTAGGAGAGGTATACGCAGAAATCTATCTCCAAACACTCCCGCACAGCAACATCGATACCATCTTTTACGTCTACAGTTGGGTTTTGACTGTACATCTTCTTGATGGTCTGACTGGTTGGATACTGGGTGGTGAAGATGGAGAGCGAGTAGGGAGCTACCCGCTCGGTTGGATATTCAAGCTGTTAGTCCCATCCCCTCAAAGCCAACACGTAAGATCCTCAAACTTACTCATATTCAGTTATTTTATGCTCACCTACCAAACCTACGTCCGCGCACTATACGCGCGTCTCCGCTCGCCTCAACAATTCATAATCCTACAAGCCATATCCAGCAGCAGCCTCATCTTCCTGACGCCCCTAACGCTCTCCAAGTCCTTCCACAGCATTTTGGAACTGCTGCACTTCACAGGGCAAGCCTACAGCCCGTACCAGAAGTTCTGCCTACGCAATATATTCATCCGCTCACTGGCGGAGAACGTGTCCATGCTCGCCTTCCTCGGCCAGATCCTCGTGCTGCACTTCGGCCCCAACCAGGACATCTACCCCTACTTCCGCTTCGACGACCCCGACGAGCCCTACGACTTCCGCCTCACCTTCTGGGCCTCGTCCGTCACGTGGGCCTGTGAGATCGCCGCCGGCTGGTGCGTTCGCCGCATCGTCGCCCGCGGCTGGGAACGCAATGTCACCGCCGAGGGCAAGATGGACCTCATGGCTTGGCCAGAGCTACTGCCTACCGGCCTCGTGGTCATGGTGCATGTCCTGCAGAACATGATGTTTAGTATTGTCCGGCTGAGCTTTTGGTAGAGGGGGTTCGGTGTGTGCTCGTCTGCGTGCCATGAGCCTTCGTCTTCCGGCTTTCCTGTATGTGTGGCGTGCATTTTGTGGTGTTTGGTTCGGTGCGGCGCGGCTTGGGTTGTATCGCATTGCATTTCGCTCTGGTGTTTGGGATCGGCTTGGGCCATTGGTGTTCGTGTTCGTGTTCGTGTTCATGTTCATATCTGTATTTGTGTCTGTTTCTGGGGAACTTGATACCCGTTTTTTGGGAGGCGGCTGTCGTGTCATATCATACAATCCATTTCTCCTTCTGTGCAACCTTCTTCATTCGTCTTCCTGTTCTTCATTGCTTGCGTGCACCGAAAACGCCGTTCTTGTATTTTTCTACAGTGTTGGGACTTGGGGTAGAGCGGTATATTTGAAGACGGCGATACTAATAGATTTGTCGTGGGCTCAGATTGGGTCTGATTATATGTTTCGAGTCGACTGAGGTACTTGTGTCGTGATTTTCTTTCGGTGGCTTTTGAAAAGCACGTGGTGGGGAATCATGCTAGAATCATGCCCCTGAGCGTCTTTGTGCAGGCGTGGACGGCTGTTTCACAGTTCCGTTCTTCATGATTCGCGGCACTGGGGCGAGTCCACCCCCAGATATAAGTTTGAGCTAACACGAGTAAAGCACTCGAGGATTCTGAGTTTGACATGTTGATTCTATCAGTTCTCCAACCCAACATCAAAAAGTCTATCTACAACCTAGGCAAAAGCGACAAAGAACACGCCACAAGGATATCTCTAGAGCCAACCCTCCAATTTCTTATATAAAAAAGTATCCCAAGCTTCTGAAGCCCAAGACCCAACCATCTATCTCCCAAACTTCTTCAACTCCAAGAATCGCAACGGAGGATAAACGAGCGCCGCCCACGCAAAGCCAACATAGTTACCCATGTCAGCGCCGTAGTCCCCAACCAACTCGGCAATGGGCCCGTAGTAGTAGACCTGGGCCATACACAGCACAGCACCTACCCAGCCCACACAGAAGGCCACAAAAGCCGCGCAGCCAATGGGCAACCTCTCCTTCTTGTTCCAGTCGGACCAGACGAAGCCCCGATTGCGGCGGAAGAAGAACGTCTCCTCGAGCGTGATTGCGATCCAGATGGCCACCCAGTAGCCCATGAGGGCCAGGAAGTTGGTGAAGATCTCCGACAGGTGGTCGCGGCCGGCGAGCGCGCACACCGTGTAGATGACGGCGCCGATGGAGTTCCAGATGAAGCGCGGCACGAGCGCCGGCCAGCGCCCCAGGATCTGGAAGTCGATGCCGCACGAGTACGTCGGCGCCACCATGTTGGCAATCAGCCCCAGCGCCACCACCACCGAGCAGAACTTGCCGAAGCCGCCCAGGCCCTCGTAACCGGCGACGATCAGCGCCCCCGTGCCAGCTCCCGCGGATGCCAGTGCGTCGTCAGACCCGGTGCCTGATGCTAGGCCTACGCCCAGCATGAAGCAGAAGGCGAAGGAGATGGAGAGGCCGAAGAGTGAGGACCAGAAGACCTTCCACGGCCGTACAAGCTTCGGGTCGTTGTAGACGAGAAAATCGGCTGCGTCTGGTGAGTAGGTGATTGCGGCGCTGAGACAGACGCTGAAGAAGGAGAGCTTGTTGCCAATAATGGTGGCGGATGAGCCGACTGATTGGGTGGAGGTGTCGAATTTGCTTCCTGCTGTACCGGCGAGGATGAAAAGTACGGCGTACTGCGGGACCCAGGCATATCTATTGATGTCAGTATTGGGTCTCATGAGCTGAGTGGGCACGCATACCTTTCATAGTAGTGGAAAACAGTGAATCCAAAAGTCGAAACTGACCAAGAGATAATGGCAGTAATGATGATGCCGACAACAACAGTCAAGCTGCCATTGGGGGAGACGGCTGACAGCATCTGACCCGCGACCACACAATCGATCATACAATATCCCAGCAAAATGACCAGATTGAGTAAAACGCAAATCTTCGTGGGCCACCATCCCATAGTGTATCTCGCGCAGACCAATGTTCTGTTTCCAGAGATCGGTCCCCACGTTGCCGTGTAAGCGGATGGAATTGATCCAACAATGCCTCCGAATACGGAGCATAGAGCGGCATCTTTGAACCCGAGACCATATACACTCTGACCGATACTGGCAAGAGTGATGTTTTGCGCAGCAGTGTTGATACTCATCCAGAGAAGGATGATCTGCATGGAAGACAACGTAGTCTTCTCGCTCTTCTCGTGGTCCTCGACCCGACGAATACCTCTCGACTCGATGCCGGCAATCTTCTCGACCTTTCTCG
This sequence comes from Xenosphaeropsis pyriputrescens, assembly GCA_022609375.1. Taxonomy (NCBI): domain Eukaryota; kingdom Fungi; phylum Ascomycota; class Leotiomycetes; order Phacidiales; family Phacidiaceae; genus Xenosphaeropsis; species Xenosphaeropsis pyriputrescens. The sequence goes on along the minus strand of JAGKQE010000119.1, from coordinate 49,094 downwards.
TCCACAACAGGAACTTGTAATTCGCTATTGTGGAATTGTCATCCGAATCGTAGTCTGGCGCAATGACATTGGGTTGAGGGTCAGCCGGTGCCTTCTCGACATCCGTCGGTGGTGTCATCGCATTGGCGTTGGACATGATGCTGCTGGACAATTAGTCCTGCTGGCGATGAGGGAGAGAATGATTCTTTCGCTGGTATTATCCAGATCAAGTTCGACCGTATGCTCTCAGACCTCTACCCCTACTGCCGTGCAGCAGTAAGCTGCATGATGACAGGAGGGGTATTGGCCACCGGTTCATGTCGCGGTATGTACGTTACCTGTGCTTGAATGATCTTTGAACAATTTTCTGCTACTCGAATGCATCTCTGCTTCTTTCAGGAAGTCATACTTCGGGCTGTTTTTGAAGGGCGTTGTGTACGAGTTGACAGTGTAGTGTTGTGAAAGATGACTCGATCAATATTTTTTTCCTGAGTTCATTATCGTCGCCCACAGTAGTGGAAGAATTGCGATTCCGGTGGCGGATAAGCAGGCAAGACTAAGAATAAGCTTCTTTGGGCGCCATGAGCGCTATTCCAAGTGCCTTGATCATTCCTGTGCATATGAATATGACCTTCTAGCTTTGCTGGTGAAGTCAATTAGGACAAAGAGATTCGGAAAGCGAATTCCGTGATTCTATCTGAGAACATCATACCGAGATAGTCATTCTTCAGTAGCTCTGGGTTGTCCTTCATCAGACGATGATCAGTGTGGAGGAGGGGCCAATAAGTATGTATTGATGGTGGGGGAAAGGAACAAGTCAGTGCTCGGTAAGTATTCCGTGGGCCCATGCATGCAAAAAGTAGGCCTGCGGGACCATTATTTACTTATTTACTTGTTTACTTGCATGATATGCTGAGATATGTTACGAACGTGCATCATTGAGTAAACATTTGTCGAATTTCCCGTGTTCTAGCAAAAGAGTAATATGGGCCGATACATTCCTCTAACTCAATTTGACTCTTGAAGTCGAAGACTATACCGCGAAATATGAACTATTATTAGATGGTTTCCATTTGCGATCTTTCACCTGGCCCGGCGAAGGCTGATGATAACTTATCAAACCTCTTTTCCCTACTATTTTTGCTTATATCCTTGACTTTGCAATTTGATAATAATATACAAGTCGATCAGTTCAAAGCAGTCCAAGTGCCAGTAATAGCACTGGTAACCAACAACGCAGATCGAACGACATTCAACAAAGCCCATTTATCAAGCAACGCATGTGCTGTCTCTTCCTTGGGCAAACCGGCCTCGGTCAAAGTCCTGGAGCCAATGTTAGTAGAGGTCATCTTAGATAAGAATCCAGATCGCAGTGGGTAGTCTCATTTAAGGGAAATCTCTATTAGATAGATCTGAAAGTTGTTGAAGGGGAACGGAATGTCTCGTGCAGTAGGAACAGTGATAAGAAATACTTACTCTCCAGCTCCCAAAGCCTTACTTTCCTCCCGCTTTGCAAATAGCTTCTTGTTGACAGGGATCATGAAAAAGAAAGTGTACGGCACCATCCCAACCGCAGCGGCACCAGCAGCGATGTACATCTTGACCTTCCAGTGTTGATTCGAGAGGAGCTCCGTGATACTTTCAACACCCGCATAGTGACGATAAGCCAAGTACCAGTAGGTAAGTCCAGAGGTAATTGCCATTGGTACAACAGTGTTTCGACCTTTCTCATAGACAGTTTCAAATTGGCGGAGTAGCAAAGTAGTCGGCGATTCAAGGAGTCGGGGGACAACGAAGTAGGAGAGTGAGAAAGAAAGTCCAGCAGCAACGGCGGAAGTCGTGAGGCCAATGGCCTGGGGGACACGGATGGCTAATGGAGAATCTGACATCTTGAACTTGTTCCTTGGATTCTGAAATTGATTGCAAAATCCTTTCGGGTTTGAAATGAGGTTGTCGTTGGGATGCGGCCGATGATACTGCGGGACAGTCAACAATGGCTCGACATATGATGTATTCAGGCTCCTCACATCGTTTTGACTATTTCTAAGCACTTTCGAGCTCAATATCCAAAGAAGATGTCGAGGTCACTGTTTGGATTGATGGTTTTATATCAAGAAGACCAGACGATTGTATACTCGTAGTAGAGCGACGACCCACAAAGAATAGATGACTTCGGGACAATGAGGGCGGGGTGATAGAATCGGAAGATGTTCAAATTTGGCCAATCGGCCAATCATTGACCCCGAGCCCCGCATTTCCCCCAATGCTTCCATACAAATAGAGGACAATTTTGAGAGTCCTAGAGTGGCCGGCATAACAATATTGTCCGAAGGTCATCAGGATTTGACGTAAGACCAATCCCCAAGTCCCAAACTCCTACTTTTAGAGTTTCGTCCAATAAAATAAAGGCCCCTACTCTGTCAAGGTTGTATGATGTAATATCTTACCGACCATTGTGTTTGGCGATGGAGATTTCCAGCGTCTCACAGTGACTGTGCTGTTGTACATATCCGCATTGCCAGATCCCACTGACCTTGAGAAGCAGAACCACCACCACAAGCAGTAGAATCCTGGAAAGACGGCAAAAGACAGCTTCACCAAGATGGAATATCCTTTCAATCCGAAGGGAAATTGCAGCGTTGTATAGGTCTGAAGCTGCTTCAAAACTTCATGTCTCTCATCAATGAATTGGACATACCTCCTTTAATATTTTCCAACCAACTCTCATCCTGGCAGCTAGGTGGCTTGGAGATCTATGTTAACGCTTCTCAATGTGAAATCGGCTTGTGGGAAACTTCATTTTAGACTGCCTGCAATAACGAGACTCCGTCCTGTTGCAAACCCAGTAGTAACAAACATCAGTACAGCATTTGCAACCTCTCCTGGCTTACAGAGTCTTCTCATTGAATTACCTTCCACAACACCGGGGACAGCTTCATCATTGGGTATGAGGCCCATTGCCCCGACCATTGCAGGAACCACGTCATTGACAGATACTCCATACTCTGCTAACTGAGAGGCCAGCCTCTTGCTCATTGAGCTCATGCCTCCTTTAAATGCTGCATAGTCTAAGAGAGTACCGTGTTAGTAAGGTGTCTGTTAGAGACAATCTAAGCAGGATAATCTACGGCAGCCATTGATTCCAGCTCCGTAAGCAGCGATGGATGAAGTAAACACGATTCTGCCCCATCCCTTTTCCTTCATACTCTTGACAACACCTTGAACGAGCAAGAACGGAACTCTCAAGTTGATATTTATGGTATGCTCGATTTCTTCAAGAGGGATGTCTCTGCAATTGTTAGCCCCGTAACATACCATCTCAGGAATAAGCACAACTCACTCTACATCTCCGAGTTTCTTTTCATATCCCGCATTTGGAACCAAGATATCTACTGCTACCCCATGCTCTTTCTGAACTTCCTCAAACAAATGCGCAGTTTGCTTGACAGAAGCCATGTCGACTTGATGGATGGAGACTCTTTTCTTTACATCAGTTGCTTTCGTAGCTGAGCCATTAGTCGTAGGCACAAGATCGCTGACAAGAAATTCAATATTTGCGCGGTTGGAAGAGTAAGTGAGTGCAAGATCGACACCTTTGGCCGCAAGTTGTCGAGTACAAGCTGCTCCAATTCTGAGAATCTTTGTTAGATATGCTTTTTATCATTGGGATATCTCTAGGTACTTGTCCTCCTGAAGCACCTGTAATGTGAGCAAGTCTGCCAGCAATTCTGTTGTCCGCCATGGTAAAAAGAATTGGTAAATGAATACTTGAATTATTATGATGGAAATTTAAAAGCTAAGGTCCTCAGGTAGAATGAGCAGACTGCTAACGAAGAAATAGAGTCTTGGAATTTGAATAGAAACATTAAAGCAAGAGCAAGAGCAAGAATAGCTCGAGATTGTGTAGGTTGGGAAGAGGACATGATTAATAACAGCGAATTCTTCCAATATAGTTTCTAGATCCTTCATGGCAGTTATTGGACCACTTTGAGTTAAAAGTTGTATAAAAATAGTTAGTCGTTCTTCACATATGAATTAGGAGTAAAATAAAAAATAAAACCCTATAAAATTGCTACTACTATCTTTCATCCTTTTGCTAAACGTCTTGGAGCTCCTTTTTCAAAACCTTAATTGGCAAAGGCCCCTTATCCCGCACAGATGTAAGCTGCTCAAAAGCATATGCTACCTGGAGCAGTTTTGCTTCGGAGAAAGCTTTAGTAATGAAAGTGATACAATAACTGATCATCTATTAGCAAAAGGGTTATTGGGCGAATGGAAAATGATTCGACAGATACTTACGGAATACCAGGCGCAACCTTGACAAGATGTTCCTTCCCGCTCTCAGTCTCAACAGGTGTACCCTCAGGATAAAATCCAAGTGGCACTGAGATAACAGGAAAGCCCATCTTTGCAGCAAGGTCATTTCCAACACCTAGAGTGGATGGAACAGCAAGGACATCAAGTTTGTGTTCCTCCATCGCCCCAAGAATACCGCCCTCACCACCAAAGTATAGCTCTTGTTCGACCATGCTTTTGTATTTGTCACTGTCAACATGGATACCTTCTGCCTGGGTCCACAGAAACTTTCCAATGTCCCGCTCTGGGTATTCCTCGGCTGGGAATGTTGTTGTGAAGCTGATTATGTCGTCTACCGAGTGAATATTGTTTGGGTTTGTACCCAGCGTTTTGAGGTAGTTAACAATATCACGCTTGAATTCCGACGATCGTACAATACCCTTGACTTGCTGGTTGAGCTTCTTGAACTCTTCAGCCGCTGGGAAATTAGCATTGTCCACCACAGTTGCTCCGGCAGATCTCATTGTTTTCAAAGCATTCTCAAACGAAGCCATTATTGGTTCAGGAGGGTCACTTGTCAAGGAATTCCGAGGAATCCCAATCGTGAAGCCACTCAGATCGGTATCTTTGCAGAAGGCTGTAAAGTCGGGAATTGGCTCAAAGGGGATATGCCAAGTTCTTTCATCCAACTCACTACGGCCAGCCATGCTGCTAAGCATGTACGCGGCGTCTTTGACTGTTCTTGTCAGAGTACCTATGACATCTTGCCGATTTGAGATTGGTATGACAGCGTCAGTTCCAATCAACCCGCGAGTAGGTTTGAATCCCACAACGTTGTTGATTTCCGCTGGATCCAGAATGCTGCCAAATGTCTGGGGAAATTGTACTGATTAGCCATCTAAAGCTTCAAGAAATACGACAAATCTTACTTCTGTGCCCAAAGCAGCAGTGCACAATCCTAGGGCTGTTGCTACTGCTGAGCCGGAGCTACTCCCATCTGACTTGGAATTTGGGTAGTATACACCCAAAGTTTGACCGCCTCGTGGACTCCAGCCAGAACTGACGTTTAGTCCCCTGAAGTTGGCCCATTCCGATAGATTTGTCTTTCCCAGAATAATAACACCAGCTTCTCGGAGTCTGCCGACAACCGACGATTCAATGGCTGGCTTGGCTCCAAGAAGAGCATAAGAGCCAGCAGACACGTCCAATTTATCTTTTGTTGCTATGTTATCCTTGACAAGAATGGGGATACCATGTAGAGGCCTGTCATGATTAGTGATTTATAGGAATATGATGAACACAAGATATACCCTCTGCTCCCTGAACGTGTACGTTCGTCATCTAAATGCCTTGCAGCATCTAATGCGCCAGGGTTGATCTGCAGAACAGCTTTGAATTCCGAAGCCTCCTCAATTCTTCCAATGTACGCTCTGACCAGGTCTACAGAAGTGAAGCGGCCTAGTTCAAGACCTTCTGAAGCTTGCTCGATTGTGATATCTAGGAGCGACGGAAGGTCCGAGGAAGCTAGCTACCGGTTAGCCTAAGCTTCGAAGATGATACAAATTGCACTTACCTGGATTGCCAACGCCCATGATTCTGCTCACGCTCCTTGAGAATGAAGATAGTAAAAGTGGCAGTAGGGCTGGGATCACGGCCATACACACAAGCCCAAAACGAGGAGGCAGCACGGAATTTTGCCGACGTTGGACTATCCTCATATGAAATTGATGGAAGCTGGATAGGTTTAGAGTTTATTTTACAGAGTAGGTAGCGTGGAAACCAAGCGTTGCTGGGGGTGGGGGGAGTACCCGAGACCCTGAGGTGCTGAGGCTCCGCTAGCTGGCGACATTCACAAGTAGATAAGGCTAGGTGGGGTAAGTTGTACGTTGTAAGATGACAGGAGTTGGGGCTGGTGGCTTGCAGGGAAAATGATCCACACACAACACAATATATTACCTAGGTAAGTATGTACCTATATACTTTATACTTATACATATGTTACTCTACTATCACTTACTTATATGCAGCATTCTGTCAGCGAATATCAGCAAATGTCAGCAAATGTCCTATTCTGTGTTACATCCTATACATAAAGGAGGGGAAGGATTCAACACTTTACAGCGTTGCATTCCTGCACCCATTAACGCCACTACTTGTTGGGCGGCAAACGAATGTAAAGCTGCCTTGCCTTACTTGCCAATACCCAGATCATCATTCGATAGTACTGAACAGGAAGGAAAGAAGGCAGCCACAAAGAGAATTTACCTGCCTGGTATCTCCCCTACTTTGATATCATAGGTAATCCCATGAAGTCGCCATAGAACTGGATTGTGATATATGTTAGGTTTTTCGAGGTGCTCTCTCCTTGCAAATCAATCTCCAGCAATGCCTCATGAAGACAGCATTGGCCTAGGCCAGACAAAGGTTGTTGTAGGCTCACCCAACAACTTTTGGATTTGGTCTCATGAACTTGGCTGGGATTTGACCCATCCGCCAACCCCAGATGCTGAACCATCGCAGCCTCGACTTCTTCTTGACTGCGAGATAAGCAGCATTGCAATCGATCCTGCAAAGACCGCTCTTGTGATCATCGACATGCAGAACTTTTCCATGTGCGACACGCTGAGAAGGGATACAGTGCCAGTGATGTTCCAGGCGCAAGACGCACTACTGAAGTATGGCATACCCGCAGCGCGTAGAGCCAACATCCAGATCATATGGTTGAATTGGGGTCTCACTGAGCGAGATCTCGAAACAATGATTCCAGGGACCATGCGCGTATTCAGTTGGAAGGCCAACAGCGAGGCCACTGATTACGGTATCTCTCACTCTGGTGGCCCCGCAGCCACCAAAGGCGTCATTCGATGTGGAGAAAGTCCACGGGCTACGCCTCTAGGGGGCGATCTGGGGGAAATTGTACTGGGAGATGGCACTAAAATTGATGCTGGGCGGGTTCTCATGAGGGACACGTGGAACGCGGCCCTGTATGGTCCATTAGCCTCTGCATTTGAAGAGGGCCAATCAGCAGCACTGCGACCAGATGTTCTTATTCACAAAAATCGGAACTCGGGCCTTTGCGAAGCAACGTCTGACTGTGCCGAGTATCTTGAAAAGGAGGGCATTCGAACACTTCTGTTCACTGGATTGAACACAGACCAGTGCGTGATGGGAACATTGCAAGATGCTCACTCGAAAGGGTTTGATACAATTCTCCTGAAGGACGGTTGTGCCACAGATAGCCCTGATTACGCTCGACAGAGTGCTGAGTTCAACTGTTGTAGAAACTGGGGGTTCTTATCAACTTGCAAGGCCTTAGCCAAAGCAGCACTGTAACTAGATGCCGAATGCTCTTGGATATACAAGCAGATGGCTATATACTCTGTGCAGTTGATAGGTAGTCGAACATGAAGGTTGACTTGTGCAATGTCTACTTTGTGTTTAGCTTTTGATGTGTAATTGTAAATTTGCATTCTCAACAAGTAAATTACTTGTGGAGAGAAGCAATGAGCTCCCAGTACTGTATTGTACTATGTTGTGAGCATCCTTGTCGCCATCCAATGAGACACATAAGGTACTTCCACTTCCAAGTGGCAAAGAGCCGTCCCCATCTTCCTCAACCCACAATCCACAACCCATCTTCCATATCGGCCTAGAAAGCAACTCTTATTTTTAATATTCTACGTCTCTAATACTCAGCGACAATCGGTCAGCCACAATGGAAATTCATGAACTGTGAGTTTTTTGTATCCCAAAGGGTCTGCAGAATTCGAAGTCCTAGCTTATGCAATATTAGTGAGCAACTATTCTCCGATCAGTGGAAGCTATCGGTGGGTTCTAGACATAAAGACTTGGAACGCGACGACTTGCGGCAGGTTAAAAATTTCAATACTTGGGATACTCTACAGAAACAGATTCGAAGAGCTCAAGAAGACCCACTTCCACAGGTGATCCAGCAAGAATTTGCAATGCTCCTGCCTGGATTAATGCAATTGAAAGCCTTCATCGAATTCTTTTCCCGTCGACTTGTTCCACAGCTTGACACTTCTATCTTCTGGGGTTTGATGACCTTGATAATCAAGGTGCGTCTCCTTTTCTCAAGTTACCAATTATATACACTGAAATTATGTATAAGCTTGTTCAGGAGGAAGACGGAGCCCTTCCTCGTATACCTCGAATGCTGCGCGAGCTTTGCCACAAAATCGCAGTTCTCAACAACTACTGCGACGACACAAAAACCTCGATTCCGCAGATTGAAGAGGCCTGTTTTGAAGTAGGTCTGGCGTTGTTGTCTTTTCTTTCACACATTGTCAAGTTCATGCGGAGCGACGTGGAATATTCAACCCCTGGTGAGTTACAGGATTATGATATGAACGTTTTCCCAGTGTGCTTATAAGTTCTCATCTAGGACTTGAACTCGAGAACGAATGGCTGCCTTTAGCACAGCAATTCAAAACTACCGCTCGGGAGATCGACGAATCTTTGTCTCGTATCGAGAAATTATCGAAATTTGCGAGGCGATCTGAGCACATGGATGATACTAGTAAAACCCTTTCTATGCCTCCAAACTCAAATCAATCATCAAAGATGACAGAACAAGCAAGATTGCCTTGTGCGGTTCTTCCATCAATCAGAACTTTCCGTTTCTTTAATCGCACTGATGATATTGAAAAGATTGAAGACTATTTCCGCAAAGTCGATCCCAATCAGGCATTCCGGTCACTTGCGCTTTACGGTTTAGGCGGCGTAGGCAAAAGCTCTGTGGCCTTGAGGTTTGCAGAGGCTAAGTGGTGGAAAGGAGAACTCGACGCAATGTTCTGGGTGCACAGCGAAAAGCAAGTGACTATCAAGCAAAGCTTCACTGACATCGCTATGCGACTCAAGCTCCCTGACGCGCAACCGAAAGATCACGACGAGAACCATGCACTTGTGCTAGATTGGCTCCAGCATACTCGTAAGTGGCTGTTGACCGAGTGGCTGTTCCAACGATTAATGTTCTCCCAGAATGCCGCTGGCTCATTGTGTATGACAATGCTGAGTCCATAGACTTGCTGCGTGAATTTTGGCCAAACGCAAGCCGTGGTAAAGCCATTATTACCACTCGCAACCACTCGTTTGTACTTGGACCAGCTGACAGCGGACTGGAGATTGGAACATGGGATGCTGAAACAGGGACAAGTTTCCTTCTACATCTCCTTTCGACAGACATCAGTACGCAGCTGACGGCTGATGAGGCGAAATCTGCACATGAGCTCTCAAATAAGCTAAGTGGGCATGCATTAGCTATTTCTCACATGGCTGGACTGATACACAGGCGTGCTTGGTCCATTAATGAGTTTATGAAGATATACAACCAACATCCCAGTCAAATACATGGAGTTTCTGGTAACAGCTCAATCAACGCACTTTGGGAATTCGCATTCAAATCACTTGATGTCAACAGTCATGCAGTATTGGGAGTCCTTTGCTTTTGTGCGCCTGACAGTATCCCTCAATCCCTCTTCGAGGTCGAGCGGACTTCCGATCTACCCAAATCGCTCCTTTTTTGCTCAGATCACCTTCGGTATGTTCTCAAAGAGAGAAAAGTCCAGCAAATGATTGATGATTATTCTAGGTTCTCAGAAGCAATTGAAAATTTGCTTACTCTTGCACTTATAAAAAGAGACAAAGAATCTCGGACTTTCTCTCTTCACAGACTTGTTCAGACATCATTCAAGTATTTCTTGACTTCTGAGCAGAGACAGCAAAGTTTCGACGATGCATCGATGCTAATATCCTGCGTTTTCCCTCGAAGGGACTCTGACGTGGCACAGCTATATTTGATGTGGGATCGGTGTGCTTTGTATCTGCAGCATGTACTCAATCTCAAGGATTGCTTCCGCGAAGAGAAGAAGTCAAACCGATTGTTCACCTCACTGAAAACGTATTGCGAACTCAACAATGCATGCCAACGGTAAGTCATTTCATACAGTATGAAAGTGTAAAATGTTGATAAGCCGCAGATATTTGTTGGAAATCAATGCATACACTGAGCTGAAAGATCTGATTCAGATCAACAACATAGCAATAAGCACACTACCCCAAGAAGACCAAACAATTGGCCTTCAAGGGTCACTAACATCTCACACTGGACAGTTGCTCATTCGTCTTGGCAAACCTCATGAAGGAGTAGATTGGTTGAAGAAATCTTACGAGATACGCAGTCATGATATGCCATTCAATCCCCGGGAATCGGCATGGGCTGCGGAAAATGCTGCAAATGGAATTGCCACTCTCAATGATTTCACACAAGCAATCAAATGGCAAGAGATTGCCCGTGATCACTGGCTAGAGTGGTCCAGAGAACAGACTTTGGACAGAGGAGCATGGCCCGCATGCATCAAAAAAAGTATGGGGATATCTCTGACTTGGGATGGTCAGCTGGAACGAGCTTCGGACATGATAACCCAGGCATTGCAGCAAATAGAGTCGACTGAACCCTACAATTGGGCAATGGCAGCGTAGTGAGTATATGATTTCCCCTTCAGCTTATGGGTGAAGGTGTTAATCTTTTACAGCACCCACTTTGCATTTGGCACTCTTGATCGTCATAATCACAAGTTCGAATCAGCAGAAGCTCATTTCATAGAGGCCCAGAATCTGTGGTTAAAGGGAGACCAGCTGCGTACTGATCCCTTCAATGCAGCGTGCATGTATAGAATGGGTTGTACAGCTCTGGATCAGGGTAAGCTGGAGGCTGCAGTGTAAGTTATAAGTCTCTGTCCAAAAACAAACAGATTTGTTTATATAAAAACAGCAAGCACCTCCAGGATGCCATGGTTGTTACAGAGATGCGAAAAAGCAGCATGGTAGCTGAACATGCTAGATGTGTTTTCAAGCTATCTGAAGCTCTTGAGCAGGAACCAAGATATGGGCAAGAAGCTGGAAGGTTTTGTGGGGAAGCAGAGCGTCTACTACATCAACTCTCCCCGGATGCAGAGGCGCCTGGACATGAGAATACTTATGATAGCCTAGTGCATATATTATGGCGCTGATATGCTAGGGTTTTCACCAGAGGAATTCATCATCATTATTTCATACTTATGATACAATCAGTACCAAGTCATGATTCAGTTTATATAAAAAAGATTCATTGGTGACACTGCAAAATTCATCCCTTTTCGACTCAAGCCCAACCACGTCTTGCATCAACCATAACATGCTCTCAATACTGCTGACACAATGGAGGTTCTATGCACATGTGTTGATGTGTTGCGAGTCAAGTCACTTCGAGCCTGTAGAAGGCGTCTCTGTCTTTGAGAGGTCGACTTGGCGAGGCTTCTGAGGGAGGCTCCCTTGTCTGGCGCGCCCAAGAGAGATGGGTTTGCTGAGAGAATTGACGTAGATGTTCTCTTCAGCTGTGTACCACTTTTTCCAGGGCTGGCTGAGGGAGGTATTGGAGGGCTCCATGTTGCTATTAGCTTCAGCTCTGTTGTCAGCCATCTTCTATTTTTGAGAGCGCCTTGCAAATTGGTACCTACCTGGGAAGATGATTGATTTAGTGTGGTATCAAGATTGTATAGGCTGTGTAGATGATAACTGCCTTGCCAATATCATTACTTGGAGGCACTGTGACCCCTCTTTATAGGCTCTAGCCACCTGTGCTCAAGCCGTCAGCGGTTGTGCAGAGCCTCCTAGGCAGTGCAGAAGTAATTTGGTGACCAATTGTAACCATCTCACTTCAAATTATTCATGCTGCTCTGGCGCTTGATAACTATACGCATGTCTATTGGGGCTTGAGTCTGACAAGGTGTCCTGGACCCTTGAACAGGTGTATACTTCTTGAGGGAGTTTATGCATACAGTATTGTGAAGGCTGCAACTAAGAAAAGATGTGACACTTGTTGATAGATTATTGTTCGTTTGGCGGCACCTAAAGTTATAATAAATAATCGAAGGTGCTGCGTGTGATTATCATTGTAGTAACTTATCTACAATCTAATAATTTTGGTTTCGTAGTACAGAGCAACATCTCACAGCCGAATTCATCAACAGACAAATCTCCACCGGGTACTTTGTGCAAGGCGTCACCTCGCACTCACACCCGCATAATTCCAAGCACACCACCTTCGCAAGGAACCTATAGACACAGGCTCCAGTCTTATCACACATGTCAATGCTTACAGAGCAGAAATGTTCACATGCGTACCTAGGTATGCCCGCCAAACTCGGTGTCAGAAGGTACAAGGGGGCAAAATCGAATAGCGAAGATGTCGAGATGCAGCAACCACAAAAGCCCCAAGAGAATAGTGCTACACAGAGCGACATAGAAGCTTTACACATCTTGTTTGATCTCCCAGAAGCACAGCTGCGCCGATGGCCAGGTGCAGTGGCCTACTGCCGATATATCGAGAAGTGCTTTCAGCCACTTCTAACCGACGAGTATGCCTTTTTATGGACAGTTATTGGAACGCAAAGGCCGCAGATAACAGTGGAATGTTGGCCGTGGTTCAATGCTGTCTCTGCAACAACAAGGATGCTGGAGAATGAGGACAGCAGTGTTGAGGATGTGTGGGACAGCTTGATATCTTCTTTGCCTATAAGCAAGGCACTGCAGCCAGCTCCTCTCGAAAAAACAGCATGTCTTGTTGCTGTCTTCTCGGTGCTTTGCTGGGGCACCATGACCCTCCAGCCTAGGCTCCAATGGGCTGATTTCAAAGGCTCGCCCAGTCTCATGGTTCAGCAGCAGCAAGTTGATCAGCCTGGTCTTAAAATGGACTTGGTACGCAGACCAATACCAGCGGTCTTTCGAACCTTTCAACGGACCATGTTAACAAGCCGATGGCGGCAGCCGATTAGTGGTATCAAAAAAGAGGACTCGACAGCCTTGTATGTCTCCACCCTGAACTATGCCTCATTGAATACGATTGGTAAGATCCACATTGTTTGGGTTGATGATGTGAGCAGTCATCTGGATTTTGACTCTGCAAATCGACGCCTCTCCATATTTCGATTTCCAAGCTTCTGTGCTTTAAGTACACAGGCGCAGCATAATAGCCGAGCGCCAGTATTTGAGGGGTGAGTTGGGAAGCTCCCAAGCGTCTAAACAGTGGAGTAGAGGATGAAATAAGTATGCTGATGTCTCTCTGGGCATTTTAGACTCCTTAGAGCACTGTATGGGGCTGACACCGATGTCATCAATGCACAACCACATCAAGAAGTTCTCATGTCCTACCGCTTGCTGTTCGGCCAAATTGCCGGCGCTCGAAGACTGGCCAGAGACGCCTTGAAACCGCTGAGGGAGGAAGCCGATTATGATCAGCTGCTCGAACTCATTTGTGCTCGACCTTGCAATAAGACAATCCGCGCACTGCCTCCGCTTCTGTGGCCAGTATCTTGTCGGAGCTTCGGGGGCTCTCTGCAGGAAGAAGATGTATACAGCTCGCAGGATGATTTCCCTATGTTTGGTCAGCGACTTGTAAAGCTGCAAGAATTCAACCTGCGGCAGCAACCTAGTCAACTCCGTGATTTGTGGAGAGATCGGAGGAACCCTCTGCAATGGTATACTTTTTGGGCCGTACTGGTAGTCGGCGGCTTATCACTTTTCCTCTCATTTTGGCAGCTGGTGGTGGGGATAATCCAGTTGGTCATGTCAAGTACATCGGCTGCAAATGCAGCTCCTTGTAATTGCTTATCATAAGATTGCAAGTGCAAGTGCAAGTGCAAGTGCAAGGCTTTGGCCCGGTTGCATGTGGCTTCTCATAAGTCAAGTTCTATGCCTTCGGCGCAGTTACAAATGCAACTTATATAACACGGGAAATTGGGAAATAGAAAACATTCTTTGACATAGCACTGAACAATACTGTCCAATACTCTCCAACATGATCCACACAACAGTCCAGTATCTTGCACGCAACAAGCTTTACGAAACAGAAAAGCCCTACTCAGCTGACTTCGAGCTTGAAGCGCACAATGGCATCAAGGAGACAAATTATATCCTCTCTACACAGCCAGTATCTATGAAAGCAATCCAACCTTCGGACAACTTCAGTCTCAACACTCATGGATTCTGTATAATCAATGCCAAAACAAGTCTGCAAGTACAGGATGCGCTCACAAAACCCAAGGCTGTAGAGTCGGCTTATCTGGACGAGATCAAGACCATACTCCACAAATGCTTTCCAGAGTATAGCAGACTGGAAGGGATGGAATTTGTGGTATGTGTTTGATTCACTGACAGAGACACACGGCTCATGGGATACAATTGTCAGGTCAGACAACGCGACGAAGAGTTTCCATCCGATAAGGTAGCCATCGTCACACATGAACAGCCTGCATGCATTGCGCATAGCGATTATTCGGGTGATGGTGCAATTTTGCAGCTCAAGGCCTCATTTCCAGGACAAGAGAAGTACTTCGAAGACAAGGAGTTTGATCTTATCAAGTGAGTAATCGCTCTTCCATGTAATATTTTCATGCTCTGACAACTTCGAATTAGTGTTTGGAGACCACTTATTGGTCCAAACGATGACTGGCCATTAGCACTCTGCGACTACACTTCTATCGACCTTGATAACGATATCACTACAGCAGATCTACTCCATAGTAACAGAATTGGTGAAAATCAATTGCTATACCCCAACAAACAGCATCGGTGGCATTACATTCAAGGACAGCAGCCAGATGACCTTCTGGTGTTTCGTAATGTTGATTCTACAGGGAGACGTGCAAGTAAGCTCTGGGCCTATATGCCAAGGATATAAAATGAATCATATTGGCTAACTTAGACTGGTAGAGGGCTTCCATTGTTCTTTCTTCAATCAAAATTCTCAGGGCCCCCCTAGGCAGAGCTGCGAAGTACGGTTCGTTGCGTTTCGATAGTTTCTGCTGTTCTATCTTCTACCTAACATTGCTTAGATGAGTGTGTTTCAACAACATTGGCCAGGGTTTTGAGCGCTTTAGGCATATTACTTGAGGAATACATATACTTTTGCATACATATTTCTTTGAATCTTGCTCTAGCAGCTGACCTGCCCGGCTTAGGACTTGATAGAATGAAATTTCCTAATACTTACATAGCAATGGTTCGGCACCACCCATATGAATACTAAACATCCCCTACCCATTTTTTGATTCCATTGCAGAGCTGCTCTAACAGGGCTCTGTCTTTTCCGCCTACCGCCAGGCAAGCAAAGCAGTGTGATGTCTCAGGATCAGAAAACCATGCAAGAATAACAACCTCGCCTGTACACAATTCTCTTTTGAAGGCCACATTGAAACCCTCTCGACTCATGGGAAACTCCATATATGGCATTACACATGCTTCATCCATGCCAAGTCCATCTACAAAGTGAGGACGCAGACAGCCAAGGACAAAACTCCCAGTAGGACGCGGATTGAGATCAACAACATTGTGTTTGCCAACTTTGTTGGTCATAATATCAATGCCAACAGGACCATGGTAGCCACGCGAATGAAGGAAGGTTGCTGAGCTCTGTATGATTCCATTGTATTGCGCTGCTAATTGGTGTTGTGCCGAATATGTTATGGCACCTCCCAGCCAATGACCAGTGTTCGAAAGCGTTTGTTCGCAGCAACTTGAGAACTGGGCTTGGCCAGTGTTGCTCACATAGAAGTTTGCAGAGACTGTGGTGCCAGGAAGAAAGTCCGTTAAGATAAGACTGCATGGATGGAGATAGGCATTCTCCAGAGTAAGCTTTTGGAGCTCAGTATGTAGGATATTTCTTATATCTTCCTCAACTGTAGCTTGATCTGCTTGTGTATGGACGAGGTATGTTCCCTTGCTGCCACCAGACGAATTCGACTTGAGAACAAATGGATAAGGACAATGGTGAATAGCGTTGATTGCCCGGGCGGTCTCAGTGTTGAGAGTCTTGTTTTCCCAGCCAGCTTTAGGCACGTCAAAGTCTACCACTTGGGCTTTTGGTGTTGGCAGATCCGAAAGAGCCAGTGCTCTTTTCGTAAGAAGTTCGTAGTGATCATCGGGATTGGTGTAATGTTGTAAATTGGCAAGACCATCAGATGGAAGAAATGGAATAACAACCGAATCATCAACAGAAAGGTGGATTTGCTCTAGCGATGTGCAGAATCTAGGCTCAAATCGACAACTGGGGTGAATAGGTTTGATGGTCTCTGTAAGATCATCTTCTATGCTGGTAAAGATTGCCTGTTCATCCTTTTCTGCTGGTTCTTCGCCCTTGAAAAAAATGACTTGCATTTTCCCTATGATCCAGGACATCCTCTGTGGCATCAAGATAAGATTAAATATTGGCGAGAAGTCGTTGCCAGAAGTTCGCCATTGCTGGATAAGATATTTGGTGTTTCGTGGAAGCTTGGTCGCTAAGTCTTGATCAGAAATGGGATTGTAGGATATGAATGTTTTATGAGGTGAAGTAATATGGTTACGACTATCTTCGGCTGCAAAGAAGTCAGATAAAGTGTTTTCTAACATAATATGGGCCATGTTGAATGATGTAGGATTAAAGAGAGGAAGTAGGATCTACTCTGCAAGAGCTTATATATGTAAGGAGAATCCCTACTACTAGCTATAATCGCTAGGATCTCACACATATGCATATATATAACAAGTGAATGAAGATTCATTGTCGTACAATAATAGTAACTAAAATAGCTATATACATGCGGGATAACCCATAAGTGCCCCCAGCATCAAGGAACGATCGAGGACCTCATGTGCAGGGAGACCCGACCGTAACATCATCCCCCTCCAAAGAAGAAGAAGCACTGCGCCGCGCCGCGCCCTCGCAGTACAAAGCCACTGGTACTTCAAATTGTGTGTGGCTCACAGCGAAATGAAAGTATCATTTGCTGCAAGATGCGAGTGGAAGGTATGCCCGATTTTTGACCGTCAGAAAACAGCCGTTCCACTCCTGCTCTTCCTGCTCCTAACCCAAGCATTGTCCAAGTCCATTCCCTCTTCTTGTGCCAGCGCTTGTGCATCCGTAGAGCCCGTAGAACCCGTACAGCCCGTATTATCACTCGAATTATATGTTCGGAAACAAGGTCTGGGTTCCGAATTCGCGATTGGCGCTATGTTCGGGTGTGCGGCGTGCGCTCGGGACGCACGGACTTAGTCGTTAGCACGTGAGGCCATCAGGCTCGGTCCGTATATCCCTGCCATAAAGTCATCCTTCGAACGCCGTCAGGCAACCCAAATCTTGAACTAAAATGTACGACTTCCAAGCAACGGCAGACATAATACAACGCAGGTGCCACAAAAAAGTGCACACTCAAATATCATACGTAGGGGAGATGCTCATGCTCTGTAAATAAAACCATATGCCTAAAAATACCGCAAGAGGACCTCCGATCAGAAGAACCGGTTCAACTCCTCTCCCTCATTCCATCCCGAGTCGTTCCAAGCCAAATCTCTCCCACTCATAAACCCAGAATAGCCATCACCAAAACCAGCAAGATCCTGTTCTCCGCTGACAAACTCACCGACTGCTTGTAGGTCTAGCCAGGAGAAGTCGTCTTGTGGATCATACGGCGCTGATAACCTGCTTGGTGTTGTGACAGGGCATGGGTCTGAGACAGGAATGTTATGACCATCGTTGCGATCTGCCCCATCTTTTCGGCGCCAGAGGAGCTCTAGTAGCTGAGCATAGCGAGAGGGAAAGTCGTGCGGTCGTACGGAAGAGAGGTGTAGCTTTTTGATGCAATCTGATATCATGCGTCGTACACCAGTCTTTTCTTGAGATGAAAGGACTCCAAAGGACCATGCCTAAATTCTATCAGAACGGATAACACTTTGGAGATGAACGGAATTCAAAAGAATACCTTGTACAAGAATACTGCCGAGTTAACAGTGTATAGGTAGTATCGAAGTGGAAGATATCGTAAACAGTTCTCAGCGTCGACGTAGTTATTAACGATTGTGAGAAGGGATTTTGCGGCATCAACAGATTCATAAACAAATCTCGCATCAGGCATTGAAGCTGGACCTCCAAGGGGAATCTCGAAGCTTCCTTGAGAGTTCTGTGTTTTTGCAGCCACAGCTCTGGAAGTTGTTGCTTGAAAAGCGTAGGCGTTTGTGTATAACCTCAAGTATTCGTAAGACATCTGCATCGAAGCCTTCATATTTGCAGAGCCTTATTAAGTCAGCTTGTTAAAACAAAAGTTTCAGGGAGAAGATCTCACAAGTTAAGGTACCCCATACACTTTTCCAGCTCACAATTGCCGCTCGGAAATCATCCACATACTTGACGTAATTCCCAATTAGCATCGCTTTCATGCTGCTTCCCATACCAGAGTACAACACATCATGAACGTTGCTAAACAACTGAGTTAGATCTAATGAAGCCTGAAAAATACTCGCATGGTCGTCTTCGCCAGGAGCTTGAGGTTGTAGAGTAGGAAATTCATGTCGACCATGCCCGGCTAGAGGTCCCGGTCCGCGAGACCAGAAAGCTCTCCCAATCCGAGCAGAAAGTTGTCTATCAGACACATAGCATGCTTTACATGTCAGCGATTGTATCTTAACGCTTAGAAAGTGTACCTACCGGCCCATGTAAGACGTCTTCTGTTATAATGAACAGCTTTCTCCTCGTCGTCATTCTTGATAGATGTTCTGTCCAGTCCAAGGAAATATGCTATTCGTAAAGCCAGCCCAACATGCATCCAAGCAGCTCTATCCTCTTCTCCACATCCCACCTTTTTCTCTCCCGCCAAGGAATCTTGTGGCTCCCATTCTGCAAGTAATAAAAGTGCCTCTACGGCTTCGACATCGCATTTTTTACCTGCGGAAAGTTGAGCAACTAGCTCGTGCATATATGATGAGCAGATTTCAAGTGTACGCTCGCCATTCGGGAGATCTCGAGATGCGACTGTCATCATAGCAGTGAGCAAATGTGGCTCTTGAGCCGCAAGAAACGGGAGCGAAGCAGGTTCAAAACTCCTTCGAGGTATAATCGGAAAGAAAGGGTAATAATGTTTTGCAAAGCTATATTGTTAGTTGGTTGCATTATATAGGAGTGACGATTCATACTGAGCAATAAGTTGAGACACCTGTCTGGGAGTCAAGAGACCCTTCATGACGAGTGGGTGTTGTAATCCGTTCCCAGGAAATTGCACGATCTCATCTCTCCTCAAGTTACCCGTCATACCACTTCCAGACGGGACAGGATCATGTAGTTCTCGAGGCCCTGCATTCGTAAGGCCTTCTGCTGCTTGACTAAGTAAGTTCAATGCATCGGAGGTATGATGCAAATCAGTTGAAGTGATTGTGTCTTCAATGTTTGTGGGCGCAAAGAGTCCTCTATCGCTAATCTGCTCTGGAGCTTCCTCAGTTATACTTGATTCTGGGGAAGCAAATTGAGTAGGCCCCCTGTCGTCAGAGGAGTTAGAGATAATCTGTCTCATACCATAGTCAGCGTTCCATTGTGATGAGATGACGGAGATACTGACACTCTTTCTTGGCCTTCTACCGCCACGATTCGACTTTACAAGCACGCATTCAGATCCATCTCTTAGACATCCCCTACAAGGTGGCTCGCCAGGGCTCCCTAGACTCCCCCTATTACTTGTCAGCATTCTTCCGGCCCAAGAGCTTTCGTGCTTACAAGTCACACTTCGACTTCCTCTGCCGGCACCTCAAACACGCGCGAGAGATTCGTTTCATGGCTGTCATCGGCAACGGATATTGTATTTGCTTTCACCCCGGATTCCAGTTGTAGTATACCCGGATCATATGCAGTCGAAAATCTGGGGAAACCTGGGGAAACCTGGGGAAATCTAGAGGTGTTTGGAAATGTGTACCGATCCTGAGTTGGATTGTGTGTCTTGGTGGGATCGTCAGAAGCCGAGATCAAAGGCCGAGGGCACGTAATAGCCGCCGAACCCCGCAGTCACGATCTGTGGGGATGCGAGGCGACATTGAATAGCCACGATCTTCGAATAAAAGATACCGAAACCCGGAAATACTGATCTGCTACCATAGTATAGATTTGAACATATCGAGCACACAAAGTTCATTGGGATATAATCGGTCCTTTCAAGCTCTTAAACTCCAATATCTCGAATATTCATCCAAACCATAATCATCATGTCTTCAATTACCGATTTGTTTGGCCTCAAAGGCCAGACAGCGCTGGTGACAGGTGGAACAAGAGGCATTGGACAAGCAATGGCAGTGTCGATGGCTCGTGCAGGAGCTGATGTTATCCTGATCCAGGTAATTCTCCAGATCCATAGGTAATCAAGGACCACCTAACAATTATCAGCGTACACCTACAGACATCCAGACCAAATCTCAGATTGAATCCATCGGTCAGAAAGCATTTATTTACGAGGCCGATCTTTCCAACAACGAATCAGTCAAGTCTGCCGTCTCTAAGATTCTTGGAGACAGCCATAAGATCAGCATTCTTCTGAATTGTGCTGGTATCCAACGTCGCCATCCCAGTGAAAAATTCCCAGATGATGACTGGGCAGAAGTTCTCCAAGTGAATCTTACAACGATCTTTACACTCTGTCGTGAGATTGGAGCCCACATGCTTTCCCTTCCTGTTAATACTTCCGGTCGCCGAGGCAGTATAATCAACATTGCCTCTCTGCTCAGTTTCCAGGGAGGTATTACGGTGCCGGCATATGCAGCCAGCAAGGGAGGTGTAGCTCAATTAACCAAGGCTCTCGCAAACGAGTGGACTTCCAAAGGCGTTACGGTCAATGCTATTGCTCCAGGATATATCGCCACAGAAATGAATACGGCGTTGATTGAAGACGAGAAAAGAGCAGAGAGCATTTTGGGTAGAATCCCTGCTGGAAGATGGGGCAAGCCAGAGGATTTCGAGGGTACTGTCGTTTGGCTGGCTGGCAAAGGTGCAGCCTATGTGAGCGGGCAAATTATATGCGTAGATGGGGGTTGGATGGGAAGGTAAACCTTTGAGAAAGCCAATGAAGAAGTCCAGTTGAAGATTATCCTACATAGATGATAGATATAGATTTATCCAGTACCAGGCCAACAAGCTCACAGTCCTTCCGAATGGAGTGGTCGGTCTGGGTTTCTTTTGTCGGACCTGTCATGGATATGAATAATTTACTTGGTGGTAAGCTGTGACGTTTACACCGTCAACCCGACTACAAATCTTTACTTTCTTTGTTGTCCTCGAAGAACTTGCTTGAACTTTGCTGCTGCTATCGATATTGACTGTTCACTTGATGAATGTGACTGACAAAATACAAAATAAGGGTCGTGGCCCTTACGCCACCAGTCAAGCCAAATCAATGACTTACCATGCAACCCCTTTCCTTCTCGATCACGATTGAATTCGATCATAAAAATCAAAATTTCAAGCAGTTCTAGGAGCCGAGATGAGTCAAGACCTTGAGGCCATCGTTCCTTTGAACGCTATGAAGAAATTTATATTACCCTGCCAGCATTTTACTCCCAAAGAACTGTAGCAAAAGATTGCAGTACCAAGAACTTGACAAGCCTTCGACAAACCAAAGAGTTTTTCGATGCCCATCTCAAATAATTCCCCTTTGTGAACTGCGGCGGTATCAACTTCCAGGGTATGACGAAGGGTTCTCATGACACTTGATTAAGCCCGTTACAGGTCATGACAAGCATATGTTCAAATCAGCCTAAGATATCCTGGATATAGTGTTTAAAATTTCTGAATATCTACCAATAATGCAGGGATTGTTCTGATAACCTGACCAAGGGCACCGTCCGATGTTGATTTATAAAAACGAAGGCGTTTATTATGGCACGCCAAACAATCGAAATCAGCTGCACCAACCGCCTTTCCACACACAATTTTACCAAATGGAGCATCTTTCTAGACCGCAATGAGCTCTGGTTATTGATAAATAGGATAAAAGTACATCATGAATAATCTACAAATTCTATAGTCTAATAATTTGCAATAACAGCTTTTAGCACAGGTTGCCCATTCTCATCCCTCCCCTTCTTCGCAAGCAAAAATGCGTCCTCAGCCTCCTCTAGTGTCTTACGATGAGTGATGAGTTTCTCAATACCGGGGAGCTTCCCACTGGCGATTAGGTGAATAGCAGTTGGGTAAGCGTTTGCATATCTAAACACGCCTACTATGTCAACTTCACGAAGCGCAGCAGCAGCAATAGGCAATGTCTGAACAGCTGTACCCATACCAACCAGGACCAATTTACCTCCAGGTAATGCAGACTATCAAGATTAGAACTAGGACATGATGCCGGAGAAGACTTGGATATAGAAACTTACGTATATGCCACTTTGCACACATGGAGGTGCCCCAGTACACTCATAGACTCTCTCAAATCCCGCAATACCAACGCTCTCGCAGATTTCCTGTGCGAAAGATTTAGATCCCTCGAGAATATCCTCTATACTAGGAGCGACAGCCGGTCTGGGCTTAATCGGACTGAGGAATGTACTGCTCGCAAATCCAAGCTCTTTTGCAATCTCGAGTTTCTTCTCATCAATATCTACCACCACAACCCGTGCCATTCCTTGAGCTTGTAAAACAGCCGCAGTCAATAGCCCAATTGCACCTGCTCCAAAAACGAGTGCATTGGCGCCTAAGGGCGGGTCGGATCTTCTTACGGCGTGTACAGATACAGCCAAGGGTTCGATGATGGCGCCCTGTTCCCAGGACATGCTCTCTGGCAGTCTGGTTTCCATTAGCACAGATCTTCCCGGCTCCAAAAAATCAACTTACTTGTGGCACAGCTCAGCGGGATGATTCATAAACTCTGCCAGTGTGCCGTCCAGATGTGGAAAGATTTTGGCACTGCTCTTAAACAACATGTCTGGGCAGATGTTGTACCTTCCTGCGCGACATAGTGTACACTTTTTGCATGCAAGCCCAACTTCCATGGCCACTTTATCGTTCACCTTTAGATTTTTGACCTCCGATCCAATGCACACAACGAGGCCGGCGGATTCATGACCGAGACATAAGGGTGCACGAACTTTGAAATCGCCATTGCGGCCATCACTATAGTAATGGAGGTCGGAGCCACATATTCCTGTACATTTGACTGCAATCTGAACTTCATCTGGTCCCGGTGGGGAGATCGGTCTTGTTTCCTTGACAATGGTAAGTTTTCATATCTCCAGATGTAGGTTATACATGGCTTACCAGACGTAGATCCTGTGCGCCATGTAAAAGAAGGACTTTGTTGGGCTTTAAGCCTGCCAAGATACCGTTGGAAGCCATTGTCACAATATGAATGAGTATCGAGATTCTAGGATGATTGAAGTCGCAAAACTATGGTCACAATGGTTTTGAGTGCATCACAGCTACCTTGGCCGGCAATTGACATGCTCCCCGCACTTAAATCGGAATGGTGGAGATATATGAGCATGGGGATCAATAACCGACGACGGCTATCGAAGGGTTATCCATAGGTACCTACCTAAGTACCGGGCTACCTACCTTACTACTGTACACACGTATATATGGCCATATCCACCTCATTCTGTCTAGCGGCTCTTTTCATTCGCGCTACCGTCTTCTCGTCGAAGAGCCTGTTGCATGTTGAGAGCTTCTCATACGGACAAACAGAGTTCAGGTCAGACGCCGACCAGACAGGAACACCAGTCGAGCTTCAATACTCTACGTAGTACGTAGTAAGTGTCAAGCCACATGCTTAAGCTTCGTAACGGGAGTCTGTGAGTTTTCAACACGCGACTCCAATGACCATGAACCAGATCACCACCTTAAGCTCCCATAGGCTGTGGCAAACTTTGATATGGGCTCCGGCAACTGACGGGGTTTGATGATTGAGCATCCACGCGACCCTTCGTGACGTGACAACCCTCTCTCCCTTCACCCCGCAATCTCATGAGCTTTGACGCCTACACTGAAATCCCAAATTGTTTTCTTCAATCCCTCATACACAGTTTTCGAAGCTTGAAAGACAGTTCAATTGCATACATCATGGCTCCTCCTACTGCATTGCTCGTTGGCGGCATCACTCATGTCAAGGATGAATGGGAGGCTTTATCTCCAAAGATAATTCTTAAGGTGTGTAGCTGCTACTCTCAAGCTTAACTGGCGGTTGCTGATTGTGTTTCAACAGGAATATCCAAAGGGAACTCGAGAGGACTTCCTGGCCAAGTGTCAATCGGGAGAATTCGACAATGTCGTTGTGATTTACAGATCAAATGAATCTACAAGTGTTCGTGATCTCGCTGAAGAATATTGCATTCATCTAATAGCTATAGATAACCGGACCATTCGATCAAGAACTTGTCTCAGCTTTACCAGAGTCCATGAAATATATTGTTCATAACGGCGCAGGATACGATAACATCAAAATTGACGCCTGCACAAACAGAGGTATGTCAATCAATGAAATATTGTGGAGGTTCCCTACTGATGCGATTCAGGAATCTCTGTTTCTAGCACACCACAAGCTGTCAACAATGCCACCGCCGACATAGCTGCCTTCTTGATGATTGGCGCGTTACGACGAATCACTGTTCCCTTCCATGCCGTACGCGCCGGCGATTGGCGTGGCAAGACACAAATGGGCTATGACCCACAACAGAAAGTGCTTGGTATCCTAGGAATGGGAGGGATTGGTGCCGAATTGGCCAAGCGTGCCCTTGCATTTGGCATGAAGATTCACTATCACAACCGCAACCCGCTTCCCAAATCCCATCCTATGAGCTTGATTGCCACCTACGTCTCCTTTGACGATCTGCTTTCGACCTCTGATGTGCTTTCTCTCAATCTCTCCCTCAATGCTTCTACGCGACACATCATCTCTGGTCCGCAATTCGAGAAAATGAAGCAGGGCATCGTCATCGTCAACACAGCAAGAGGAGCGCTCATTGATGAGGGTGCATTGGTAGAGGCATTAGAAAGTGGAAAGGTATTCTCAGCTGGACTTGACGTTTATGAAGAGGAGCCAAAGATCCACCAGGGCTTGTTAGACAATGATAAAGTTGTTCTTCTGCCACACATTGGGACAAATACAAAGGAGACGCAGGCGGAGATGGAGAGGCTGGTTTTGGCGAATTTGAGAAGTGCTGTTTGGGAGGGGAAATTACTCACTCAAGTATCGGAGCAGAAGTCGAGCGTCAAGTTGTGAATGTTGAGCATAGCAGACGAACAAATCTAGATATATAGCTTACCAATACATAATTTAAGAATCAGAGATATCTTTAACCTAGTATCAAGTTACCAACATGAACAGTCAATAACTGACTCCTATGACGGTCCAGAACTCTCACATTGACTTAAAGACCGTAATAGGAACAAAGAACCCTTTAATGTATTTGAGTAGACTGCAGAGTAGATCCTGCTTCCTCTCTTCAACCAATTCAATAACCAAGACCCGTACGCATATTGTGACACAAATGCTACTTGAATTGAGTCTGCATTGATGTTTGTATCACGAATACCAGTGTCGACTCGACACTTCAATGGCATATGCAGCGGTAATATGAATATGAAATGGTTGAGGAGATCAGCAGGATCTACCCCGCAGCTACTTAGATACATGAACAGTAAAGAAGTGAAACCTATAACCGTTCCCATGACTTATTTGGGAAGCCTTTGAATGTGAAGGGTTAGGCTATTGCTCACATATCTTGATAGTCTGTTGTGTCTTAAGATCCAATAGCTCTCTCTACCAGGTTTCAAGTGACCACCTCGCTCATATGTGTGATATATGACACAATAAGCCAGAACAATCATTCCACCAGGGGACGCCCCGGTGGCCGAGTGGTCATCACCGGATGACCCGACCTCTCTGACGGAGCGGTCCGAAACCTTCAGAGAGAGAGGATGTAGGGTGTGCTCCGAAGCAGCCGGGGTTCGAATCCCCGGCAAGCACCCGAACCTTTTTTGCTTTTTTGGACCTTTTTCTTTTTGAATCTTTTGTGTATGGCTTTCATCATAGAAGTATAAGGTAGATTGAGTAAGGATTACAGTTTTAAGGATGTTCGCTTGGTATTGTTTTGATCACCGGATCGCGTGCCTTCAACTGTACGCAACGCGTTCACTTCTTTTCTTATGTGACAACATGCAACACTGTCAACGACTCAATATAAATTCCATGACTACCTATCCAGACAACCATATACATAGTAACACAAAGTTCATACTAAGCAATTCTAATCCCTGTGCAGAAATTCAGCAGCATACTTCTCCTGTACCTCCTCAACCCCCTCCAAGTCCCCCGAGAATAACCTATCAACAGCTTCCAACTCCAGACCCTTGGTTTCAGGGAAGAACACATAGATAACTGGCACGAAGCTAGCATTGAGAACCGCGAATATAATGTATGTTCTCCACCCGATATTGCTGATTGATATTGGTGTGATTTGCACGATCATGTAACTATGACTGTCAGTGATATTCTTGTTCGACGCGGTGGTGGAGGAAATACTTGATAATCCAGTTACATGCAGTAGATATAGAAGACCCTCGTTGGCGAAGGCGAAGAGGTAGAATCTCAGAAGGATATACCCATACGGTAGCTTGGAAGCCAATGGTGAAAGCACCCTGGAATACGAAAAGCATAGCAGCTGCCCCAATACCAGCTGCATGGGCTATGGCGGTATTATTTTGCACTTGGAAGATCAGTGCTGCTTGTACAGCCATAACTGTTGCCATGACGCTAATCATAGACAGAAGAAGTGGTCGACGACCGATGCGATCGATCAAGAACCAAGGAATGAAAGATGCGAGGAAAAACCAAGTTTGTAGAAAACCAGACATCAAGGCTGAAGTGTGCTGGTCGAAGCCGATGGACTCCTGGAATAGAGTTCCGGAATAGTAAATAATGGCGTTGATTCCACCAAGCTGTGATTGTTTAGTATGGATCATGACCTGTGATAAGGACAATGCATACCTGTTGGAAGGTCTGGATAGAACAGGCAATCAAGAATCTCCTCTGGCTTTGGATACGGTCATTTTTCAAGAGATCTCTCCAAGACCCTGCACCTATTGAAGCTTCCTGTGCGACTGTCCTTAAGATTTCCTGATGAAGGTATTGTACATTGACCTGATCAGGGTCCTTTCCGTTCAGTCGTATAAGTACTTCAAGAGCTTCGTCTGGTTTGTCGTGGGCAGCAAGCCAACGAGGGGTCTCCGGAATCATGAGGAGTATTATGAGCATCGGAACTAGGAAGAGCACTTGCAGGATGACTGGTATTCTCCAAGCATAACTATCAGCGTGCGATGAAAATGCATAGTCAATCCAGTAAACGAGGAGGATTCCAAAGTTGAGGGTAGATAGTTGTGCACATACAACTGATT
This sequence comes from Xenosphaeropsis pyriputrescens, assembly GCA_022609375.1. NCBI lineage: Eukaryota > Fungi > Ascomycota > Leotiomycetes > Phacidiales > Phacidiaceae > Xenosphaeropsis > Xenosphaeropsis pyriputrescens. The sequence goes on along the minus strand of JAGKQE010000119.1, from coordinate 21,586 downwards.
TATGTGAGTCAATACAACAGGAAGTTTGTGAAGGGCTCAAAAGGCATACATACATCTTCCACGAGCAGCTTTGGGTGAGAATTCAGACTGTAATACTGGCACTGTCGAGTTGATGGCTCCCATGCCAACACCAGAGACAATTCTTGCAACGATCATTTGAGGGCGTCCGTATGAAGTGCTCTGAAGGACTGCGCCAATGATCATGATGACCGCTCCGATCGCAATACTTTTTCTCCGTCCAAGTTGTTCTCCATAGATTGCTGTTGCAATCGAACCAAAAAAGCACCCCACTTAACTACCATTAACATGTAATATATCTTGATTCAAGAGAGACTAATACCTTCGTAGATGGCTACAATCAATCCAATAATAGTAGCTGATGGTATTCCGAATGTATCATTGAACGCCGTTCCTCCCACTTTAACGACATTAGCCTTATTTATGCAGCTGGAGGAAATAGAGCATAGGTACCAAGACCACCCATCAGGCCATTGTCAAAGCCGACCAACAGGAAACCCAAAGACGTCAACACCGTGACCGTCCCCAAAAGCGCTTGGCCTCGAGGCTGAAACATAACTATAATGTGATACTCAACAACCAAAGATCTTTCAAGATACCAGAGGGGATAAGCCTTCTTAGGATAAGAGACAAGATGAATCGAGAATAGATTGAGTAGCAAGATGAAAAGACCCTGGAATGGATATCGTCAGCCTTAAGAGCACAACGACCCTTGGGGATCCCGGAACACAGAACGTGGAGGTAAGATATGGTGTAGTCCTGCTGCAGGATATGGAAATCTGGGGATGGTACATTCTTGCATTGACAACAGACATCGTGCAGTTGGGCGCCAAGTTGAAGCCCTGAAGTTACGCTTGGATAGCCGTTAGCGGAAACTTTATATGTGATCGAAACGTTGTTGGTAGCGGCCAAATCTAAAAGGAGATTGGACCTTGGGCGACGGGTAATGCTTGTCACTCATTCATTCAATCAGCGACATTAAAAACCTGTGCGCGTCGTTTGATGTGGGTTTGCTAGACATCATGACTGGGGAAGCAGTGACGAGTCTGGATACCCAAGCACTGAAACTTAACCAATACTATTCATGGGCTGAAGACTTTGTGTGTGCTGATGTGTTGATGTATTGATATATTGATGTATTGATACGCTCTCTCAATTTGATGCTATCGATGTAACGAACGAGATCGGGGGTCCATAATTTCCCGTGGCGTGTGCTTGAGGATCATCGCCCTCGATCGTTCTAAAATTAAGCTCATCAGCTGTTCCCCGCAATCGTCGCTAACCTTCAACGCTAGAACATGGTGTCTTCATTCTCCCAATGTCTGCACATTGCCATCACTTCTTAATGGACTTGGAAATCTCATGCTCCCCCAATGGCCACACATCGTCATCAGCTTGAAGGCTAGAACATGGTGGCTTCATGCTCCCGATAAATGCACATCATCGTTGACTCTGGACACTATAATATGGGGACCTTCTGATCTCAATAACCGCGCACTCCACAACGTCTGCGGTTGTTGCTGGCGATTGCGATCTTACGCTACGTCTTGGCAACGAGTCCTGCCCTTTCATCCATGAAGTCGTTGAGGCTGTCCCATACATCGATGAACCGTTCGTCAGCAGTAACCGATACCTTGACAAAGATAGACGTCGAAGAGTTCAAGACGACGAGAACTGTGTCTAAAAATCTCGATGTACCTGTGAGCGATTGCAGTGTCAACTAAAAGATTGGTGTTCTCCAAGCTATAAACTCCGTCTCAGATTCATCGTTTCTATCTGAAAAATTATAGTATCAGAGCAGTAGGTAATGGAATCGGACGACCAAACGGAATTTGCTTTTCACAAACAGGTAAGACAGTCTATATCACCGACACAGATCTCATTAGTAGACAAGGAATCACAGATCAATCAAGGTGTTCTTGCATGTAAGTGTCTAGGCATCCCTCAATATAGTCACTGTGCTTGTTGGGGAACAGACCGCATTTGATATCATATTCTACTCTACCGTGGTTGACATCTCTTGACGAACCATCGGCTCTCCGCTACGAGTGAGATTGGTGCTTCCGATGGCTTAGCTCAGTCAGAGATTCTTTGTTGGGAAATTGCCTGGAGCAAGAACCCCAATATCTGTTGAATCTCCTTTTTGATTCAAGTTCCTTGTGCACACCTGACAAATCGCCTGTTTGCCAGAGATCAAAAGTCGAATTAACTTGATCTAAAATTCTGCGTCCCTTCTCCTGGCATGTGTTATTGGCTGTACTTTATAGCTGACTACAAGCTATTATACGTTCAAAATTTATAACTAACTTTCGTCTCAGCATGTTGAGGTGTCTAGTTAGAACAGTTGATATCTAGCATATTGAGCATTGCTATTCATAATTTTAAGCGCGATAGGAGACCTGCTTTCGAGGTCCTCTTTCATTAGCATAACTCTTCTCACACCTTTCCTCATTATATTGTTCTTACATCCTTCCGCCTAGTGCCTTTTTGCCAAGAAATTGCTCGTACTCGCCTTCCATTGATTTCGTGACTGAACATCACCCCAACCCAATCGGCCAAACCCAATCGGGCAACCCAAGTAAGAAAGTTCTAGTAATAGCGGACCATCTCTGTCTCCTCGACCAGAATCGCAACTTCTCATTTTGAACGATGTTCTATGATTTTGTTCTCTTCATCCTACAGCAGGATTTGCTTACTGCCTCGAAGCATGGATTGCAGATTCGAAGAATACCTCGCTGTTGTGGCTATTGTATTTGCGATCCCAATGTTGCGTGTAGCTTTATATATGGATTCCATCCATCTCCGAAGTCGGTATGATATTATTTACTCGGTATTTTACCTCCAGCTTACTTATTCGGGTAAGTATTCCACAACCAGACATTGCAAAAAGGCGTTAGTTGCTGCTTAGACCATGGTTTGACGGCAGCTAGAGCCTCTGCCCGAAACTAGATTCCACGAAATGTCCCAAGCGAGGCTTATGCCCCACTGTGGAGGCCCAAAGACTCATCAAGACTTTTCCCACTTGTTGAGTTTATTCAGAAAAATCGGCGAGGCGAAAAACCAATGATAAATAGAGTAAGTTGACAAAATGTGGCAAAGCTGCTGTTTTCTCTCTATCCAGAATCTCATCATTTCATCTTAAGACGTGAGTTGCTTTTTATATCTTCAAAAACGATGGAAAAGACGGCTCCTGAAGTGTCGACTTCTCAAGAAGTTCTTGAACCGCAACAAACACTCTTGTTCGATGCGCCACCGCCGAATGGAGGCTTGATAGCATGGTCTCAAGTCTTGATGGGACATCTCATCATCTGCAACACCTGGGGATATGTCAATTCATTCGGTCTCTTCCAAACATACTATGCAACCACTCTGAATCGTACGCCTAGCGACATATCTTGGGTTGGTTCTATCCAAACCTGCTTGATCTTTTTCGTTGGAACATTCTCTGGAAGGGTTGCAGATGCTGGATACCACAGATCGATTGTGGCTACAGGTCTCGGACTGCAGATCATCGGTTGTTTTTGTACATCTGCTTCGACGCAGTATTGGCAACTGCTCCTTGCTCAGGGGATATGCCAAGGCATTGGTGATGGCTTGACCTTCTGTCCTACGATATCTCTGGTATCATCGTACTTCACCACGAAACGAACTTTGGCCATTTCTTGTGTTGCGGCCGGATCTGCAACTGGTGGCATCATCTTCCCCATCATTGCACAGCAACTTTTAGAGTCCCTCGGCTTCGCCTGGACTGTCAGAGTGATGGGCTTTGTGATTCTCGCCAACGCTGTAGTTATTCTTGTCCTTGTCCGACCAAGGATCTCCCCAAGAAAGACAGGTGCCTATGTTGAATGGGCAGCATTCAAAGAATTACCATACATGCTGTTTTGCATTGGTTCGTTCTTGAATATTTGGGCGACCTATTTTGCGTACTACTATGTAAGCCTCTTCCTCTGGAATTATGGCTCGGTGCTTTACTTACGATATATAGATATCCTCATATGGTAAAACCATCCTGAAGATCTCATCTTCAGAATCTTTCAAGCTCTTGATCGTTATGAACGCCATTGGAATCCCTGGACGCCTTGTCCCCGCATATCTTGCCGATAAATATTTCAGTGCTCTCACTGTCCTGATCCCGGTATCATTTATCGCTGGAATCATGATATTTGCATGGATAGGCGTGTATAATCTCTCTGGCTTGTTCGCCTTTGCTGCCTTGTATGGGTTCTTCTCAGCCGGATGCCAAGGGATATTCCCTGCTGCAAGCGCCAACTTGACAAAAGATCAATCGAAAATGGGAGTTCGTCTTGGGATGATATTCACTATCGTTTCGATTGCTTGTCTGACAGGTCCCCCAATTGCTGGCGCGCTCATTTCTGCGAACAAGGACGGAAAATATCTGTATGCACAGATATTTGGCGGATTATCTTTCATGTGTGGGTCTTGTACAATTGTTTGTGCAAGATTGGCACAAACCGCCATCGAGAAAAGATCAGTTGGAAAGAATTAGACGAAATATGAGAAGATTCTGACATAAAAAGATTTTATAGAATAGACTAAAATGATGAATAGAGGATTTTAGACAGCAATGCTACTATCATGATACCCAAGGTCCTCTAGGAAACAGATCCATAAGCCTGGTGACGATATCAATAGGTATCATCGCACAGATTCGGTTCTTGTCAACCTCAAACAGTCTCTAGTAACTCTAATCACAAAACACACTCTAAGCATACCATGTACTACGAGAACAGTCACCAATTATAGCCATGGAACTTTCAAAAGTGGGAGGCTGAAGTACCGCATCGAATACACAGCCGCTGGACCCCTGCAAAGTCAACTGTCAGTGCGCTCAGACGATATCAAGGATGTTGGCATAGCCTTGTGTGCTGCATACCTGCATGCTGACGAGTTAGTTTCGATCTCCCAAGGCCCCCAAAGACAGTCTTCAAAAATTCCCTTTCTACAATGTTGTCCTCGTTTCAATTTATGAAGGATGAGTTTTGGGTACAGCGTTGGAGATTTCATAGGCCTTCCGGCGATGGCATGGAAGGTTTGTTTATATTTCCCGCACCCTTTGATGCTTGCACAGCTAACTATCGGCAGGTCTATACGAATCTTGCAGCGGCTCCTGAGAAGTTTCGAAACCTGTCGGGCGAGGTCAATTCTATGCATGCCAGTTTGCGACTGCTGGAGGAGGCTCTGAAGGAAAACAAACTATCAGAGCAAGAGAAATCGGAGCTTTGTGGTATTGGGAAAAATTGCGAGGCTGTGCTTCAGGATGTCTTGAGTCTGCTGAAGAAGTTCAGAAGCCTAGGGTCTTCGAATCGGAAGGCAATTGATCGGATTGGTTTTGCTATGGAAGATGTCTCAGAAATGAGAAGCAGATTGGTCTCCCATACTACTATGCTTATATCTTTCCAAAGTGGACTTCAAAGGTTAATTTTCCTCAAGACGTTATTTCACACCTGCTAATATTTGGTCCCCAGTCGACGGCAAGACACAATTTTGGACATCTTAGTGCAAATAAGTAAGGACATTCAGGCGGGCAAACGAGCAAGGTCCGTTCTTACTACGATCACTGCAGAAGAAATTGCAGAAGATAATGAAGACATTTGGCAGGTGATTGCGGCTGAAATCGAGGATGCTGGTCTAGAGGGTCAGGTTGATGAGTCGGAGCGATATTTTATTGGCGAATGGATTGAGGATGCCATTTCGAAGGGGGAGTTGGAGTCTGTGGCTGAATCACAAACAAATCCCGATATCAGCTTCATCTCTGGAGATCTCGAGCCTTCGAAGCCTATGCATCACCCGAATCGAGCACCGCCGCCTCTTCCTAGTGCTGTTGATGCCGAACTTGAAGAGTCCGTACCGTTGAGCGACGAATATAGGGTCGCGAATTCGGATAAAACGCTTGTCAATGATGACGTTGCGGTGCAGGAGGTCATTGAGGAGGATGAAACCCTGGCACTCGTCCAGGAGATAGATATTCTATCTCTTGCCCGCAAGAATAGCAGTGGAGACTATCCATTGCCATGGGGCTGGGAAAAACACCCAAGGGGAGGTTTCTTCAATCGCATCACCTTCCATATGTGCACGGAAATGCCACCCCTGAAACTATCATCGTTTAGCGTCATGGCATATCAATCGGCTCCACGATGCATACAAACCATTGAAAGATTAGAGAAGCTGTTGCAAACATCTGGTATGGGTGGCGATGTTGAGACAGGCAGTTGGGATCAGATAACCAACTATGATGCATTTCAGTCCTTAAAACTGCTTCGCTCCGCAATGACTAGGTTTGGCCTGCTCCAGAATCAGGATGCAAAATCGGTCTCGCATTATAGCGATCTCGATACTCTCGTCATGGAGACTTCTTTCATTCGGGAGGTATATGGAGGTGAAAACGAGCTTTTAGTAGATTACCCGATGGATTCCATACGCCTATGCGAAAAGGAATACTTTGGACTTCTAAAAGAAGCCATGGCATTCCTCTATCGCTTTTCTATAATATTTGCCGGCAAGACATATGTGATGGAAGAAAGATCAAGCATTGCTAGTGCATGGAACGAGAAAAAAATGATGGCGAGGTCAAGGCTGATAGAATTGAGGCTACAGGAATGGGACGTTATTGAAGCCGCTGTACGTCGTTGCCGAAGTTGGATAGATCCTAGACTTAATCAACACCGGAAAGACGACGTTTCGAGACTTGCAACAACTATATTAGTGGATTATGAGCAACACCAACGAATCCTTCGAGGGTATGATGGTACTTATGTCCAGATAACAGTCATCTCCGCTACAGACCTACCAAGAAGTCGCTTGAGATCACTAAATGTTTCTTTCAAGGTCAAAAGTTGGGCTGATACCAGATTCCCTATAGAATGGCGTGCTCCAGAGGCTCCAACCTTGTATGAGTCTAAGAGAGCGACGAAGATGAATGAGCCACAATGGAATGAGACCTTCACTCTGGGCTTCAATCAACCAAATACCACCAACCTCGAGATCCAGTTGTGGAATGCTATGCTGGGAATGTATAAAAATATCTGCCACTGTAGACTTATCTACGAGCCAACAAGTGTCGACGGCGAACCGACATTTGCCGGGAAAACACTACTATACGGTTGTGATGGTAAGCATTTTCCGAATATCAGTCCACACTTGCTTTTCGTCTAATATAAATCAGAGATCAGAGAACTTCCACTTCGAACCCTCAATCGCAAGAACCAATGGGATCCAGCAGGTACTCTCAAGCTTCGGCTGCAATGGGAAGGGCATCATGAAAAAGTCAAGAAGCTGAGATTACCAGAATCTCCTCCCTCAGAATTCTATCACACTGGCGAGGTCCCGATGCCTGCTTGGCCAGAGGAGGGTGTAAATGCTACAGACACAGATAAAAAACTGGGATGGATGTTGATTACTGACAAGAAATCGGGTCGGCTTTGCTATGTGGATTTGTTGACGAACTCTACATCCTGGAGGTGTCCAGATCCGACCTTTGGTCCGCCTCCCGAAATTCTGCGCGGGGCCACTCTTGCAGACAGAACAAGGAGTTGAAAGGTAGAAACCAGATTATCTAGTATACAAGCTACTTATCTTAACATATCATAATATGTGTATATCCTTGGAGACAAACGTCCTGCTAGATCTTGTTGTGTTCCCATGGTTTTGAACTGCCGCCTCGGCCAAAGGAGGTCAAGAGTTTACGATTTGAAGACCTCGATGAACAAAGTAATGAGAAGTTACTAAACCTAAGATTGCGTCGTGCAACAGACATAGCACTGCTTCCATTCTTCTTTTCTTCTTATAAAAAGCTCTTAATTTCAATAGAATCGTCAGTTTGAATTGTCAGGTGGTGTACACAAACCAGAGAGTAATTTATACTGAACTCCTTAGAATTATCCCCATCATTATTTAACCCAACCAAGTCTTACCATGTGATTAGTACCCATAGCTCATTTTGATCGACTCCGCTGAAATAGTACGCTTGACTCTCGTAAAGGGTTCATCTAAGGTCACATCGCCAACAGTGCTCAAAAGAACTGAAACCCTTACATCTTTATCTTTCAATCCAGCTGAGAACTGGGTCCAGAACATCCTCTATATGAATCAATCAATGCCGAATTTGCTTGAGCTACCTAAAATACTTGAAAATCTATCTAGAGCCTTGCTTTAAGATCATTATTGCCCTCTTCGCTTCTGTCTTCCTCCCACCAGTTGGTGTGCGCTCCATGGCCACTCAAAAGTCCTCAAATATCTTGCATTCATAAGCATCCGTTGAGATCATAATGGGGCATCTGCGTGAGATATATTCAATGCCACCCGTTCTATTTTGTCAAACAGCTGATCCGAATTCGTGGGCAGATTGAATATCTTGGAAAACATGATATCTCTCAACCCGCTCATGAATTGATCGGCTAGCGGATCTTCGAATTAGGGATGGGTTTGTCGAACTTCTTCAACATACTCGTCAAGTAAATTCGAGTTTTGCTTGAGTTTATCATAACCTCTGGCTAGCGTTCCATAGTAAATCTTGACTCAAAAGTTTCCTTGAACTTAGTCCAATTATTTTGTTTGAATCAAGGCTCGAAATGAATCTTGAAACTTCGCCTCTGCAATATCACATGCACAAAGAAATTGTTTTTATATTTCTTTGGGATTCCGGAATCTAGTTGGCCCACAAAACCAACAATTCGGAGAAGCATCGGAGTGTCCTCTTGATGGGTCCCATGGGTGTCCGGGATGTGGATGGAAACTATCATGTTTGTCGGTTCCCGTTATGAGGAATTTTGGTTCAAACTATTTCACCAAAATTAGTCTATGCCCTTGATTGATTGTATCATGGAGTGGGTTCTGGAACCAAGAATAAGAGGTATCCGGTGCCTATTTTTCAAGACTAGAGGCTAGAACTATTCGGATGATGCCGAATTTGTGCAAGGGAGTATGAGCTTTTCGTATGTCTTCAGTGGCTGTCTTCCTCCCATGATTCAACACAAGAAGGTACAGGAGATAGAATTGAGGCGCATTCCAAAACCCTCGTTCGTTGAAAGCACTGTATGTATGCGTTTACCATGCATTAACGAGCAACCATTAACTCGTGGAAAGTTAGGTAAATATTGGATGATGGCCGTTGAGGTATCGATAGGCTAAAGTCGAGTGAGCTCCAAGAGGCAAATAAGCTAGGCCTCACCGCATACTTTCGATTATGGCAGGCACAACCAATGGAGCCACCAACCTGCGCATGAAGATCATCCATCAGGCATTGTCCTTTTCTTCAACTCCAACCAGTACATCCAGGCCAGAACAAATGAATCATGGAGCTTCACATCTCACGAAAGCACTTTTCCATCTTTCGTCCGGGACTTTGGTGGTCAAAAGGACAAACACGCAAGGGGATCAAACAGAGTTGAAAGGTGACGCAATACCAACCTTCGACCCCAAACACTACACCCAGTCTATCAATATTATTGTCGAATCCTAAGAATCGGTCCCCTTCCAGATCACAGGTCAGAGCCAGCTTTGAAAGACCGGACAAGGGTGATAGAAAAAGCTATATACACTATACCACTGAACTATGGCCACCCCCTGAGGCAACTTTCAATTGCGTTATTGAGGAGTTTCTTAGTAATTTCACCAATCAAAGATTCAGGTCCAAACAATATGTTTTTAATTCATAAATACATGCAGCCCGCTACCCAAACAAGTCCATAACCATCAAAACAAACCAAACCAGAATCGCTCATAAGAAACACCAATACCAATATCTAATCTAATCTAATCCCATCTCATCTCATCTCATCTCATCTCATCTAATAGGCCCACTGCTCGAGCCAGGTATCAATCCACTGCGTGGTAACAGGAGTCAAAGACTTCATAATGTCGGAGTCAGCAACGAGCTGATTCGTCTCAAAGAAGCCCCCCTCGCCAGCTCCAACAGCCAGATTCTCGAAGAAGTCCTGGATCTTCTTCGCAGGGAACCTCTCAAGGGTCTGCTCGTCCTCACCGAGCTTTCTGAGGGTCTCCAACCACTCGAGATAAGAAACAGCAGTCAGAGCCTTGCCCTTAGAAGCGTAGTACGCCATGATAGAAGGCACGAGTTCGGTGAAGGTAGATCGGTGCGGGTTAACCATGTTATAGACCTTAGCGCCGTCGGTCTTGGGGTTGTTCGGCGGCAGCTGGACGAGCTCGACCATGACACGGCCGAGGACGTCAACGGGAATCCAGTCGACGGCATCCATGTTGCCGAGGGTCGTTGGGACAAGACCGAGCTCGCCGCTGGTCTTGACGAGTGATGGGAACCACTCCTGCACGTTCCACTTGCCCTTGTTGCCGCGGAGGACGGGGCCACCGATCTGGCCAACACGAAAGACGGTCATGTTGACGCCACGTTCGCGCGCTGCGTTCTCGAGAATGCGCTCTGACACGTACTTGCTGTGCCCATAGCCCATGGGCGAGGGGCTGGTGTACTCAGATACCACACGCTCGGGAATGGCGCCAGTGTAGGAGCCCATGGTGGAGATGGAGGAGACGAAACAGAACTCTGGGTGCAGAGGGCTCGTCAGGGACAAGTGGGCGAATGCCTTGACGCTTCTGATTTGGCTGTCGAAGGATGTGAGAGGGTGGTTGAAGTTGACTTTCCAAGCATTGTGGATAATCACGTTGGCGTTGTTGTAGATCTTGGAGTACTGAGTGTCTTTGAGACCGAAGGTTGGGTGTCCAAATTCCGCCTGGTAGAAGTGCATTCTTCCTGGTTCAGGGGTCAAGTGCTCCTCACCCAGATCTGCCCAGCGGTCAAGGAATTTCTTCTCGCAGCCCGCAGAGCGGTCGAGACAGTAGATTCTGCCAATCTTGGGGCTGGCAAGAAGAGCAAGGATGATGTAGAATCCAAGAGAGCCGGTAGATCCTGTAAGGACAACGTTAAGTTTCTCATCGACTCTTGACTTGGAAGCAGACTTGATTGGAAGATCAGAAGTATATTGCTCGACCATGGCACGCATCTTATCCTCAACAGTTTCGGAGCTACCCGAGGATTTACCTGTTGCAAGAGCGACAATAGCAACCTTGAGCTGGCCGATAGAAGGGTTCTCGTAGATGAAGCGAGTACCAATTTTCTTGGCTGCCTCAATTCGGTCCTTAAGGGTACTCTTGATGGTGCTTGCAAGCTGAGAAGTCTCGAGGGAATCCAGTCCAAGGACGAAGAAGTCATCAGTCTCTTGGATCTCTCTTCCAGGCAAAATCTGGCCAACGACCTCCTCCAAGAATTTCTGTACAGCAGATTCATCTGTGACTGAGGACAGCTCAACATGAGGGCCATTTGCTGCTGGATCTCTGCTTTCAAAAGCCTCATACAGCGCATCGATCTCAGGAGCATACTCCTTGACCGTCTTGTAACGCTGAACAGTGCCCTTGGATGCACGCTGGAAAGGCTTCTTTGGATCAGCTAGGATGACGAGATCCTTTGATATTTGCGCATGGGCTGGAACATGCTTGTTTGCTGCCTCAACGACAGGCCAAACATCGTCGATTATCTTGGGATCATACTCAACACCATCCTTGAGCTCGAGAATCAAAGCACATTGGAAACGTGCCTGGCCTACAACAAGACCGGATCTGACAAGAGGATGTGCAGAAATCATGTGCTCCATGCCGACTGGAATGAACTTTTCTCCATTAGAGAGAACAATCATATCGTCAACACGACCGACATAAAGCCAGTAATCCTTTTTGGTAGGATGCTTCTTGTAATGATCCTTTGTACGGAACTCGTCGATGTCTGGGAAGGTCTCGAAAATGCCTTGAGCCCATTCCTGGCCAGGAATACGCTTGATGACTAGTTCGTAGAGATCAGGGTCGTCTGGGTTTTGCTCAAAGAAGATTCCGCCAACAGTAGGATGGAAGTGGAATGACTGCCAATCTTCCGGTCCCTTCGACACAAGCGGGAGAAAGCCAGCTTCTGTAGAACCCATAACCTGAGCCATGACTGGGATATGCTTAGAAAGATAGTCACCAGCGAAGTTTGCAATTGGTCCACCGCCGTAGGCGACAAGCTTCATGTTGCCGCAGTATCTCTCGAACTCGTCCTGATACTCCTTCACAATATCCTCTAACAGACTAGGTGGGCTCGCAATAGCCGCCAACTTAGTGTACTTGAGCATATCGACAATAATCTTGCCGTTGGGAGGAACGTCGGTCGGGCCAAGAACCATGACACAATCGTACCAAAATGGCTGGAGGTAAAGACCGAGACCACCCATGTGGAAAAATGGGAATCCGAGATAGTATTCTGAGCCCGGTTCTTGTGCAAGCATAGCAGGTCCTGTCGCCTCCCATCCATCAACAGCAGGGTATTTTCGGCCGCCATCCATCATGTTGATAAATGCGTTGTTGAATACAATAGGCTTTGGATTACCGGTGGAACCGGAGGTATGGAGGATCATGACATTCTTCTTAGCTGCAGTCTCCCAGGTGTCGTTGTATGGGAACGGCTTCGAATCCTGTGCGACAAGATCGGACCATGTTGGAATTTGGAAAGTTTGTAAGTCGTTAATGACAGCGGTTAAGCTGCTGGAGCGTGACTCACTCCCCTCAGAACAGAAAAGAGTTCGGCATTTTGCGTTGCTAAAAAGTGATTCGTTGTTTGAAACTGAGTTCTTCAATGATGGAAGGAGAAGCTGTGCAGCAATTAGCTTCCCGAACAGTTCTCAAGGGAACTCATGGAGAATTACCGGAGATCCAATTTTAATGGCTGCTAATTCCATAACCCAATATCTGATGTCTGAAAGTCCCTAATACCTTGATCAGTATTGGTATTGGAATACAATTGATCAAACTTACCATATAGGAGATAGTTATTTCTTGACCAGTCTTCCCTTGAAGTTTATCCTGGAGCCAGTATGACATGTAGTCGACGGCCTTCGCGATCTGCCCAACGCTGATCTCTAAGAAGCCTTTCGAGATATCGGACGACCTGGCGATTTTACAAAGAACACGATTCGGAGTTTCTCTGGCCATTTCGTCGACTGTGCTGGCCCATAATCGTTGTCCATATGGGATCTTGGAGTCGATATCGGGCTTCCTAAGCTTGAAATCCATTTTGAATGAGGTTCGAGGGTAACGTATATCTGCAATGCTAGAAATTATGAAGTATATTATGATATGTGAATGTGGAGTAACCTGAAGATTTGAAGCACAGGAGAGTTGAGAAGGTGATGTTGTTAATCAAGGGAGAACAAAGGCAAAGGGGCTATGGGACGGTGACATATATATATCTCACTTGATGGCAAGTATAAGGAGGGATATATTAATGACATGAGGTAGATAACCAGAGACTTACTATGCCTACAGTACCCACTGCTTCTAGACTTGTTTCTACTCCGAACAGAGATCACAATGAACACGCGTTGGTGGACGGGAGTGGCGCGGATACTGTTGATCTCCATGCGGCTCCATTGAGGAGTATAGTTTCATGGTGACGATTCATGGACGTACCTGACCCTAGACGCCATGTATTCTATTTTCAAGAGAATTAGCTCACAAGCAACCGCTTCTTCCGTCCATGAGTGCGGACTCCGTCCGGTAGATGGTCTCCTATGACATGGTTATCTGTGGCAGTTGTTGTGGGGTTAAGTGGGTCGACACCTCCTCTATCTCATCGATGTTATCGCAAGTTCAAAAAGTTTCAGTTTTTTGATGTTCCTGATTACACAAAATGCAGGAAAGAAAGCTCTGAGTCGCTGAGACCGAGACAGAGTGGTTAGGTCACAAAATCGATAATGGTCAACCGCTTTTTCCGAGCCTGCACAGTATTCTGGAAGGTTTCATTTTTTTTTTGTCTCCGGTAGGATCCAGTCGGGATCAGGGTGAGCAAGAGACAAAGTAGAGAGAAAGACTGAGAGTCCAGGAACTCCGTCATCAACCAGTGACTCGCTTGGATGCAGCGTGTGTAGGGATTAGCATCTCAAGAGTGCGGACTCCGCTCTTTGCGGAGAATGCCCATAATGCATGTCACGGAACACTTCCGCACCATGAATCGAGTTCTTTTAATTCTATTGACAGGATTTCTGCTCCTGCTGGATTTTCAACGGCCATGGTGCGAGGATAGTGTATCTGAGATAACATTAAGACAGAGCAGCGGACAGAAAGTAAAGTAAAACGATGCGACTCTCGTGGAGTTTTCCAGGAAGAAGATGAAATATTAGAATGCCGTACATTACCTGAGGCTCAAGTTAAGACAACCCAAGTTTAGTGATAACCGTCATACCTTACCAAAACCAAGCTACGGAGTAAGATTCCCTACCTTAAGCACGACATGGCACGATCTCAAGTCTCACTCTTGGTCTGAATGCTTGACCTCTGCTCTTCTGGGGAGGAAAATGGCAGATATGTCATGGATTTCTCGGCCAAACAAGCATGCAGCAAGGCGTGAGCATTCGGCTTTGTGCGCCAAAGAGGACAAGGTCGAGATTGCGACGTCGGAGAGTTGAGCGGCGCGGGAGTATCCATATTATCTGTCTGCCCGTTTCTACTTTGACGCACGGGGGAGGCGTTGACAAGCATTTCTGTCGTGCAGCCGGCTCGACTCTGGAATCGAATCAGAATCTGGGATTGAAGCGCGCCAGGTCAGAAGAGGCATCTGTAAGTAATGGTGGTTGTGTTTGATATCATAGATGGATTTCATTCATACCTCATCATACATGGACACGATCGATGTCGGCAGCCCATGAGTTCAAGAAGAGAACGACGTGGGAGCGGAGTCCGCGGTAAGTAATGAATAAACATGAACTCTGTATGAATCTTACGTTTGTAACTCGTGCCATCGTAACAAGAGAGGATAAGATGTGATTGAAATTTTAACTCTTGATATCATTCGACGATGACCGTTGGGATGTATGCAATATGTAATGCTTTTTCTTTTTTTCGATTTCGTTTCTTCGTTGATGCATCATGATGCATTGACATGACGAGTGGAACTTCAAGGTCGTTCGATTCTCGGAGAATAAATATGTACGCCTGTATTATAAGGCATCACACTCTCTTTCTGCGAGCCATGTCCGAGGGTGATCGCTTGTAGAGGGGCGAGACGAGACGAGACGGAGTTAAGTTGTGGAACATCGATGTTCGGCATTCCTTTTCGCATCATTACTTGGACAACATATCAGCTTCCTCCGGCAATCGAGTGCTGTCTCGTCGAGTCTTGCATTATTACATTGCATTGCATTCTTCGATCACTCTGCATCAATCCATGTTTCTGATATACCTCCTTAGTCGGCTCACTTATCCGGAAATCCGATGGCATTCACCAAGTCAAGCATGAGCATCAAATGCTCAACTCGCCATGTTCAATTGACTTTAATCTTCTAAATACCGCTTGCAACCCCCCTCATTCATGAGACACTGCTCGTTATCACTTTGGAGAACTGGAATCATCTGTCTGCACTTCGAGTTTAGACATGTTGTGCTCACAACATTTGAACGACCACATCAATATAGAGCTTCAGGGAGCACCAGGATACCCGTTCACCCGTCACGATGTTTAGATACGTTAATATACTCGACTCATGAAATCATCGGATCGTTGGCACCCATTACTCGCAAAGATGAGCCATTCCGCTTGATTTTCTTCAATAGACTTGGTGTCCATCATGATGAACAGCCTCCTCAGCTCTTCCTCATTTTACCATTTTCAGCGCCGTCAAAACACCCTGCCACGACTGATTAGAGCGAAATGGTGGCCCAAAATTCTCTGAAACAGCTCGGCGGACCGGAAGACGTTCTAGAAAGCAGCAAATATCCCCGTAGCCTTATGCTACATCAATGTGCATTGGAGAGCATGGCATGATTTGAGGATCTTCAATCTCTGTGGCTATATCAAGGCGGAAATCAACCTCGTGTAGGCAATGGTGTTCCAAATGATAATCTAGGAACTCTTCTTTTCACAAAGGGCTGATCTTGTGCTCTGGTCTTGATGCTTTGAGGTAAGAAAAAAAACGAAGCTTCAATCTTGCGTATAAGCTTCATTCACGATGTTCGAACTTGGAATGAAAGCTTATTCATTGTTGCCAAAGACTCAACAAATTTATGCAGGTATGAATAGCCTCAAACTTGCCGTATTACGACAAGAAGAAATCGATGTAAGTCATAACGGGTCTCCAAACTAGTTTCTGAAATCCAACTTTCATTATACTGTTTTCAAGAAATAACCAACCAGTTCCTCATTCATTCGGGGCCTCTTGATATTTTCTACATCACATTCACTTTAATCTTTTATCACAGTTGTCTGTTCTTGATTCTCGTGATGAAAAGGCTCCAAAGTATAACCTCATCAATATCATTGTAACTTAAAACTTTGTTAACTACAACATTGACTTCAGTGGCAAGTATCATGTAATGGCATATACTTGTGGAATAGGTAAGGACTGGTCTCTGACACTCAAGCATGCCCTTACCAAAGTCAATATCCACAACTATGCTACGTCTACTATCTACTTGGTTACCACTAGTTATGGATAAAAGAACCTGTGAGTTTCTTCTGCTGAATGTTTGATATTAAGTAATATCTATACAGGAAGCAAGGTCAGAAAATGACCGTCATTTCCACTATTACAAGTGACAATCCAGCACCGGAGAGTACAACATCCTCTACCTCCACATCCACTTCAACGACCACAACGAGTTCAAGAATCTACTCTCTCTTCGACAGTCAGTACTATAAGCACAATTGCAAGCGCCGTGATTGTCTAAGTCGCCTCAAGAGCCCCTTCATCCCTTCTAATTGTCAAGCCTACAAACACACCATTCCATGGCATCAAGTCCAACAGCCCACGAATCAATGCTGAGCTACATCTGGCTAAGACCTCCCCGCCGGTAAATAGGAAAAGTGCTATCGGACAAGTCTCCCAAGAAGACACGCATCAATCCTTCAACATTCTTTCTACCGATGCCCTAACCGCAGACACGAACACATCAAGATGAAAGCCATCCTCCCAACACCGAAACCCACACCGACATCAGTACCGCCAATGGCAACTTCCTGCCGCAACACACATCGCGCACGGCGCCGGGGCCGGCATCCCCACAATCTGACAGCGTTGCCGTCTGCGACAAGGCCGATCCGCGCGGCCGTAGCGGCGCTACTATCAGCATCGGCGGAGTCGGCGTCGTGGGCTGATGCTCTACGCCGCGCCAGGCAGGGTATGAAAGATCCGTGTGCGCTCCACGGCAGCGCGTGCAGCGGTTGGGCACTGGGACACGCACGGCATGAATGGCCGCGTACAAGGGCGAGCTGCTGCGATTCTCACAGACAAGCCTGAGAAGACGTGGACGATGCCGATACTGGGATCCCGCCGTTACTGCGGCGAAGATGCGGGATGCACTTGGGCGTGCGGTTTCGTTTTCGGGATGCATGGGAGCCGGAGGACAGGAGAGTTTTCCGAGGATACATCTCCATCGAGCTCAAGACGTGGAGGCCGGGCAGCGAAGCAGCGCGTCGTCGGCTCCTCCCCTGCCCGCTTGGTTTTGCCGCGTGCCAGGTACGGACGCAGCTTGGGATGCACGATCTATAATGGACGTCGGCTTGTACTATGTCCTATAGCCGCATGCCCTCTCCCGCGCCTCCTGCCGGCCGGGGGTGGCGCGTGAATCTTGACGGTTTGCTGAGTACGGGCGGCCTGGTGCTGTGGGATTTGTTGCTTGGGAGTTACTGTCGGTGGCGAGGCAGTGTAGTGTAGTTGGTGCATTGATATTCACGGCATCTCGTAGATATTGAGGAATAGGGCATGGATACGGGAGGGATACTGGAGGGATGCCGTATGGATAGGGGATGGGTATTTCGCAGCCGGGTTGTCGATACCCCACAGGGAATTTAGCCAATACCTATTTATGCTCGGCAGGTGGGGGAGGGGAGATATGCCGGGGTTGTATAGTATGGTTTCCTGGAATGGAGGCCTTGAGAGGTGGGGGTTTGGATGGGTGCTGGGAGGACCGGTGGTAAGTATCGGATCTCGAGATATTCATCTATATTTATCAACACAAACAGATGTATATGTACGTATATATGCATGTGTAGATGAACACAAATCTCTACATCTCCATCGCATTCCATAACCGCGGACACCACAGACAACCAACCAAATGCATCTACGCGTAGACCATCACAATCACAATATCCATCCCTCCCTCCCCAATGACTTGGCACATCACATCTAATCACGCTCACGTTGCACTCGGCGAGCCCCGAGCTCGGGACTGAGATGGGGAGTGAGGGGCAGTTGATGGAATTACGCATGCAGGCTATATTATAAATTAAAGCACCCTTCTCCCCCTCCCGCCCCCACCAACCAGCAAGTCTCCATTTCCAATTGACGTTAACATGTATGCGGATCCATCACCGATGCCGATACCATCGCTGATGCTGTTGCCGATGCTAAAGCTGCAGTAGCTGTAACGTCGCTCGGGCTCTTGGCCGTCATGAATGACAGGCAATAAGAACAACAAAGACAGCGACGAGGGCAGCAGTCAACTCGGCCCAGCCCGTTGCATTCGTTACCAAAACACCACATGTACGTCAACGACTTCCTTGCGCGCCATCCGCTCGCTCGCTCGCTCGCTCACAAAACCAACCTGCAGCAAACCCACAAATCGCGAATCGTACAACGCAACCCTCGCTTTCATGCACCGCACACCGCCATCCCCTCTATGAGCAGCACCATTCGAAGTGTCAACAACACAGCGTCACAATGGCCATCCATGCAAACGAAGTCGAGTAGGAAGGGGAGGAGGGGGACGAAGACCCAGGTGTAGTCGGCATAGATAAATCGGGGAGGTGGCGGAGGTGGGCACAGTGGCGACAGGTGACAAGACGAGGGACGACGCGCGACATGGGCCAGGCCAGATGTGACGCGGGCGCATGCAAAGTATACGGAGCCGAAGGTGGTAAAGGATCGCGAAAGAAAGAAAAAGACAACAGCCAGTTTCATGCATGCTGCAATCGCAGTGCATGTAGGTAGATATGTATGTATGATGTTGCATACACATCATCACACTGCGGCTTCTGTCCAATTTAACGCCACCTCTGATGCAAAATGTTCCCTTTCGCCCACTCACTCACATGCTTCTTTCATTGCTGATATTGATGTCCGGGTGCTGTTCATGCCATGCGAAGAGGCTGCAAAGGACACCTCATGCGGCGCGGGAGGGAGTCTCGTGTTTATGCTTGTTGAACCTTATAGAGGGCAGGCGAGAGGTGCTGGACGGGGGCCAATCGAGGTAGAATGAAAATGCGAGAGCCATCGAGGTACTTGTACATGGCATGAGCGGTAATGGAAAGGCGCTTGGTAAGTGGTTGGATGTGAGGCTGAATAAGAATGTTCTGTACTCGGACGGACCATGTACCATGTCGGCGAGGCCGTTGAGGTAACGGTAGCCAATGCGCTTGCGCGATCGCGACCGACAACCAAGATTCCAATTCTCCCCCCGCCCTCGTCGGTAAGCACCAGCATACTGCGCGCAGGACGAACACACATGACCGGCTCCAAATGGCCTCGCAGCTTGTTCCTCAGAATCATGAACGGCAGACATCATTAATCCCGGTCGACGTCCTCCCCCCCAGCCCATAAGCAATATCAATCCCGGACCCAACAAGCCCTCGTACAAAGTAGACCACTGACGCCGACAATAATGCCTAAAGACAACCAAAAACGATGTATCATATCAGCGCGCATGCTCAAAACGCCCAACACCGGGATACCGGAAAATTCCAGGATAGGGACGAAAGACCATGACCGTATCCGTTGTAGCGAAGCCGGATTTCATGATGATTGCGCAATGCAACGAAGCTGGAAATAAAAAAAATAATAAAAAAGCACAATAACCCCGCTCGACACCAAATATGCAGCCTCCAATACGTATAAGAATTCATAGGCAATCTGATTCGACCTTCCTAAACTGAGCGGCTCCCGGAACCCGGACCTGGGTCGACGAGGTATCCTATCCGTGCGACACGTGGTGAGATATGTATGCTTCCCGGATTCCTCAGGGCGCGCTTCCGATTAGATGGTTGAAAGGCCGACCAATGTCCTGTCATCATACCGACGATCCCCACAGATTTCCTCGTGAAACCCAACCTTCCCAATCCCCGTACTTTTTTCCCGTACTTTTTTCCCCATTTCGAATTCGAAGTTCATTGCCATCATACCCTTTGCCGCCGGACATATCAATCGTAAAATTTTCTCTCTTGTTTCGCCCTTTTTGTGTACCGCGCGCATCGGCATGTATCTACATTGTGTCAGTGCTCTTAAGAGTTCAGTGGCCTTCGCGCAGTCCATATATGCCTATAAGATTGTTAATTTGGCGGGAGATTGACACTGAGTGGGATTTGCAGTAAGACATACACATTGTTGTAAACGTGGTATCTTTTCGCGCACACTTCTCTCTTCACCTCTGCAACCAGTCGGTCCACATCTGCCTTTTTCCACCCAGCAACTCTACATAGCGGTGCCAATGTAAAAGCCTCAAGACCTTGAGTCACGCCGAGATTGTACCAACGCCCAATGTCCTTTTGATGTGGATCTTGAGGCCAAGGATTCAGCGGAATCCGAATAACCTCTTCTTCAATGTCTACAAAGCCTTGCCGTTCCAGAAATTGTCGTGTGCTATGGTTGTATGCCAACGGCTTGAAATTTCGTTCGGTAGCGTCCGACAAGTATCGTGCCCATTGATTGAGCGAGGAAGTCGGTGGGAGGGTGCCGTCATCGCATCGTGGAATAAAATCGATTTCGACATGTTCCATAAATCCATATCCTGGCCGGAGATGTCTGTAAGAAACCTTATTCAGTATTGTGAAGCGCTCTCGCAAACATGAGTCATCACTTACAGGAAGACCTTTTGGTACAGTTCTGGCCAACTAGAAACACTGCCCACAAGCACACGCAAGTGGATTAAATCCCATGATTCCACGGATAGTCCCCAAGGTCCTTCGAAGTCTCGTTGTCTGAAGGTCAGATTCGGCGGAATCCTAAGAAGACAAAACCTATCAGTTTCCCACCCGGCCAGTTTCGAGCCACACACCCTCTCGACTTACGTATTTGGCTGAATCAAAGACAAGTCAATGCCCAAGACTTCTGTGTCTGGATATTTACTATGAAAAGCGCATCAGCATAATTCCCCCCCCCCCCTATAAACCAATTGCACCTTTCCGGGCAAGGGCTCCCACGGGGGCAAGAAGGGGCTTACTCGGCCATATCAATCGCCCATATTCCCGTCCCTGTGCCTATGTCCAATACCCGGGGAGCATCATAAGTGGGGAGGAATTCCTTCTTGTGCAATTTGTTCTTTCGTGCAACTTGGAAGAATTTATGATAGATGTCCATACGATCCATCTCTTGCTGGGCACCGCGATCCGTCAGATAATCGATCGCCTAGCAATGACGCAGTAAAGTGTAAGGATGGGGGGGGGGGGGGGGGGGGGGGGAATCAAAAAAAAAAAAAAAAAAAAAAAAAAAAAAAAAAAAAAAAAAAAAAAAAAAAAAAAAAAAAAAAAAAAAAAAAAAAAAAAAAAAAAAAAAAAAAAAAA
>JAGKQE010000118.1:0-61164 GCA_022609375.1 Xenosphaeropsis pyriputrescens | reverse complement strand
AAAAAAAAATATTTTAAAAATGCCGCCGCTGCTACAAAAAATTTAATAAATTATTTGTCTTTAAATTATTATAAAATTTTTTTTTTTTTTTTTTACCCCCCCCCCCCCCCCCCCCCGCCAGTGAATCCCAAATTGATATCTAAACGCCGTCATCGTATTTTCCTATCCAACCCAATCCGGAGTATTAACATCGTCATGCACGCATGCAAACAAGCATCGGTGAGGTGCCTATATCGAGACGTTACGCGAAACGTGATTGTGTATGGCGACCTGCTGTCTCAGCTTGGAGACCTCAGCCAACAGCTCACGGTTGTGGGATTCGAGCTGTGTAAGACGTTCCTTGGCACGGGCAATGACGACGCTCTTGCTGGGCTTTGCTCTAGCTATGAAGGATTAGCCTCCAGTTCAGGAGAGAATGTAGAGAGATACTTACAATCAGCGCTGCCCTCAAAGAGATAGCTGCTCAACTCGGAAATCTTGGTGTTGAGTCTATCGCGGTAATTGCGCTCGACGATGTTGTGTGCGCGCTTGGCCATCGTCCAGCTCCCCGATGATACTGTGCGGGTGTGGCGTGGTGCGGAGGGCGCCTTCATGACCTTGGACTTCTGCGGTGAGGAGGAGACGAGTTGAGGTGGGCTGTAGTCATCATCGTCGTCGCTCTCGGTGCTTCCGAGCGAGGGCATACGCTCGAGGTCCATCGCAGAGGGGTTGGTGGCTGTGGGTGTCGGCATGCCGGTGGAGAGGTTTGTTGAGAAGCAGAAATGGGTTGGTGATGGGAGTACGGAGGAGATGCTGTCGTTTGGAGAGAATTCCGAGATGGGTGAGGCAAGTGGATATTGCGGGTGCTCATCAATATGGGAGGTGGAATATTGCAAGATTGGAAGGCCATCCGGGTATGGTGAGGCCCAGCTTCCCTGGTGATTGTTAGTATTTGCACACTGGAAATTGGATTCGTGTTGTCTTTGAAGGGGATTCTTGAAGTTGAATGTTGGGATCGACATACCCAGGCAGTATATCCTTGTGGCTCGTTCTTCATTGCGAAGTAGTCGGCATAAGCAGTCGTCATGATTGAGTTATGAGATATTTGGGAGAATGAGTAGTTGATGAATAAATGTATGTAATGATGGTGAGATGTTGATGAGACTTGGGAGGATGAAGGTAGACGGATATATAGATGTCGATGTCGATATGAATAATGGATAGATCATAGAGCGAGCCATATATATAAAGGTTGACATGATGTAGGTAGGTAGGTAGGTAGTATGGAGAGGTGTACCATGGAACGTCAAGCTATGGCATTGGATTCCCCCAAGGTCATCGGAGTATTTGGGTGCTGGTGGAGGCATAGGTACCTAAGGTAGTGAGTGAGTGAGTGAGTGAATGTCCGTGGAATTGCAAAGGACTCTTTGCTTGATCCCTTCCTCCCTCCCCTTCCCTTCCCTTCCCTGCCCTGCCCTGCGTTTCCCCTTCCCCTTCCCCTTCCCCTTCCCCTTCCGTCTCCCGGGCACTTGAAGGATTGGACTTGTTCTCGGGGCTGATAGTCGGGCTGGTAATGCCTCAGACGAAAGGTCTTGGCAAGGCTTCCCTCTCGTGCTATGGACCCATGCTTCCGAATGAGGGTGTCTCCAGGGTGAGGTACTTACTCACAGTACGTAGAACATGCAGATGCAGATGCGGATGCGGTAGGGAATGCCTAGTGTTGCCAGACTAGGATAAGCAGGGACTGGCTACCTCGAACCAACAGATTCTCAGAGAAGGCGGGGAGGCTTGACTGGCTCTGACGGCGAGGGAGATAGAAGAGGCTTGGATAAGATGATAGGTACTTAGATAGATACCTAGATACCTTTGGAATGAAGGGTTATCGGTAGCGGATGCAAAGTAGAAGTGGAGGTTAGGTGAAGTCAAAGTGGGAGTTGAACGCAAAGTGGAAGTCAAAGTCAAGTCAAGTCAAGTCAAGTGAAGGTGAAGGTGAAGGTGAAGGTGAAAGTAAAGGCGATAGTTCAAAACGCAGCTCTTCTATGATGCCTACTCTCTCTACACGGTACTACACGAGTACTATACGGCGAATTCGAATGAACATCCCAATCCAGGCCCATCATGAACTGTATCTCTAGAAGTACCCTCCATAATACCCAATTGCATCCTCTCGGATACAGCAGGTCCAGCCAGCGACTCATCGGAAGCAACATCCATAACACAACTCAGCACAGCACAGACAAATACAGAACGGTTTTTCCAAATTCGGCGATGGCATGGACGGCCATACGTAGGTGGAATGGTAATAGGGCCCAAAGGGCACAAACGGCGACTTGTGGATGCCCATGCTCGGCTGCACGTGCTCCGGGCTGCCGTGTGGAGGATACTTCTACCCAGGCTGCCAGGGGAGGGGAGAGAAGGGAATGCTACTTGTATATACTATGTAGAGAGGGAGAAGGGAGGGAGATGGTAGGGTTGTTGGAGATACAAGCTACAACTCCCGTTTCAAAGCCCATGGTATTAGACCAAGGCAGTGGAGGGGCAGTGATTAGAACTTGCACTGTATGTGGTACTGCGTCCATCATCTACTATGTACTACTACGTACGTAGAATGCCTACACACATCGAGGGTGATATCTTACCTAGTCGGACACGATAATAATAATGACCCTCTATATTCCATTCGTATTCCACACACTACTCACTAAGTATGTATATACTCTCCATACACAGCCAAGCCCCTCCTCTTGTTATGAAATGACTCCCGCGAGGGAGAAACAGCATGATAATCATTGCCCGCCGGCCAGTCAACCCGCCAGTCAACCCGCCAGCCAACCCGTCAGCCCAAATAAATCCATATGAACCAAGCAAGGACAAGGGGAAACTTGAAGGGAGGATTCTCCCAGGGAGCACCAATCCAGGCCCCGGGGCCCGGGCCCTAGGCTCTGGGAGTCTCGTCGGCTCACATCAAAAGGGCGCATGGGAAGTCAATGAGAGGATAGAGTGGTTGAGCATCTTACCTACCCGTCAGCTACTTACGTAGTACAGCTACAAGAGAGCCTGTTTGTAGGTAGCTATGTCAGTATATGTACATAGTAAGTACTACATAGGCACTTGTAGATATCGGCTGTATCGTAGCTTGGTATGGGTTTGCATACAGCTCCTGGGTATATGCGATGGTGCATATCAAGGATTCACCATAGAGCAGAATAGAGTAGAGTGGAGTGGAGTGAAGTAGATTAGATTAACTAGAAAAGTCACATGCCTAGACAGGTAAAACATGGGAATCTATGATCCAAATGGCTGAGCGTGTGGGGTTGTACTATGTAGAGGATGGGAATGCTAGGCATCATGGACTTTGCCATAGTCGTTGGCCATCATTTCCATTCTGGACGGACGGACAATAGCATATCCTTACCTATGGAATAGAGTAGGTAGGTAAGTAGCATGGCGGATGAAAATGCATTATGTCGTAGAGTCACAGTAGAGCATCGTCGTCGTCGTCGTCGTCGTCGTCGTGCTCTACTCGTCGCTAGCCATGGTTTTATGGGTACCTTCCTTAGGGTGGTCACATGTGGCTTTTGCTATGGCCATCATCGGCTGTACTTCTACCTCTCTTGCCATCAGCTACCCCATCGCCGTCGACTTCTCATCTTCTTTTGGTGAAGGGACACTAGTGTGATGTACCACTACGGGACCCATGAGGGGTATGGTTCTTATTCTGGCGTAGTGTTGCAACGCGATGAAGCCCGCTTAGCGACATCTGGGAGGGTTCGGGGGATACTTCTGGGGAGGATGAGGCCGAGGAGAACGAATACCTACGTAGAAGGCTGCTCGGCGTGGAGCAAATGAATGTGAACTGGGGGCATTCCATGAGACGAATGGGGGTTTGTGGGCACGAACTGTTCCCCATTGGGTTTGAGACTAGAGGTGGCAGATCCCAAATTCTGCGCGTCGGACTGTCTGGGGTAAATTGGGTGAATTGGGTGAATTAGGTGAATTAGGTAAATAAGGCACATTGTCTATCTTTGCCATTATTATTCATAGAGATATCCTAGAAGCTCTGGAGGGATTTTATCGAATTAGAGAGGCTGTGGGTTCGGTGATTTGTAGGTGGGTGTTGAACTTACTTCATGGAATAATGATGATTAAGATACTCATAGAGTATCGCGAGTAGATCCCTAATAAGGATAGAAGTAATGATGATCACAAGCATCCGGAAGGTGGGAGAGCAGTTCACCTAGAATAGACTGCCACGTCACATGCAGACAAGAATACTCTTGGATGATATTTATACTCATACTCATATCCATACTCATATCCATATCCATATCCATATCCATATCCATATTCATACTTTGGTCAATGACAATGGCACGCATTAACGACGACAGTTGAGATGAGCGGCAGCGATAGTGTCCATCATCTATCCCGGCATGGAAATGATCCGTCGTCTGAATCTTCTGAGAATTGGAGCAATGCAGCTATTCTACATACTAACATAGTAATAACATGAAAAGCATCCCTTACCCAAGAGGGACAGAGGCGCGCCTGATGGCTGAAGTGTATCTCTCCACACCTCCCATATGCTTGGCTGCCACGCCTTCCAGAGTACCAATTCTGGCGTACGGCGGTGAGATCTTCCTCCATTTCCGTGATGAATGATACTCACGTGAACCGTGGTAGAGGATCACGAAGAACTCCCAAGTAGTAACTAGCAGTAATAGTGGTAGATGGTGTTTGAAATCAATCATCTCCACTTTCGACCTGACTGTCAACAAGGTAACTATAGATTGTGAGATTCCCGAGAGGCGTTGAGCGGATCCCTACCACAAACTACAACAAGCTTATCTCGGCCTCGTCTTGTCGTGAGGGGCTCAACAATAATGACGACGCCATGATACCTGAATCACAGCTCTTCGTCGTCAAACTCTAGACAGAACGTTGTTGATAGCAGAGCGAGGAAGAGAAGCATTAGTCGTGAGATACCTACTTACGCCGTTACAGTACCCTGGGTAGTCTACCCAGGGTGATAATAGGAGTGGACCAAGCCCGCTTCCGCCAAGGAGGGTCTTCTCTCCCGCACCCTGGCCGTGGTACCCGTTGTGCCATTGTTGAATGTTGAATGTTGAATCATGCCCACCCAACCTTGATCTCTATGAGGATGCAGATCTCTTGTCAGAGTTTATTGCGGAGTATTGTATTGTATCCTTGAATAATGTCTGTTTAGATCTCTTTGCTATCTACCTACCTTGGGACAAGATCAACACTTGAGGGTCGAGCAGAGTACCCAGATACTAAGGTAAGAAGAGCCTGTCGTCCAAGTCGAGAATAGGTAGTACATGCATATCAGTGCGAGCACAATGCGAGTAATAAGAGGTGGCAATGATGTAAAAATGGCCGTTGAAGACCCCGCAACTTCAAGTTGTGTGGTGTTTCTGCAGATGAAAGAGCCAACGTCAAGCCCCCGCGAATCCGCGAATCCCCTCATCCTCTCAGCCTTAGCCTCAGCCTCAGCCTCAGCTTCAGCTTTGGGCTTGAGTGTCGTCTTACTTGTACGTGAGGTTTGCAGCAATGCCTGGAATCATCATATGCATGGCCAGCTCGTGCGCGGCACACGGACGAGCGTTGTTCTGCTATTGATACAGCCGGTGAGATATTCTACGAGTTGAGGCTACGTATGTACATATATACCCACGATCACTATCACCATCACCATCACCATCACCATCACCATCACCAGCATTGGCATCCATCAGACGAACACAAGTGACATTGCTAAGAAAAGAAAAGGCGTTCTCAAAATGGACCCGTCCGGCTACTTTTATCAACAGATGGATAGTTGCTCTCCCGCCTCTCTAGTTATCTGGAATATCTATCTCTCCCTCTATGTACATAGTATCGCCCTCTCCACCCTGATTCGTCTACCACGTATAAGTAGTACGTACTGGTATCCGTCGTCAAGACGGCACGGACAATACGTTGAGCAAGGTCCGTATGTATTTCAGGGGCAGATACGTACCTAGATGTGTACATACCTAGGTACATAATTACAGTAACATATACCGCGTAAGTAGTAGACATCCCCATGGCGAGTAGCGTTAGGTGGTATCGTAGGGTCCCTGTCCTAGGCTCCTAGCTGCGCATCTCAAGGGTATCCATGCTGGTGATCTTTGGTGGGCTTATCAATGCCCCATCCTACTTATTCATATTCATATTCATATATGTACTACAACTACATACTCAAATATTCTACTATGTACATCTAAATACTCATATACATATACATATGCACATCCCTAGTACATGCAGATGCCAGTCTCGCCTTTGGAAGAACTGCATTGGTGCATACAGCAAGATACGTGACATTTTCAGCTACTCTTGCATATGGTGCGTTGAGGAATGCATCCTACCTTACGTACAAATTTGCATATATGAATGTCGTTGGATATAATTGATAAGCCCACCAGCCTGAGGGGTTACGGGTCAATCGACTCCGAGAAGTATACATCTCCGAGATAGCTTCATGGCATGAGTGGTGGAGCAGAACCATGCCGTTCAGACCTTGGATAATGGGTACCTACCTTAGGTACCTTGTCTATTCCAGCATCAAGAGTCAGGGCAACTCAACCATTGCTGGACCATGACGTCGATAAAGATACTGTACATGGCAGAAATTGTACGGGCCGGGTAATGCACCTGGGTAGGGTACTTGCGACCACTGTTCGTGTCCACATGTACTGATTATCTGGATACTCCAAGGTACCTATCTAAGGTAGGTGCTCTCTACTCATGCACGGGTAATAAAGTAACAACGAAAAAAAGCCCTGAACCCTAAATGACAACGCTGCATCGGTATCTTGCGTGTGTCCATCGAAGCCAACCGCAACAGGATTCAGCCTCACAATCACATGCCAGCCCTCACGCAGTGACCATACATACCTTAGCTTAGAGTGCCTATCAATCATTGCAACTGACATTATGACAGGCCTTGACCTCTGCTTCTCTCAATTACGCCACACCGCCTAGCATGAAGCTTCTTTGCACACCAGATTTCCCTGTTTGGCATGCCTGGGCACGTGCCGGACGAGACGACACTGGAGAATGCCCAGATGGGTTACGGAGGTATTGAGTGGGAAGAGACATCACGGCGGGGTTGGTGAACTTGACTTGACTATGTAGAATACAAGTCATACCGTGCATTACTTTGCGCCTTTGAGCCTTTGAGATTGTGAAAGATTCCGTTCCATGCGATGGGTACGTAGATGAGTACATGCTACATAAAATACTTCGACTCCTCAAATCAAAGTGCGCATATCGAGTACTCTTGGTGATCTGCCACGTCCATACAGAATTCGACAATTCAAGAGTGTAACACGCAACTTCAGACGATTGTCTAATCCGTCAAGCATTGACTGGTGGAATCTCAAGTCGTTCATGCAAAGTCCCAATCTAGATGTCTTACACACTGGTGCACTTCCCTATCAACACGTCGTCACGACTTCTCCCTCGGCCTCATTCAAGCAAAACGCCACACAGATGGATATGCACTTTCCAACGCGCCGGTAGCTGCATGAGCCTCCACCACACCAACGGACTTGGACGCATCAAGCGGCTGGTGGACGCCATCGTAGGCGTCTAGATCCTCCCCCGTCAATCCTTGCTCAGCAACGGCTTCTACCGTGCGGTAAGTAACAAGTACTATGTAAGTTGACGTTGACTGAATCACTTCGTCCATAGCCTTCATGTACGACTGGCATCCGCCCATGCAGCTAGCCTCGTCTCCATGCATCGAGTATCGAGTATGGAGTGGGCGTCGCCGGATTTGGGCTACTTGAAAAGCGGGGGCAAGTCTTTCCGGACTCGGGATTTGAGATATGCTTGTGGAAACAACGGCAATTATTCTAACCTATTCGATCGATTTGACTTGACATGTTGGAGTGAGCGCCGACTACACAATCGTGTTGGTTGACAGCTCAGACAACCCTTTGGAGCATGTCGTCGGCACATGCCATCTTGCAGTTACGACGATACATGTATGGCTTAGGGTATTGTCATGAGGTCGGAAGCAAGCCGGGTAGATGGGTTCCTGTTCAGCGATGCCCAATCAAAGATCCTTCTACAACGAAAAGAGAACTTCATCATGTCAGAGTTATATGTATTCGCATGTGAAGACTGATTTTGCCAGACTCTCCTGTATACTTGGCTAACCAGACTTGAAAGCTCCCTGTTGCTTGTTTACACCTCCGACCATGACATCTCTCAAATCATCGATAGATCAATAGATCAAAGATCATATGCCCGCTCTCATCTCTGGAACACTTGATCAAAAACAGGCATATCCTACAATCGAGCGTATCGGGTATCTAAAATTTCATCGTCTTCCCCCAACCCCCATTGAAAATCTCAAGCTTCAAGGCGCCGGCCCTCTCACTTACCTGCCAGCTTCCACGCATACCCCACACCATAACAGGCGCCGCCGACGCCTCAATCTCATGCAAGTCATCCAGTACGCGCCCATGCGCACAGACATCCATACAGGAGCCCATCCGATCTACATCCAGACCAAATACTCACTTGCCTACCCTGCTAGGCACAGCGGCCCGCCCTGGAGATCTCCGAGATGTCCTGCAGGATCAGAGCTCGGTGCGCCTACGCAATGCAGGGATAACCTAAGTAGCGGCATGGGAGGCCTCTTGGAACGCGTACCGCATCTTGTGGGATCTGGCTGGAGATGCTCCGATAATACCCGCTTGGCATATGTTCAAGTGAGACTGGAGTTGGGGTGTAGAGGTGCGAACGAACTATCTGCATGATTTCAAGAGGTCAAGGACTTTTCTGCACGATCTGATACCCGTCCTAGAGTAGTTGCGGGTCGTTATCGTGTCTTGCAGCTCGCTATCAATAGTGCTCTTGAATCCCGTGTAACTAGTGCTATAGCTCACACTCAAAGTTCCCCGCCTTCCTAATGTCCTTATGGTTTGCTTGCTTGCTTTCTTCTTCCGCGGATCGCTTGAAGTATATATCGATACTTTGAGCCAGATGACTCGGTGGTAAGCGAATGCGAGTTTTGGTTGTCGATGGATTATGAGGTTTTATGAAGTTGATTACGCAGCATGGAAGATAATGAAATCTCTTCATCGAAGCACCAGCGAACACATTCTAGTGTCGTAAATAATGATCCATATAGAGTCTCAAGTCGATATCGCTGTTATATGCTATAACCTTTGGAAATTGCGACACCAAACCTGGTTTGGGAAGCACCTCCACTTTCAGCCTGGAAAACATATGTAGTACATATGTAGTACATATGTAGGTACTTATCAACACTCTGTTCTTGAGAGGTTCTGTCGTGGAATAATATCAAGTGGTTCAAGTTTCGTTTGCAGACAACCTCTTGTCGACGAGACAATACGATACCTATGTACCGACCACGCTCATCGATACTAAAGATACAAGGGAAGCACATCCTGCTGAACCTTTGCCATGAGCTAGTATACTCTGCGTATTCAGAGAAATTATTCGACGATGCCACACAGATCGCATTAGAGTCCCCGCAATTCTTTTCTCAAGAGCACTGGTCGGGGACCACAGCAGCCAGCACATAAAACGAGATGATGAATGAGAGAACGATCGCCGAAGTACAAAGTTCATTGCATGGGATTTACGAGTCAATTCGTGATGACCTCGAAGCTGGACAATGCTAATTTCGTCGTCAATAGGCCTGTCTGTCCATCGGTCACTCCCATCAAACGAGGACGTGGTTGTTGACATGGGCCTTTGTGGCAAGACCAACCCTTTTCAAGCATGAATGAAATCAAATGGTGAAATATAACGTTAATTACAAGATGTAGTCCTCTCAGCCAGACGGCTTTCGCTCATTCCAGCCCCCTATCAAGATACCGCAGCTTTAAGAAACTTTGTCGGGAGTTCTCCTCTTTAGAGAGGTGAAGCATAGTCTTACAACCCCTGAAGAAAAAAACTTGGTATTTGAATCCAGGGTTCTGATACTGAAATTGATAGGCTAGATTAGATGCCTGTAATGCCAAGACTGGTGATCGACGAGCGTATCTTATCTCATGAAACAAAGGAGTTCAATGGCCATGCGCTTAATTCCTGATATCTTTGATTATTGTTCAAAGCATAGGTACAATTTTTATATATACTTGTTTTGATCAAAAGTTCACACGAATATTTGTTACTTATCTTGATCACAGGTTTATACAAATATTTTCAACCGAACATATGAGAAGCTATCCTCACAGATTAGAACAGCAAAACCCTCTGACTTTTACACAGCGTTATTCTATAATTCTTACCACGCCCTTTAAACTATGCATGAATCATCTCTGGTCTTCATCTCTTGTATGTTGATCCCATCAACAGTGTAACAGGTAGGAGATGTTTTGAGTTTTGCGCAGTTGTCGGCCTAATGTCGTAACTTCAAATTAAAAAAAATCCTAAAAAGCGGTTTTGGAACAAATACCTTCCACGTA
Organism: Xenosphaeropsis pyriputrescens; assembly: GCA_022609375.1. Taxonomy (NCBI): domain Eukaryota; kingdom Fungi; phylum Ascomycota; class Leotiomycetes; order Phacidiales; family Phacidiaceae; genus Xenosphaeropsis; species Xenosphaeropsis pyriputrescens. Next base: position 50,692 of record JAGKQE010000118.1, on the reverse strand, counting down.
GGAGCCTCAAATTCCTTTCAGAATTTTGCCCCCATGTCCAGATTCCTTCACTTCTTATATCTTAAAGGCTAGATACGCCAACTGAGCAATCACTCAAAGCAACAGATTATATGTTTTTGCAAAACAATGCTTGTCTCTTTCAACTTCGTGCTTTTGGCCTTTGCGGTCTCTTCACTCGCAAGCGATATAGATAATCGAAATCTTACTTACTCATCATGGATGATCAATTCAATCATATCTCGTCAGCAAGGTTTGGCCAACAGCGGCGCATCGACTGGACAGATCGAACTCGGCATTTTCCAAAGTGCGCTTCGTCAGGCAATTGAATCCTCAGTGGCAGGAAGGGCGCGTGAGAAGTGGCAAAACTATCTGGACGGAAGCATTCGAAACAGCATCCCATCTGTGCTCAATGCGACTCGCGATGCAGCATATCCGCTCGACCGTCTTTCTATTGGGAATGCGCTGTTGTACCAGAGCAGAAACAGCAGTGCAAGCGATGCCACCCTCAAACAGGCTGTTCAAGCTCTTCGTGCATCGGTAGATTATCAGTCTCGAAATCAATTCGGCGGTTTCTGGTACTATCAGGCCTATCCGCAGTGGTCATACAATGATGGTATGTTCTCCCTGGCGCCTTTTCACATCAACTATGCTATGGTCTTCGAAGTTGAGAACGAAACGGCCATCGTGAACGATGTTGTCCGGCAATTCGATCTGCTTTGGGAGCACTGTTATCAGAACAGCAGTGGGTTGCTTGTTCATGGGTATGATGCCAGCAAGCATGCTGTTTGGGCAGATCAGATCACAGGCGCAAGTTCTTACGTGTGGGGACGAAGTCTTGGCTGGTACTTCACCGGCCTTGTGGAAACACTCGAGCTGTTGCCAACAACATGTGAAGGCTGGGTACATCTGCGTTCCAGGTTTCAGGCTTTGGCCGCTGCCATTATCAAGATGGCTGATCCGCAGACGGGCGCTTGGTGGCAGATTATGGACGAAGGGGATCGCGAAGGCAATTATCTTGAGAGTAGTGCCACTGCCTTATTCACATACGCACTCTTGAAAGGGGCAAGATTGGGATTGATCGACGGTGAAGCTACGACGTTGGGGAATCTGAGCGCGGTGGAAGTGGGTGTCGTGGCATATGAATACATGCAGAAGGAGTTTGCAATTGTTCATGGAAATGGCACGCTGAGTTGGAATAGAACGGTCACCGTCTGCAGTTTGAACTCAACGGCATCATACGAGGCGAGTTGCCGAATCCCATGGTATGAAGAAAATGCTAACAGATGTAGTACTATGTCCGACAGCCAATCTCTTTCAACAGCCTGATAGGATCGAGTGCCTTTGTTCTAGCGAGTTTAGAGTATGAGAAGCTAAGCACACATGTATGATAGGGAACCTGCAGATGCTACGAACTTTCTGGCAACTTCGATAAGGGCTGGGCAAGTGTTGTTTGACAGCATCAAGATATTAAGTTAGCAAACTTCAAGTTTTCATGGCAACGCCCATACAACCAAGGACTTAGCTGGCACACAAAGAGGTGTTCATATCGTTGTCAACATACCGCTGAACAGATTTGAGACAACCCTTGCAAATGCCACAATTCACATTCACAATCATAAGACAAAAAGAGAGTATTGGCCCCTCGTGTTGCTTAACTCAAGTGTTACGATATGTGCATAGATGCTTATATTAACAGGTTGATCATATTTGCAGTTGAATACGAACCACATAATAAGATAGTAAATATTGACGCTTTTATGACCTCTGACATACCGAAGAGCCTTTGCCCCAAATGTGTGCACGCCATCCAGAAGCATGGACAGCTGCCACACCTCCAGCACCTTCTCCACATCCAACTATCTTGTAACAATCAAGCTTTGCATGAGCGTGCTGAAGTTATGGAATGCTAACTAGTGTCTGCTTGCAGCTCACCGAATCTCGTCTCTGCCTCTTTGAAGCACTTCAATATCATAGGAATCAATATATGTACCACAGATCATCCATCACCTACATCAAGCTACTCCTTCCACCAACTTCAGTTGGGCCTTGGCCATTCGGCATCTCCCCGTTCCTCCCAACGACAAATTCCCTGTAGATCCTCTCTAGCCGTCTCCTCTCGTCTGCGCTAATACTTGCTCTGGTGCTCCCCAAAGCCTTCAGGATGTGCTTCCACTTGATCAGTACTTCCTGCTGTTCCTTCACCTCCTTCTGATTGGATTTCGAATCTTCAAGCTGGCCGCGTTGCGCAAGCTTCTGTCGTCTGCTTGCAAGCCTGATGGAGTCCAGCTTCGCAATGATGGCCGCGCGTTCAGCAATTTCTTTCGATCGATTTTGGCCAACCTTGCTGCGAGCGGAGGATTCAAGCTCATCTTCCTCTTCACCAAATCGAAATTGAATGAAGTCTCGCGAAGAAGACCCTGTCTTACCATTTGTCTTAGGTCCACCCTTGCTGCCTGGCTCCACGGTGTTCTGGTCTCCAAGAACATCGTGAATAGCTTCAAGATTCGCGTTTGTTATCAAAGCTTGTAGATCAGCACCGGAGTAGCCTTCTGTTCTTGCTGCGATCTCTGCTAAACCACCCTCGGGCCCATCCTGAAGGTCTTGGCTGAGTTTCAATTTCTTGCCGAGCGCTCGGAGAATATCCAGTCTATCATCCAAGCTGGGTAAATCGCAAATAAGTGACTTGTCCAATCTGCCAGGGCGTAAAAGAGCGGGGTCAATTAAGTCGGGGCGAGAGGTTGCTGCAAGAACATAGACACCAGATAGACCTTCTGCACCATCCATTTGTGTAAGGAGCTGGTTCACAACACGATCGGTAACGCCGGTAGAATCATGACCTCGTTTAGGAGCAATTGAGTCGAACTCGTCAAAAAAGAGAACACAAGGCCGCGCAGCTTCTGCACGCTCGAACAAGTCTCGGACACTTTTCTCGGAGGCGCCAATATACTTGTTCAAAATTTCCGGACCTTTGACACTGATGAAGTTGAGACCACATTCCCCAGCCACGGCACTGGCCAGAAGAGTCTTGCCGCAACCTGGATACCCATACAGGAGAAGCCCAGATCGAAGACGAAGCGGGCATTGAGCGAAGATCGGAGCATAAGTTGTCGGATATTGAAGAGTCTCCAGCAGAATCTTGCGGGTTTCCTGCAAACCACCAATTGAGTCGAAGGTGGTCGTCGATGTTTGTAGGGTAACATTCCGCAGAGAAGCAGGAGTAAATCCCTTGAGGGCACTGGTGAAGTCTTGTCTGCCGAATGACACAATGCCAGTATCGGACTCTTGGGAGCTTTCCGACACAGATCTTATGAGGGCTTCGCTACGAGCACGCGCGACCAGGAGCACCAAATCCGCCGGCATGTAGCCGTCAGTCTGTCCTGCGAGGTCAAGTAAATCAAGATCCCCATCGATTACAAAACCATCTAGCCGGAAACCAGATCCTGCACGGCTTGAAGTGTGCTCCATCCACGCACTATCAACAGCTCTCGAATCCTGGCTATCTGACGAGGTCGGTCTGCTTGCAACCTTGATCTTCCCTTCTCCCGAATTGTCGGTCGCATCCTGATGCACCACCATCTCCATAACCCTTCGCCTTGACTCCTTGTTTGGCGCCTTCAAACTCACAATTTCACGAACAACATGTCCTCCAACGATGACATTGTTGAGCGATTCTTTTGCTTGGGCAGTAGCAAGGACAACAACACCACTATCCTTCGTACAATACTGCTTGACGATAGCGCATACGGCTTCGCTGATTTGCCTGCTACGACCGTTCTCGCCACCAACCTGGAGCTCAGTTTCAACCGGGCACAATTTATCAAGGTCGTCAAGAATTACTAAGGCTTGACCACCGAGACGAGCACCCCACGATGCACCCATGAAGAGCCTACTTAGGGTCTCGCGGATAGTGGATATACGAGTCTCATCAGTCACCAACTTTCGACATGGGAAGTAGGTGGTGTGAAACAAGAAGTCACTGCGCAATTGATGTGCAAGAAACTGAGATAAGCAGCTTTTCCCAGAACCAAGAGCTCCTGTGAGCAATACGGAAGAGAGATGCGAGAGATGCGACCGTAATTGTTTTATGAGATTATCAATGCCAACCAAATTTGGCGCATTGTCGGGTAAAGGGAGACCTATGTTAGACTCCTTAGAAATGGATTTGGGGCGAGGTATGGCTACTTGAACATCAATATTGAGCTTTCGCTCCGAGCCTAACAACCAGCTCCATATCTGCTTGCCCGCTTCACCCGCAACTGGAGGATCAAAGCGAAGAAGTCCACCTTGCCACCCTGGATGGATCTGATTTGTTTGATTGAGTACGCATCCGTCTGTTAACGGACCATCAAAAAGGCTGTCAAGCTTGTCGCGTGAACCATATATGGTTCTGATACGTCGACCTGCTTCTTCTCGCTCGGCTTTTGTCTCGCCTCCGAACTTCAAGCCATCGTTGGCCTTAGAATCCTTAGGAGTGAAAGGATATATCTTGAGAGTCTGCACAGATTTTGGTGCTTGTGGTGGGCATGCCTGGATTTTCACAATGCCTCCAACTATGCCCTCGGCTCCCATAGAAGCACATAGGGGAGTTGATATCGCAATGTGTCGACTATCAGGAGGATCTGCCCATTCTAGAAGTCGTGCAACGACTTTCGTAGCACCCTTCCCCGCATCACCAGCTGCCTCAGCTTCCTGCTGCTCTCGCTGGGGATCAACTGGCATTTGTAGCCCTGCGGGTTTGATTATCGTGACTGTGACCCACGAAATTCCTCTAAGACTCTTTCCAAGCATATGATCTCGGTCCACCCATACTTTGAATCCCTCGTTGGCAGACAGGGTATCGCTTTCGAAATAGTCACTACAAACACCCCGATCAAGGGCACGAAGAAACATAGCTGGTCTGGCATCTTCATCCACGCTTGTCCTGCGTCTAAGAGTGCTCGCCCCACTTCTCCCACCAGCACTCTTTCTAGAGTTGCTTGCCACACTTCTGTTCTCCCTTGTCGAAGTTCTTCCCGCCTTTGTGCGTACTTTGGGCGCAACAATAACCTCGGCATCGGGTGAGATTTTGGCGAAGGGGCTTGTGGATGATAGTGGTGGAACGAGAGATGTGACAATGATGTTCGCAGTAGATGTGGGTGAGAGGTGCAGGGTCAGAGGATGCGGAGCAACAGACTGGCTGCCAGCCGGAGTAAATGTTGGGTTTGGGAGTGCACGGATCTGAGAGAGTAAGTTGATCTCCAGAAAAGTAGCATGTAGTTCAATGATCTCCCAGTCCGTGGGCGTCAGGGGTTCGATGTTAATAGTATGTGTGAGCGGAGGATCGACATGAATAGTAGCTGTAATCTTTTGCCCATCCGACAAGCCCAGCGTACGTGCAAATGTCGCGTCGATTTCGACAAGAGATATTTCCTGATCTCGCCCCATGGAATTTCCTCTTGCACCGCTGATGCCATCTCTATTCACAATCGGTTTCAACTTCCGCTTGCTCTGCATACCTGTCCATCCAACGTATATCGATCTCGAGGCTGCATCTCCATTGGCAGTTGAAAGTGGGGAAGACGGGCGATAATTGAGTTCGACGACGATATTTTGGACAGGCTACAATACTGTTATCAGTAGGAGCTGCACAGGACGCGCCATTGGTAACTTACCGTATTAATATTCACGAGCAATGACACCAGGGAAGAGGGAAGGTTGACGAGACAATTCTTCAAGTGTATTAACGACAATTCTGCAGGTGTCGCGGAGCCACCAGTCCGCTTCGCAGATGCCATTGAAGACGGGTTATAAGTCTCCGAGAGATAATGCTTTCAAGATGCAATATTTAGATGTCATGGGCAGAGGATGGAGGAGGTAGAAGGAGCAACTGAACAACACGGACTGTGAGAGCCTCGGGCAAGTTGCGCAGGGCTGACAGCTCCAAATGCCGAGGCGCATGCGGAAAAGGCCCTCGGTGCAGGACCGGGGAAAGGCTGAGTGATGTAGCCTCAGGTCTCAGGCCTAAATCAATTAAGCTCGCGTCAACGTGTGAGCGCGTCGACGCGTTCTGGAAGTGCTTTGCGTGCCTTGCGTGCCTTTGCGCTTGAAGACAATAAGCATTTCTCAAAACCTAACACCGAGCAGCTTTCAGCTCTTCCCCAAACCTCACTGCCGCCCATTTTAGCTATACATCGACTGTTCACCCGTATTCGGTGTCTAGGACGACAAAGCAGTCGCTGTCTCAAGTTCTACCACAGCAACACATCATGGCGCAACTCCCCACCTTTCCAGCGCCGGTCAACTATGAGTCGCAAGAAGGTACGCAGGTTTCTTGATCTCTAGATGGAAGTAGAGTTGAGATCTAACAACTTTCCTGTAGCTGCTCTCGAGGACTTCCTCAAAACCTTCAAGACTTCTCCACAAAAGACAACCTCAACTGCCGACGCCTTGATGGGGATGCATATTGATGATGACGACCTCAGTGATGACTATGACTTCATGGATGACGATGACGAAGCTGCTCGACGAACACGAAAGGCGCAAAAGGAACAAGCCCGTTTACCTCAGAAGAAATACATGAACATCCTCCAAAGGGTTGCAGATCGAGAGGAGAAAGAAATCACAATTGAATTGGATGACCTAGCCGAGGTACGATTTGGCAAGCTTGTTTGAGTATTGAGTGACTAATGGACATATTGCAGTATGAGAAGACGCTACAACAAGAAGATCCCCACCTTTCTCTCAATCTTTGCCGCTCGATTGAGACCAATGCTCAGCATTATGTTGACCTGTTCTCGGCAGCCGTGGACAGAGCGATGCCCGAGACAACAAGAGACATCACGTAGGTCTTGTTTCGCGGTACTCTCAGTGCGTTTCGGAACTAACGTTGTGTGCCAAAGCTTCAAGGACGACGTTCTCGATATTATCATGTCTCAGCGAGTTCAGCGCAACTTAGCAATGAACGCACAGGCTGACAGCGACATGGACCCCACGGAAGCTGTGGCTGTATTTCCTGCCGAACTTACTCGAAGATATACCTTAAACTTCAAGCCTAGAACGGTTACAGCTGATGGAGCGCCATTGAAAACCCTCGCGGTACGACAGATTCGAGGTGAGCATCTTGGTCATCTCATCACTGTTCGAGGTATCACTACCAGAGTGTCGGACGTCAAGCCTAACACCCAGGTGAATGCGTATTCTTGCGATCGCTGCGGCTGTGAGATCTTTCAGCCCGTGAGTACGAAATCGTACGCGCCTATGACCGAATGTCCATCGGAGGATTGCAAGACGAACCAATCGAAGGGTCAGCTGTTCCCGTCGACCCGCGCTTCCAAATTCCTCCCATTTCAAGAAGTCAAGATCCAGGAGATGGCCGATCAGGTCCCAGTTGGACATATTCCCCGAATGTTGACCATTGCTTGTTATGGCTCACTCACCCGGAAAATTAATCCCGGCGATGTCATCGACTGCGCTGGTATATTTTTACCAACACCGTATACTGGTTTCAAGGCAATCAGAGCAGGACTTCTAACAGACACCTTCCTTGAAGCACAGCATGTGACACAGCATAAGAAGGCCTACGAAGATATGATTGTAGATACACGAATTTCTCGACGTGTTCAGGAGCATCAGAACTCCGGTCATCTGTATGAGTATCTTGCCAAGTCAATTGCGCCCGAGATATATGGCCATCTCGACGTCAAAAAAGCACTCTTACTGCTACTCGTTGGTGCTGCAACGAAAGTCACTGGAGATGGCATGCGTATTCGTGGTGACATAAATATCTGTCTGATGGGAGATCCTGGTGTGGCCAAATCTCAATTACTCAAGTACATCACGAAGGTCGCACCACGAGGTGTTTATACCACTGGTCGAGGAAGCAGTGGTGTTGGTTTGACTGCTGCGGTTATGAAAGACCCAGTAACCGATGAGATGATTCTTGAAGGTGGAGCGTTAGTCCTTGCAGACAATGGCATTTGTTGTATCGATGAGTTCGATAAGATGGACGACAACGATAGAACAGCAATTCACGAAGTGATGGAACAGCAAACAATTTCCATCTCGAAAGCAGGAATTTCGACATCTCTAAATGCGCGCACTTCTATTCTGGCTGCTGCCAATCCACTCTATGGAAGATACAACCCAAGACTTTCCCCTGTAGAGAACATTAATCTCCCAGCTGCATTGCTTTCACGTTTCGATGTCATGTTTCTCATTCTCGATACCCCTACTCGCGATAACGACAAGCTGCTCGCACAGCACGTCACTTACGTGCACATGAACAATCGCCACCCGGACACTCAAGGAGTGGTTTTCAGCCCCGAGGAAGTGCGTCAGTACATTGCGCAGGCTCGAAGTTTCAAGCCAAACATTACCCCAGAGATTGCAGACTATATCACTGGGTCCTATGTACGCATGCGAGAGCAACAAGCCCGCGATGAGAAGGCTGGCAAGAGTTTCGCTTACACATCCCCGAGAACTTTGCTTGGCATTCTCCGTTTGTCACTGGCGCTTGCACGTCTGCGCTGGGAAAATGAAGTCGTCCAGGATGACGTTGACGAAGCTCTGAGACTGATTGAAGCATCCAAAGCAAGCTTGTACGACAAAGTTTCCACCTACGGGAAGGATGCTAGTCCGTCCAGTAAGATCTATAATCTTGTTAGAGCTCTGGCAGATGCAGGAGCATGCTCCGCGGATGATGCAGACGAGGAAAGCTACGGGGAGTTGAGTATGAGGAAAGTCAGGGAGAGAGTTTTGGCCAAGGGCTTTACTGTTGATCAATGGCATGATGCCATTGAGGAATACACTATGCTCGATGTAACTAGATCCCCATTCCCCTATATTCAACATGAAACTAATGCAAAATAGGTTTGGCAAACTGCTGGTAATGGTAGCAGATTGGTCTTTCTTGATTCATTAGCCGACACACTGGCGCAGGATGCTTTCGATGCCGAGTTGTAAGTGTATGCGTGCAGGTCTGCACCTCAGGGGGGCGACGGAAATGTAAAATCTCATATTGAGTGTGTGCGTGTTGCTACAGATCAAGAGAGGCTGAGAATGTGAGAGGTTTATTAGGCGTTCAGGGGAAGCTCGGCGTTGGACCTGAGATACCGTTTGAAGCTTTCAAAAGAAAAATGATAATGCGTGCGGTCACGTCGCGTCGCGTCCAAATTATGGCATTGACCAGTTTTCGTGGTGCAGAATATTATGTGACTGCTGCATGGTACTTGCATAGGCGAGCAGGCGCATTAGATGAAGAGCAAACGGCCCGCCAAGGAGCTCATAAACATATACACGTATCTCATATATGGAACTGGGATATATATATTGCCTGTCAGGGGGGACAGACTGATCGTTGCAATTTTTCTTTCTTCCACTTGTTTTTGCTACCGAGAAAGCTCCGTCAGCAGCATTGCTCACATTTTAGCCAAAGCCCTTCTCAACCCTTGCCTCCAAACTTCAAGTCTCAATTCACGATGCGCTTGGTCTGTACTCTGTGTTCAACGCATAGATTCTACGGAGGATTTGAATCTCCTCTTGAAATGCGCATTGGATATCTGCATGCCTCTATTTCCCGTCCGATGTGTGCTTGTATGATGTATACAACATCTCTTGAATTTACATTGGTTATTTCATGTATGTGTTGGCGGCTCTTCCTCCCCAATTGCTGGTCGCTTCAAACATGTCACTTCATAGCTGCAGCTCAACCATGTGAAATTTGTAACTTTTTTACTTCCCCGAAATTGAAATGTATCTGGGACACATACACTCGAATCATAAGCTGCAGGCAAATCCATTCATAGCACCTGGTGAACAAAATTGAGCCCTAGAGGTCGCGTAGTCCCGCCCAAAAACAAGAGGTAGAGTACTCTATATCAATATACAGGCCAATTGCTACCAACCTCTTAATTGACAGGACACTACATGATACTCCTATCTTGTAGATCACAGTTTTCTTCCTGGTGCTTTTTATTCGCTACTGCTGAAAAGACATACTTTAACTAGGCATGACATTTGCACGCAGCATGGATTCCGTGTCACTTCACTTGAGGGAATGGAACCGAGATCGTGGAGTTTGGGTCTTCTCAAAAGCAAGACCTTCTACACAAAATCCGTCTTTTTTCTATCCCAGCGTCCGTCTCCCTTTCCACATCTTATTCGTCTAAGTTATCGTACCAAGTGGCCAGCTTCGAGTCCACGCGGCCTCTTTTCCTTAGCTCGCATAAGTCGAGATGGCAAAACAAAAGCAGCGAAAACCAGAGTTCACGGACTCTACACATAGACATAGGCCCAAATCCAATGGTCATACTGGAAAGGGTAAGCACTCTACAAAATGAGGAGACTTGAGCTCTAAAACTGAAAGCATTTCCTTATAGATCGAGCCAAGAGCAGCGAGAAGAAATCCCCCCCAAAGGTGAAGAAAGATGGCAAGGAAAAGCTACAAACCAAACCGAGCAGTACGTGAGCTCTTGATTTCTTGGCATGGCAGAGTTGAGTTGATGTTTTGGTGAACAGAGCCTGTGGGCGAAACATACCAGGACTACGACTCACCTCCCACATACAAGAGCTTCCAACTCGAATTAGAGTCACAGAAGGTTAAAGACAGGAAACGTCGTATGTAGACCTTCACAGAGTTCACAACAGATGGCATGCTAAGAGTGCTACATTTAGGGAAAGATGAGACAATTCCCTCTTTCATGGAAAATAAGCTATACGATTCGGCGAAGTCATATGAGAGGGGAACGTCTCAAGTGTCTGGAACGCAGAGTTCGCCTCAAACAGTGCTAGCGGAGAGAAGCTCTCCTCCTCGACATGCTCCTCAAAGCGCGACGAGTCTCGAAGAAATCGAGTATATGTCTTCGAGCAAGAAGCGGAAACCAAGAGGTGAGCAAATCCATGATAATGTGTGGAGGATGGCTACTCACAAGTCTAGCACCCTCAAATGCGACATCAAAATCTTCCAAAATCGATTTTCTCTCACGACCACAGCGAAGAGTAGAGCTAGGCTCCAGTGATGATGACGAGACTTGGGGAGAAAGAAAGAAGCGACTGGCCCTGGCAACGAAAAGAAGTGTTGACCGGGCTTCAGTGGAGTCATTGGTACCATCAAATTCCGAAGCACAGTCTCCTAGGTTGTTTTCGAGTCCAACTTCGCAGTTAACACCTTGTCCCAGTCGGCATAAAGAGATTGACAGTGCAAGGGGCTCTGGTACTATCACTACTTCGGCCGTGAACAGCCGCCCAAACTTCTTTCAATTCGGCAATCCATCTCCAGCCTACGACGAGCCATCCGACGATGATCTACAAATCATGTCTAAAGAGGCGTACACAATCGCAATAAGTTCCAGGCTGCAACATAAAAAGCCGGTAACTGCCCAGGGAACTCATAGACGTCTGAAAGATGCAGCGAAGAAACGTGCTTCTAATGGGCGCCATCCTCTTAACCAAAAGCCTGATGGTCTATTTGAGATGAGTGGTGCCAGAAGAAGTACGTCAGTTATCAATGGAGCACCAGACCAGTATTCCCCCCTAAACAGCACTGTTCCACGGACAACGTCTAGCCTTAAGCAAAATGGATATCTCCTAGACGCAGTCACGATCTACAGAACCGCAGAAGAAGCCGATCGCCTCCGAAAGCCTATCTACCAGAAGCCCTCTGTGTTTGTCGCGCCCTCACATTCCAAGCTCGACGTGTCTAATGATTCTGAGAGTGAAGGATCAAGCAAGTCTTCCGAGCAGGATGATGGATCAGACTATGGTGAGGAAATGGTAAAGAAGAAATGGAAGTCAAACCAATCGACAAATGATTCACTTGAAGACAATGTTTCAGTAGTCAGACGCGCCTCCCGGCGGCTTTCCAAAAGGTCACCTGCTGCTGTACACGGTCCTCCACCAAAGGATTTACAGGGGCCACAGGAACGATCACGTAGGAAAACCCTAAAATCCACCACAGGAAATGCAGCAAGATTGAATGAGAAGCTAGCGGTCAGGAGCAAGGAGAGGAGAGTGCTAAAGGAGAAATCAAGTGACAAGGGAACATCGAGAGGACCAAGATTGGATGAAATAACGACGGAGATAAGATTTGATGAGTCTAACACAGAGTCCATATCGGGAACGGACATAGAGATGAGCGCTTCAGCATCTAAAATTGCTCAGCCTCTACTTACGGACACTCCCTGGTATCATAACCCGGCTCTGTCCCAGTCAGCACAACATCACATAACAAATTGTAGACATCGAGTTCCCACGTATTTTAACCACAAAGCAGCCGACACGCCAGGTTTCAAGCTCTTCATGGCATACTATAGGTTACATCCAGGGGAGGCAAAGTATGAGACGAATGCATATCACACATACACCCTGGGGCTCAAGCACTTCCTTCATTGCGTAGAACACAAGGCTCAGCGACCGTTGATCGCGCATGCTGCCAAGGTTTTCGACCAAAACATAGGGCTGAGCTGGCCTCCAACAGGAGAGAAAAGTTGGGAGAATTCGCTTGCCAGGAACCAAGATCCGGGTAAAAAGAAGCAGACATGCAAGGAGGACGAGAAGACTTTGAGGAACCTCCAGAGTAGTGTCGAAAAAATCAACAAAGGTGTCATTGACTTGAATGTTACAGCCAACAAATCATCACAGGTTCTCAGCAATATGGAAACCAGTCTGGGGGAGCTTGCTTATGAGGCTCAGGGACGTGAGAGAGTGCTAAGGCCTCACGCTCGTCCTATTGTGTGAGAAGAGGATATATGGGAGGTGCTTATCGTGTGGGCTTTTTCGTATGTATCTTGGTACGTTCATTATTCCAGTACCAAAGATCTCGTCAATATCAATATTACTAAATATAGTCAAAATATCGTTAAGTAACCTGTTTTGGAGATGTACTTGTGGACTCGCTTGATTTTTAAAGGTTAGATCGTAGCATAGCTTCCAAGTGTATGCAGATACAGTGTTGAGCGACTCTGTATGTCACTCTCTTTCTCGGCATCTGTACCGTTTCTGATTAATTTTGCGGCTCTGAATATTTACAAGGCTCTGTATGTTTTCATTTATTTTGTTTGGTTGTTATCTTTGTGCAAGATCAGTGATCCGCCACCGGATTCTCGACATGAATATCATTAGTCGCTAAATGGAGAATAAATTAACCGCAGGCGCTCCATACCATTTGAACAAACAACGCGTAGATAGAAAAACCCGAATCTACACTAGTATATCCCCCCCCAGAATACTAATTTAACATTGAAGCCTACCGAACCACGATTGCAATAAAGAAGTTGAGTGATTTTGCATACGGACTTTTGTGACTGGGTCGTCACTAGGTATCTTCACACATATCTAAGTATCATCACAAGCCCATATTTGCTTAGCCAGGGAAGACTGCAAAACGACACGTGCTACTAAAGAGTTGTGAGTTTGACTGCTATCAGGGAAAGAACAGATCCATATGCTAAGTTATCGTGACCTATCACCTTTTGAAAAACCTCAAGACCTTTTCTTCACCTCTTTTATTCTTCCATTCTTTCCCCACTGCTCTGTCGAGGGAGACACATTCGTATACATGGCTCGCGTTATAGGACGATCTCTGGCGCAAATAATAGCTATAGCACTTGTAGCCATTGCAATCTTGGTTTATATATTATCACCGTTCCCATCAGCTGTTCAGCCGACCAGTATTTCAAGCCCCTTTAATCAACACATCTCGAACCCCTTCCACAAGAGCAAGAGCAAGAGCGAGAGCGAGAGCGAGCTCTCTCCAATCCTGAACTCTATCACTGCGGGAGGGGAGATTGATCGCATAGACCTTTTGAAAGCCAAGTGTAAACGCGATGCCCTTTCTCTCGCTGCTGCCTATACAGGATTCTCTTTCACTTTCGTCCCTGCGTTAGTCGGCACCGAGGTCTCTGATAAAGCTCTGCCCAGCGGACAGGATCGCAAACGGCCAAGCCACTTGACAGAGACAGAAATCGGGTCTTGGCGATCACATATGAATGCTATTCGAGAAGTAGTTGAAAACAGCTATGGATCTGCCCTGATACTAGAAGATGACATGGACTGGGATCTCCGACTGAAAGATCAACTTCTCCGGTTTGCAAAGGGCTCAAAACAGGTCATAGGCAACAACGGGGACAGCACTCCCTATGGCGACGATTGGGATATACTCTGGCCTGGCCATTGCCATGGGGATCTTCCACAGAACTTCGAATACTACAAGGAAATGGACCACGAGGACCCGTATTACAGAGCTATGACACGCGTATGGGAAATCCAAGACGATGACACCGTCCCACCCCTCGATTAGACAATGGGTGTACCACGCGAAATCTTACGACCCGGCTTACGACTCGTGCACAAAACTGGTGTTCCAGTCTGCTCTTTTGCCTATGCGTTCTCGCAGCGTGGCGCGCGCAAGATCTTGTGGGACATCTCCATAAACCAGCTCAACAACCCATTTGACGTTGCTCTTGCAAACCTGTGTGTTTCCAAAAACAACCCGACCATATTAGCCTCGGTATGCGTGAGTGTGAGCCCTTCAATGTTCTCTTCTCATAGATCCAAGGGATCTATAGCCAAGGACAGCGATATCCACCTGCAAGAAGGCGACGCACCACCTGAGCAGAGAGAGATAGGGTATACTTTTAATATTGTGAATAGTGCGATGTTAAATTTGGAGCGGTTGGTGAAAGGACTGGCACCCGAGAGTCAGTTCAAAGATGGGGAGAAGGCCTATGGGGTTGATTAGCATTCTTTCGGCCGATAACAAGCAGGTAAAAAGAATGCAATCAAGATCTCGTTAACACCTTGGAGGCTTTTCGAAACATATTGGAAAATCGAAACTGTGAACATCCCTCTTTCCGCCAAGCCTAGACAATGAATGAGACCTAACAATCGGATTAAGTGGCAGTTGTTTCTTTTGCAGACCCATTCCATGTCTGTTGCTTACTAAACTTATCCATAAGACCATGATGCACTCCGTATGTAACTATGTAAGCAAAGGGGTCGAACTGATTTGAAAACATGATATATATTATACAGAACCTACATGATATAAATACACGCAGCTCTTATATCCGCATTTCCAGAAGCCCGCGTTGCAATTCACCCACGACACCCTTTCCTGCCAATGCCCACTGCTCAGTGACAGTTCTCTCGTCCACAGCATTCCGATAAAGACCACTAGCAGCCCAGTAGGACATCAAACCCTTGGCTTCCTCCTTCGAGAGTCCCTTGATTGTGATCACCTGTGCAGTCTTCAGGATGTCCAGTACTCGTGAGTCGTAAGTCGTGAATGGGTCTGCCTTTGGGACCTCTGATCCTGCTTGACGGGCGATAGTTTGATTGAGCGCAAGATCCATAGTCTTGGACGACGGTGCGTGCGCTTTAGATGTGGCGGCGAGGGCCGCGCCACCGTTGGCAAATGTCTTCTTTCCAGAGAGGTAATCCAAGAACAAACTAATTATTGCGAGGTCGTGAGCATGAATGAGGTTAAAGTCAGCGTCGCGGTAAGCACTCGCAGTCATGATGTGGCTGAGGCCGTCAAGAGCGAAAAGGATTGGTGGGCGTCCTTCTAAAGTAATCTCTGTCCAAAAGGCCTGGAAGAAGGGCCATGCAATTTCAGGATCACGGGCACCGAGCTCCGCCAATCTGGCCAAAGTAATGTTGTCCTGGAGTGGGATTGGGAGGTAGCTGTGCTTCTGCGATATCTGCAGATTGTGGAGGATCTCGCTATTGGCTTTCAGGATTTGTCCAAGCATCTTTGCTGCGTAGTCATTTTGGGAGTACCTCAGCGGCTTTGTATCGGGGATAGGAGAGTAGGCAGTATGGGCAATAGTAAGTTCCTGAGCTAAAGACGTGTATTAGTTTTGAATGTTTAACACTTGCAAGATGATAGTCTTACCTTCTGGGATGTTGACCACGATCCAACCCTTGGTGAAGGCTGCTGCCATTGCCTGCAGTAACATGAGACTTTTGCCGGTACTTCTACCACCATCAAAAATAGTGGCAGATGTTTTCTTTTCCTTCTCAGCATGATCTAACGACTTCGCCATCTCCATGCTCTCGCCTCTGATCAGGGTGCCGGGTTTTCGGAACAACTTCCAGCCCTGAGTTGTCTTGAAAGCCTCAACAGCTCTCAGCTTAAGAATGACAGCATCTGGTATGAGTGCCACCTGGCCTACAAGCTCAGGATTCGCCATGGTCCCAGCGTTCAACTCTTTTAAGCCCTTAACCGCCAGAGCATTGGCGTTGCTCAATATGATTTTCTTCCGTAGGGCCTTTCTTTCGCCGGCGGCAGGAGGACGAGTGTTTTTAACAACAGCCTTTTTCTTGATCCTTAGCGTTTTTCCGGCACGCTCGTGTGCATTCTTCCCGCCTTTGGGAGGCACCTTCTTCTTCTGCTGCGAGGAGGAGACGACTGTTGTGCGCGCGGCGACATTGAGGGTGGTCGAGGTCGAGAATTGCGACCGTGCGGCTGCATTGAGGAACGATGGAGGGATAGATGATGCGGAAGGTCTCATCAGACACTTCCAGCATGATGATGAAGCCATACCGGGCGAATTGAACGATAGAGGCGACAGCGAGAGAGCGACGATATGGATGCGCCCGCCTGACGGCGACACATTATTCTTAGCGCGATGGTTGTGCGGCCGCTAGCTCATATCAGGACCAAAAAGTTCCAGCGACCAAAGATAACTCTGCACGCCCCAAATCTACCTGCTCTAAGCAAATATTCACCAAACACCACTCTGAAATTTCACCAAGCCCAGATAAGATCTTTGGACATCAGGAAGAATGACAGACACCAAGGAGAGAGTCAAGCTGCCCGTCCAGGTCATCAAGCCAACGCCCTATAGCTTCGACCTTGGTCTTCTGCTCGCAAACGACCCGAATCCTCTTGAGATTGGAGACGACCTCGAGGAATCTCTCGCGGCCAACGCCCGCGACGGCGCACAAGCATTGTTGAACCAGCTTCTCTCCACGTGCCCCGTCACGGCTACGCCAGCCGGTGTGCTCCTCACGCTTCCAGCGGTCTCGACATCGCTGCCGCGCGAGAAGCCTCTTCCGCCACCGAAGGCCGAGACGACATGGCAACGATTTGCCAAGAAGAAGGGAATCAAGGACAAGACGAGAGAGTCTAGACAGAAGATGGTTTATAATGAAGAGACTGGCGAGTGGCAGCCGAAGTGGGGATACAAGGGCGCAAACAAGAACGGAGAGCAGGATTGGATCGTTGAGGTCGACGTTGCGAAGGAAAGGGAGAGAGCTATGGCTGGCAGCGAGAAGGAACAGCGCGGTGACGGACGCAGAGAGCGCAAGGATAAAATCAAGAGGAACGAGAGGTTACAGAGGGCGAATGAGAGGAAGGGGAGAAAGGGCGGCGCCTAAGGAGGTACCTGTGCTGAGTTGTATTCCATTCATGGCGTTGTATCTTGTCAAATTGGCGTTTGGGCAAACGGGTAGAGGGTAAAAGCGTGATCTGGGCGGATAAACCATCCACAATTATTGGAATCAACTCCAGTCATAGACACTGGTTTGACATATCAAGATTGCATCGATTCACTCATATCAGAACGCACAAGAACTCAAGTGCAATGTAATTGGAGCTCGTGATTTCTGTGCTGTTCGTCTTATATCATACACAACAGGCCGTTGCTTTGACCCGGATACCAGATTCGATTCAACGAGACCAGTTTGCAAACGCCTCCAACAACTTCTTCCACTGTAAACTGGAGTGACCGCCGGGACTAGAATGCGCCAGATGCCAAGGGGAAAGGAAAACGCTGAGGTAAACTGACAACAATTCATTAAGCGCATAGGTACAAAAAGGGGTATTCAAGCTGCAAAAGAAACAATCAGGCAAACAGCGCAAGTGACCATCGCTGCTGCTATAGGGGGTCGAAATTCTTGCCAGTTTGGACGTGGTAACGGGATGCGTTGAGATTCGATGCGAAGATGCGCCAGGAAAATCATAAATGCAAAGTGGAGAAGAGAGATTCCACGTTCGACGCCATTCTAACTTGAAGGGTGCTAGGTCATCCATTCTATCCACGGGGCTCTTCTGGCCGGATTTGAGCGACGCAATCCTCTCGAAATATCCGTCGATGTGCGAGACATTTCAGTCAAGGTGTGGGGACGTAGTGATTTCTGTAACTAACTCTGAACTCAAAAGTTCATAGGTGACAACGGTTTTATAGGCGAAAGCGGCTGTAGCGATGGTGATCTGTCAGGACCTTGTCTCGGAGTGCGAGGATCGCGCGTAGTTAACGTCTCATTTGAAGCGGCGCCGATGTAGTTCGCTGCCTTGTTCTTGTGTGAGGACGGTGGGGGTTGTTGGTTGGAGGATTTGACGCTGAGACTTGGCGGCTTGCTGCTCTCTGATGATGAGACATTGCGGTCATCGATGGACTCGATAGCAATACTACTCCGGCCTTCCGACCTGGAAGGAGGAGGAGGCTCGAAGAGAGCATATTCTTGCTCAATGTAATACTGTTCGGTCTTGCAACCCTTCCAGCAATCGCGCCAGTTCTCCACCAAAAATCTGAAGCAAAAGCGATCAATCTTCATACAGGGTTGAAAGCAGATGCACAGGTTACGGAAGTCCATCTTGTTCTTGTCTTGGTGGGCGAGCAGCAGACTCAGGTGACACGTGACGGCGAACAAAAGGTAGTAGTTGAAAGGTGGAAGGTTCGAAAGTTCGTCTATGAGCATCTGTGGTACAGTCTGGGCGCCCGCACATTCTCGCGAGATGCGATCTTGACAAGCTCTGGGAAAGATTTCGTCGGGGAGCTCACGGAGCCAGGCTTTGAACATTGATCCAACAATGTTGATGTCATATAGGTCGTCCTGTGCGAATAGATCCACGTCATGCTCTGCATATTGGTCAGTACTGGTGGCCAGCCTCAAGAGACGTGCACTGCTTACCCTCGTCGAATCTTCTCTGCCATTTCTTGATCTGTGGCCCACTACCTGGCACCCTGTACAAGCCTTCCACCTCACTCCCCTTGTAGTTCAGGTAGTCAATGGCACGCCATGGGAAGGCTGGCATCCAGAATTCCGTCTTATCTCGGGACTTCTCCAGCTTCTTCGATATTCTCGTCAGGCGTGTCTGCTCCACCAAGGGCAGGTTGATGACTTTGAGAACGTAGTGCTCGTCGTCCACCAAAGGCTCCTTCTCTGCCATGCTGCCGGATCTTCCAACCTTGGCCCATATGCCCTTGCCGATGTTCTGAACTGCCTTGGTAGAATTACTTTTGAAGGCGTTGAACAGGGTTGAAGAGTTTGAGGAGCTGGCGCTCATGGATTGGTGGTTGCGACCGTGATCTCTGCCATGATTTTCCCTGCTGTGGTCCCGATGCTCTCGATTGCCGTGCTTCTTCGATTCTCTAGGACTGTCCCTCGCTGCCGATGACGGCTGCCCATCATCCGATCTCTCAGATCTCAGATGTGACTTTAGACTGCCATCAGACCTCTGCTTCGATCTCAGGCTCCCCATCTCGCTGTCCAATCGTTCGCCTTCCTGAGACGGTAAAGATCCGCCCATTGTGGAGAGGTCAAACGTATTCGCACGGTCGAGGCGGGGTGATGGTTCGGTGACCTGGATTGGTACGGGCTCTTGCGGGCTCTGTCTACTCTGACTGCTTTCCTGATCACCGCGTATGGATTTCGATCGACTCAAGAGACGGAAGGGTTTGGGCTTCGCCCTCCTCGAGGTCGACGGTCTCTGCTGATCAACGGGGCCGGAGTCCATGGAGCTGCTGGGTGATATTTCGGGCTTTGCGGGGTCAGCAACCGGTCGGCGCGTGGACGACTTGTCCGACTTGGAGGCTGTTGAAACAGACGTTAGCGATTGTGGTGCCGAAGGGAACGCTTCAGCAGCACATGGCTCAGAACAGGCAAGGCCCGAAGCATGTGAGTGCTCACCACTTTTTTTATTCTCGGCGATAGCGACTGGGCCCGTCATTGCAGCGCGGTCTGTGTCTCTGGACATGCCCTCATCGGACACCTGGCGGATGGTATTGTTGGATCTTGACGCCTTGTAATTCGAGAAGAAGCCGCCCTTGGTAGATTGTTTCGCGCTCCCGTGGCCGCGCGCTGTGCCGGGGAGGTCCTTGGCCTTTGACGCTGGAGCAGACTGCGTGGGTCGATGAAGCGATACCGACGATGTGTTTGTGGGTGTTGGGGGATCCCTTCGGCTTTGCTGTCCGTCGGCTGCCTGCATCGACGGCTGCTCGCCGCCGCGAGACTGAGAGCGTTTTGGATTAGAGGAGAGGTATGGGAGTGGAGAGCGCGGCGACGACGTGGGAGAGGTAGCAGTCAATGGGGAGGGGGAGGGGGAGGGGGAGGGGAGGGGGGACTTGGGGTTGGAGATGGAGATGGAGTTGGCGAGTTTGAGGTTTGTACAAGTATAATTCTCGGCGCCGGAGGTGGAGTGGTCGAGGGTGAGGGTGAGGGTGAGCGGCTGAGGGTTGGACTTGCGTGCCATTTGGTGATTCTTGTGCGCCCAGGGGATTTCGATTTGGCTTGCTTTGGACTGATTCGTATGCTTATGCTACGGGACAGGAATGGTGTCTCGTGTGTGCACAGGCCAGGCCACACAGCAACAGTGCGGCGGTGGGTATTTGGGTAGTTAGTACCTGAGCGTGCTACCTGTAACGAAACCTTCCTCCCATACGTACAACGTTCCGCCTTTCACTTGCGCTCTTCAATACCTTCAGCTACCTAGGTAGATACTGCTTGTTGCGCTGCAGTGACATACACACAGCGATGACGACAAGGGGAAGGTGAAGGTGAATGATGGAGTAGAGCCAGAGGGGGACGAGAGGATGAGCGGAGGGATGTGAGCGAGGTCTGAGGAGGATGTGGTGGGGGAGCGAGGGGGAGAGCAGGGGAGGGGGATACGGTCCAAACCACAATATCATGGAGTATCGTGGAGTATCATCATACAATATCACGGACGAGAAGAAGGGTGTCGATGTGACATGGCATCCACAGCATCAACACTGATGCTGGGGAAGTGAGGTGAAGTGAGGTGGAGCGAAGCGAAGTGAAGTGAAGTGAAGTCAAGTCAAGTCAAGTCAAGATGTCCCAACGTGGTTGATGGTGGTGATGGAGCGATGATGACTATTATCGATATAAATATAAGTATGCACGTATGTAAGTACAAGTACAGGTGTATTATTACTATCAATACGCGTATATCAAAAGCTACCTGACATGATTGATACTACCTCACTCGATGCATCTATCATTATCGTTGAATTGTTCACGTGCAATCCCGTTATCCTTCACCTTTCACCTTGACCTTGACCTTCACCTTCACCTTCACCTTCACCTTCACCTTCACCTTCACCTTCACCTTCACCTTCACCTACTCCCCTCCAACGCAGGTAATAGTTCTCGCGCTATCGAATCTCGCCTTTGCAACACATGGACTCTTGGTACGAGATTTCCATATCCTGTGTCGTCGTCGTTGTTGTTGTTGTTGTTCGTGCTCTGTGCTCTGTGCCCCGTTACCCCGTGCTCGACTCTGCTTTGGCCGTTCCTGAAACGCAGCACGACCGAGGGACTAACTGACAAAAGATGCACGCACGATGCGATGAAGCCATAGGATGGACTGACTTGACTTGACGGCGAGTTGAGTGGCTACATGCATACCCGCCTACCTAGGTAATCAGGTAATTGACAAAGGACGCCGGTAGATTCCTCATCTCTTTGTGGCCTTCTGCAGCTTGCTCGGTTTTCTCCTCGACTTGCTTCACCTGCTTCACTTGCTCCACTTGCTTCAAACTACATTACCTACTGCTACTCACCACTCACCCAGTCACTCACCACTTGACCATTTTCTATTCGACCCATCCGTTCTCTTGTTCTTCCTCTCCCCCTTTCTCCCTCTTCCCCTTTCCCCCTTCCCTTCATTCTCCCTCTCTCGTCGCCGGATACGCTCGGATGTGACAATGCGTAATGATGATACCTACTATTAGACCTTGGAACGACCTCTCTTATCCTTTGTTGTGATCTCCTCCCTTGCCCGAACCCATCTTTCTCTTTGTCTATCTACAGTACATTGATAGTCTTGACCTAGCTACATAAGTAGCTTGCTTACACCTATGTTTCTCCTCCTCCTCCTCCTCCTCCTCCTCCTCCTCCTCTCTCTTTGTTCTCTACACTGTTCTCTCTCCTATTCTGTTGTTTACCTGCCTCTCCAATGTCCATAGCTACCTACGCATTTTCTTTCTTTTTACCTTGCCCTCTGCCGCCTTGTGATAATAGTACCCAACGTAATCCGCTCGATTTGGCGTGCTCACGTGCCATGAAGATCTCGTGGGATGTAATATTTGTGTGCTCACAACGACGCATGTTATTCCTGTGCACTTTGCCCTAATAACTACCTACCTAGGTACCTTATATACCTTGGATATTCTCTATCAACATCAGGTAGGTCAAGTAAACTTTAAGGGGTCTTGGCATCCACTGACAAACAGTCGACCATGTACCCACTGTAAACCACGTTGAGCCTTAACTCGAACCTTATTGCTATTTATTGTACCACAGACGGGGATACAAGGGAGAAGAATGAAGAGGACATGATATAATATAGGCACCTAGGCATGGACATACTACTTGTCTAAGTGATGCTCGGGTAATACGGTATCCTAATTAGGTACTTGTATGTACGTAAATGTCTACATACTTACCTACCTTGGCTACTTCACCTCCATTCCAAGTGCATACTATGTAAGTGCAAGTCCTTATGTACATAGGTACCTATTATTAGGTCAACGTACGGAGTGCGACCCTCACTATTAATACTGAACTGGCAACAAACTTTGCGCCCGCGTCGAGTCCCGCCCTCACTGCCACCAGTCCAGCCTAGCCAGGCACCTGTGGGCACTTCTGAAACTCATACCTACCTACTTAATGTACCTCTAGGCTATCTGAACATCGCAGGCATTGTCCCACTATGGCCCGGGCTCAACGCATGCTGATTCGTTGTATAGGTAGCGCCTTGAGTTGCCTAAGGTACCTTCCTAACTGCCCGTCTACCCAATATCATACCTAATTGTCTTTCTACTTAGGTACCTACCTACCTACCTACCTACCTACTCAGGTGACAATTGAACTCACTCATCGTCTTTTTTCTTGAGCACTGCCAATTCCACCTCTGTCCAAGAGAGGCATGGACAGCCCTTCTCGATCGTGTGTGATGGATGGGCTTTGGCACCGGCAGAATAAACGAAGAAACGTTGCCTCTCGGACATAGTGGCAGGCTCGAAATAATCCTCAACGAATGAGCATCCACATACGAATCCTTACCTATGCTGCATCGTCCCCGGTTGTTCTTATCAGAAGGGCGGGGTCAGGGCTAACGTCGTAACGTCCTCGATCGGGAGCCCGTTGAACCATGAATACCTACGTGCAGCACCACATCTTCAACCTATATATTGTCAGAAGCCTCACCAAATTCCAATAACACTGAGGCTCATGCTGATGGGCAAAATCTCAGAGTCGCGAGATCGTCTCAGCTCCCATAGTCGACTGACATAAGATGTCTCATGCCCAGCAAGAGCCGAAGGTAATTTTCTGAAGAGCGTCGGATAATAAACCTGCTGATAAGATCAGGCGGTGCAGTTTCATGCGGGAGGAATGAAGGGGATTCGGCCCATTCTCGCGGGTGCAAATGCCAAAGCGACGTTTAATGAAATTCCCATGATTGATGTGACGCCCATGTTCTCCGAGTCTCTCGAGGAGCGCAAGAAGTTGGCCGCTCAAATCAGGAAAGCTTGCGAGGAAGTCGGCTTCTTCTATGCTAAGAACCACGATGTTCCTGAAGAAGTTGTCGAGTCAACTTTCGAGGCTATAACCCAATTTTTCGCGCAAGATGAGGAGACCAAGATGGAAACACACATTCACAAATGCGCCTTCATGAGGGGTTACGAGCCGCTGTTCGAGACCAAATTGGATCCTAATAGCAGAGGAGGTGAGGTTCACTCTGGAATCATTGAGAAGATTGTTAATGAAACTTTCAAGACCTCAAAGAAGCATTTACAATGGGGGATGACGGCACAGACGAAGAGCAACAAGCTCCTGAGTCCAGCACTCCGTATGCTAAGAAAAATATATGGCCCTCAAACAACCCCGAGTTCCGCAAGGCACTCTACGAGTACTATCACAGCGTCCTTTCCTTTTCCCACAAGCTCCTCCACATCTTCGCCCTGGCTCTTGACATGCCAGAAGACTACTTCGATAAGATGGGCACCTTCCCCCTAACAGGCATGCGCCCGCTCCATTATCCCTCGCAGCAGGTTGGAGAGAGAGATGTCGGGATAGGAGCACACACGGATTACAGCTTATTCACGCTTGTGAATCAAGACCGGAATCCTGGACTCGAGGTCTTGAATGAAAACGGTATATGGGTGTCGGTTCCACCTGTACAGCGAAGCTTCGTCGTCAACATAGGCGATTTCCTGATGCAGGCATCGAACTACAAGTGGAAGAGCACTGTGCATAGAGTGCTGAACACGGGGAGAAACAGATACAGCATTCCCTTCTTCAGTCCCAATGAGAAGGCGAAGGTCGCTGTTTTGCCAAACTGTCGAGTCGAGGGGCAGCAGTATGCAGAAATTGACGTGGGAGAGTACTATGCAAAGAGGCTGCAATTAGCAAGACCGAAACACCCGGGTGCAGTAATCCAAGCATAAGCTGTTGGTTTAGTAGCGCTGTGCTCTGAAATATGTAGTTGAAGATTAAACCGATTTTCATGGCGCATGAAGTCCTATTAATTGACCGTAGCTTGATAGAAGTGGAAAGAGATGGAAACAAATGAAGAAAGAAAAACCAAGGTATAGACGATCAATACCAGACCTCATTTACAGTTCACAATGGTGCTCACCTTGGCCCTCACATTGCGCACTTCCCAATTAGGCATCACACGCAGATCTTCATATATATATATATATATAAATCTATAGAGTAGAATCCTAGTCTTCCTCTACATTCTTTCGAATTATTACACTCTCTCTGCATACTTGTGATAAAAACTTAAGTGAAGCTGCCTTCAAATTGGCTATCGACTATGTCCGCTTTCCCTCAAGTTTCGAAAAGAGCCAGACGTGTGGCCGGGATTTAAAGAATCAAAAGCAGCGAAGATGATAAAAAATTAAGAACATGTACCAGTTTGGCTAAGTATAGATGACCCTTCTCTACTGGGTTTCCCGCAACCAACACTGCGCAACCAAGTGGCCCTTTCTGCATAATTCATAATTTTCGCACCCAAACACCTGGTGCTCTATATATCGCTTCTCATGCCCTCCCACTGCTAACAGAAAGTTTGGAAGGTGCGGCTCATGTACGAATCTAGGTATTTAACTCACCTATGGAGTTTGATCAGGGAACTTTTGCAACTTATATCTTCCTTGTCATGGTTACTTCTTTGCGCGGCAGATCTATACCAAGGAGACACATTGACTGTGTAGGTATCTCACGTAAATCATCGAATCCACAAAAACAGTTTTAACAAAAGTTTATCATTGCATAGCCTATAGAATGCAATATCCCTAGTGTTGTAGTTTCACAGCGAAAAGGTGTTGAAGCAAAGCCTGTCACACTTCGTCCATTTGGAGCCCTGATTTTACCTTTTCCACTCTCATGCCCGTACTTAAACAAATAATAAAAGGAAATGTTTGTAATTTGAGCCATACTCAAAGGAAGCAAAGCCAGTAAGATGCAATATAGACAGAAGAAACCGTACAAGATACTAAAGTGCTGCAGGGCCGATGGCCGAGTTACTCAGGATCTTGGATGGAAGGCGTGGTTGTTCTCGCTGGTGCTATTAACGTTGTGCGGAGCCATGTGTTGATGAGTACCGGAGCCAGAAAACCCATGCTCCATCATGGGTTTCCAGTCACCTTGGACAGGCTCACTAAAGTAGGAACCAGCTGGGAACTCCGGCTGGGTGAACAAAGGATTGTATGGGCTCTGCTGGTAGTAAGGCATTGGGTAGAAATCGGTCTGGATGTGCTGCTTGACGTCGGGAAGATCTTCGATACTTTCTTTCTCATACGATCGTGTTGGGATCGGTTTGACTACACGAGTCGGTGTCATCTGCTCGGGGACGTTGATAGATGATTGTAGAGAAAAGCCTTGAGGAAAGTCAAACCTTTCGATGCGTTAGTCAAAAATCCAAATTTCTTGATCGGTTGGCAATATACCTATGGTCTTCGAGAGGGCTCTCCGTGCGGCCTGTGTCGTAGTCAGTATAGATCGCAGACACGAGTTCATGTCCACTTACTTGGGCTAGGAACGTGATCACCAGGAGAGGGGAAGAGCGCCCAGCGTTTGATGCCAGTTTTCTTCTCATAGGCGTTGAGTTCTTCAATTGCTCGTCGAAACTCATGAGTTTCATGAGCGCTCGGCTCGAATGGACGATTGAAGTATTGGGAGAAGGGGCTTCCAGTTCTTGTAGCACTCCTCAATACCCGAGTATGTGTTGGCTTTGGTCGCTGTTTTGGTGTTTCGAAAATGTTTGTGCTGGAGGAGTGCTTCGGATGGGTAACATTGGAGCTCATCGTTGATAGAGGGACCTCTTTCTGTCTCGTGTGATATCTCTTTGGTGGGTTCTTGACGGGCGTATTCTCTATGGATAGAGGACCAAAGATGTCTCGAACCCTCCTCAACTCCCACGTGTAACCATCCTGTTCGTACTCAAACTCGTGTTGTTGAGTCTCGCGTGAGCTACGCTTCATGTTGACAAGAACTGATGCGTCTTTCTTCTGGTTGCGTCTTCTCTTCATCTCTGGTGTAGCGGCATCAAAGAGTCCCATTCCCGGCCAAAGAACACCCTTAGGTTTGCAACCATTATCGTCTTCGTCTTCCTCATACTCTTCAGTCTCATCAGATCCCATGGATGTTCTGGTGGAGTCATCAGGTGTTTCCCGGTGCGAGAAGTTTGGTATGCTTCGACCCATAGTTGGTGTAGCGTAACGAGGAACATCCTCACGGCCAAAGGTATGCATTACTGGCATAGGAGCACGAAACAACGGAATTGGAGTGGGGGCTGGTGGTGGAGGCACTTTTGGGGTTTGCTCTCTCTCATTCTTCTCCTCACTCTTGACTTCGGTCTTGACCTTGAACAAGGTTAGCACAGCGTTCGCAGTCACACC
Organism: Xenosphaeropsis pyriputrescens; assembly: GCA_022609375.1. Lineage (NCBI taxonomy): Eukaryota > Fungi > Ascomycota > Leotiomycetes > Phacidiales > Phacidiaceae > Xenosphaeropsis > Xenosphaeropsis pyriputrescens. The sequence goes on along the minus strand of JAGKQE010000118.1, from coordinate 23,564 downwards.
GAGAAGCATCTGACTGAAGAAGAAATTATATGCCTGTGCGACGATGATAGAAGGACAACCATCCTGCAATATAAACTGCAGGAAGTGGAAACGACCTGCCCCATATGTGAAGCTCTCACAATGAAGGCTCGAGATTCAAATCATCCACAGAATTGAGAATTGCAAGCAGCACTTAGGATTGACATACCACAGTACTCGCAGATGCTCTTGATCGACGAGAGCCCTTGCGGTCCTTATCTTTGACGGCTAGGCGCTCGGCCAGCAGCTGCCCTAAGCCATGACTCTCATACCACTTATTGAATGTGTCTAGCTGATCGCTGGCGGCTATCTCAGTCTGTGCTCGGATCTGAAGCTTGAATTTGTGAGAGAGATGGGATTTAGAGGAAATGTGGGTGAGTAGGTGCGAGGTGTCGGAAAAATGAGGGCCCTTTGGGCAGATGCTGCAGAACAGGAGGATGGATGAGTTGGATGCCTTAGACATAGTGATGAGCTCTACAGAAGTTAGCTTCATCTATCTCCTCTTATACGTATAAGAAGCTCTCTAGAAGTGATGAGCGGACATGAAAAAAATCAGATTGGCAATAAACACACGCTCAGTTGTGCACAGCAACGAACGTGGGGATAGAGCAGAAAGACTGTGTCTGAGAGCTACGTGCAACGCACGTCAACAATGAAGCTGAACAGCCTCGATTGCTCTGTTGATGTGGACTCCCAAACAATGCAAAAGCTCTCTGTATGGAAACCCGCCATCGAGGCTCGTCGTGATGCCAGGGCTGCGTTCAAAATGACATTCTCCTGGTGCAGATGCCGAGAATCCCATTGTCCGTCCCAAGACAACCGGCACAGGAGGAGAGGTGTGGTTTAGAGCACAGAGAATGTACAGGAAGAACGTACCGTACCAATTGATCTTCCTTCTGGTAGGTAGAGTCTGGCGGTTTGTTGGGTAGTCTCGTGCGGCAAGCAGCAGGCAATCCAGGGCCGAGGTGATGATCAAGCAGCGACGGGCAGGGCAGGGCAGCAAAGAGCTGTCAGCGCGGCTTCTTGTGGACTCGCCGAACCTGGGGAGATGGTCCAGCAGCGTCGATTGTCAGCTGCGTGGTTGATGGATGAAGAGGAAAGAAGCAGAGAGTACGGCCGTCTAATTTATGGCGGCGCGATCAAGGAGCCTTCCCGTGCTGGCAGTCCTAGAGAGCAGCAGCAGCAGCAGCAGCAGCAGCAGTGACAAAGGTCTTGGCAGGGATTCAGTCGAAGACAGAGGAAGTGGCGGGCGACCACGTCCTGTGCACGGAGCGAAGACTGGGGCAGGAGGGGCCAATGGCACGCTGAAGAACTTCCCCGTGATCGAACGAGGCCGGGTAGGGGAAATACACGTCTTCGCGTCACAGAGCGGTGGTTGACGTAGAGGTTTACAAAGGAGATTGGGAGGACAAATAAAACAATGTTCAATCGAAGTCCAACGGACGGAGAAACCGTACATAATAGAAACAGAACGAACTCCACGGTCACGTGTAACGGGTGCTATGTGAGCATGTGCTGAGCGTTCTTCTGGGAGAAGCATCTCAAGTGTGCCAGGAGAAGAGGGAGTCCCCCCAAACGCGTTTGAAAGGGAAACGCCAAACACTCTACAGGGAAGCGTTGTCGTTCGTCGGAAGAAAGGATAATTAGGAAATCCACAAACCGTGAAGCCGGGCAGATGATCATGATGGCTGGCCCAATGGGTTCGTCTTATGCCCAAGTTGGTACCTTGAAGAGCAACGAAATCACAACACGTGCTCCGTGTTTTCTTTCTCTTTCGGGATATCTAAGGAAAATACAATGGAAGATACAATGGAAAAAACAATAAAGCCCCAATGCACTATTCTTTTGACGATAGTGGATTGCGAGTAGTGAACTTTGACAATTGTAACTGACAGTCTAAGGACGCCGTATAGGATGAGTATTACTCAGCTACCGTAAATAATAACCGTAGCAAAAGGTTGGGCCTTATTCCAACTCGCTTTCCTCTTGCTTTGTATCCCGACGGCTATATTTGAAGGCGGTGGGTTATCAGATAGCAAGAGATATTGAGAAAGGCTCTTAGGACAACGAGAACGGAAATTAAATAGAAGTAGAAATAGAAACAAGACACTGGAAATCACTGTACTCAGGGGCTCGAAGGTTTCATTCTACTTGTAGGCCGTTCTGGACTATTGCTTGCTCGAAAGCACACGCTGAGTGACCGTCTTGGGCATAGCACTACGCATTGTCAGCATTAGCAAAGTCCAATGGACCAGAATGGGTATACTTACTATATTGGATCTACCTCTTCGAGATCCGGGTGCTTGAGGAGACTCAGGCCTGCGAGCCCAAAGAATGTATGGAAAACATCAACCATGTCGCCAGGTCTATCTGCAAAGCCACCCATTTTAGAGTCCTGGGACTTGATAAGCATTTGCGGTTTCCTGGTCATGTGCACACATACCTGGCACTCGAGAATGAAAGCTGCGAGTTTATCGGAATCGATCCAGTGTGCCCGGTCGATCATCGCCATAGAACTAATTACCCACCAAGAATAGCAGACGTCTTCAAGTTTCTCAGGCCTGCCATTCAGTCCTCCTCCCTCAACCTGTCGCTCGCTCAGCCATCGACCAAGTTTGTCCTTATCAACAAGGTCCAGCCGGCCCGCAATGGCAAGAGCAGCAACACAGGTAAATATTTGCCCCGAATGTGACTCTGCACCGGGACTCACTCCGTAACCACCATCAAAGTTACCACAAGCCACAATGTGGCTTACAGCCTTTTCAACGTCGACCAAGTGCGTAAGATGCAAAAGCGACAAAGCATTCAAAGCGCCGTAGAGAAAGCGCGTGTCTTCCTCGCCCCACTCGTCCCCAGCGAAAGTACCCGTAGACTTGTTCTGAAGATCTGAAATATCTGAAGTGAAGATCAATACTACTTCATCGAATAGAACTTGGAGAACAATGAACCACTTACACTTGCCCACAGCAGCCTTGCCTTTCCCTCGCTTCCCGAGCTCATCAACGGCATCAATGAGCACTAACACCTGAACGGCACTCACGGTGGATAGCATATGCGCATCATGTCCAGGGGCAGCACCAAACCCGCCTGAGTCATGCTGGCAGGACAAGATAAAATCGATGGTCTGATCTCTGGGTAGGGCTTCGGGTCTACGCAGGAGGTGAAGAGCCGTTATCCCCCAGTACAAGCCGTTCAATCTCAGATGTTCCGTCAGCCAGTATTCCAGCTCGTCTTTTCGCTGTGGGGACGTTAGTCGATCAGCCAACCACAAGGAGTGCAGAAGACCTGTCAACACACAGTATCTAGGCTTTGGATGTATTTGACATGCGGCTCAACCGCCAGTAGTTGTAGCTCGTCGGATAGTTGATGGGTATCTGCCCGACCAGGGTCGGCCGCCAGAGACATGAAGGAGAGTGAAGAGTCAGCTGGGGCGGGCATCTGCTAGAGGAATTGGGAATCAGCATGAATGTCGATGTGAATGTTCACTGGCTTTAAGAAGTGCAACAGGACGAACAAACATGTAGGTAGGTACCCAGGTAAGAGAGCATGAGGTGAGCATGAGCACGGGCCAGACGATGGTCACCTTGGTACGTAGGTAAGTAGGTACCTTATCGATTTTCTGATAACTACCATGCTACCTAAGACTCGGTGGCCTCGCTGCGCGGCAAATCCCGAATATTGTGGAGGGGCACACTTTGACGATTGAGATGTACTTACTTACAAGTATGCACAAGTACATACAAGCATCAGTAGTGTGTGGCGGCATTCGCGACGCACCTCACTACATCGGAGTTGAAGTAACATAGTCGTTAGGCCTATGCACTAAGAAGGAGATATTACAACAAAATACTCAAACCTTTTTTGGAAAAGAAAAGTGCCTAGGATAAACCTTATATCAAGCTCTTTCCTAAAATGTTATAAAATCTGCAACTTCTATACACATTGTATATATATAGGTAGGGTATAAGTATAAGCAATAGCTCATTTCAACTACTTATTAGCCAATGGACTGTGTCACGAATTCTATCACGCACTGGTGAAGTACTTAAGCAGTGCCTATTATTAGGTAAGTAGTAAGTAGGTACCGTGCTATACCTTATCCCTTAGGCTGTAAATTACACATTCTTGTAGGTATATTCACTACCTAGGCTACTAAGTATGATGCCTAATCACCACAAAATTCTGCCGTTGAGAATATTTACAATTTAGTGGCCTACCACTAGCGCCGAAACATCCTGTCAAGGAATAGGAAAGTATGAGAATCGAATATATTCTTCAGATTCAACATTCCTCGACTCTCCAGCGCTCTGCCTGCAAATTTCCGTCGCAGGAGCTTTCTTCACTGCCAGTGCCCTATTGCCTCGACATCCAAAATCCACTTTGTTGTCTCTAGCGTGATATGCCTCCACGCAAATGCAAAGCAATCTCACTACCGTCACTCTATGAGCTTGAGCCGGTGCTGACTAAGTTGCCGAGAGCTTTCGAACTTCTCATGAAGCTGAAACTATCGCTTTTATAAAGGTCGGTCGAGACGCGTCAGCGAAAGATCGTGACTTCAAAATTCTGGAGTCTGAGTGTTTATTGGGGGGTTCCCATTCGTGTCTGCTTCTGATGTATTGTCCTCGTCTACGGGTGCACGACCATCGCTACCTGCCCCCTGCTGCCTCCCTCTCCTGCCATAACCTCGAAATAGCTTCGCCGGTTCCCTTGACGATGAGATCGTGTTCCTCATTGTGCATGCGCTCCTCTAACAGCTCCAATGTGTCGCCAGCCCTGCATTCTACCTCTCTCACGAAGATTGGCTGTCCTCCGTCTACCTCGCTGATAACGTAGTGAACCATGATACCCGTCTTGTTGTCCTCGAGTATCCCCTTCTGGAAATCGGCAAAGGCTCTTTGGATGGCATTTGCACCGTTGTATGCACCAGGTTTTGCTGGGTGAAGATTGATGACGGGCACATCTGCAGCGACAAGAGGATCGAGGAATGATGGCGCCAGAATATGCATCCACCCAGCACACACCACAATATCTGGCTTGTCTGCCAGAACAATGTTGGCCAAGTCGGCATCGTAGGCAATTCGAGCTTTCTGCTTTGCAGCTTCGTCCTTCTCGCCACTGGCAAGGTATTTTCCCGATACGAGGTTGTGGTATGTCGTTGGGATGTTGGCAGTGGCCGCGCGAGTAAGACCAAACGCTGTCTTACGATTCGAGATCACCCGTACAACGCGTGTATTTCTTGGCAATAGTGCTTGGGCATTGATGATGGCCTGTAAATTCGAACCGTTCCCTGAAATCAGGACGGTGATTCTAGTTTGTTGTTGCGACATAGTTTGTGTTGAAAATTGGCTGCGGGATTTGGGGAGGTGGGTGGTATGCCGATGAAGATATTTTCTGATTTTCTGATTGTAAGTCGCTGTGAACGCGTGCGAGTCAAGGAACAGCAGCAGTGTGGAATAGAACTGATACTTGAGGAGAAGAGGAGAATGGGGGACCGAGGGGTTATATACCCTAGGGTTCTCCATGGAACCCCCATAGGGAAGGCGTGGGAAGTGCTGGGGTACCTTGCTCACGTGATCCTGTGTGAGTGACTCCGGTCCTTATATCAGAGTATTTCCCCCCACTGAAAAAAATATTGGCCCAAAACTGCGAAACCACTCTGGCCTACTGTAGTCCCTATACAGTAGGCAGATGATAAGTCTGGTGACTTGATGCTCGTTGTAGGCCCTTCCAAGAAACCAAAGCACGAGTTGGCGGGTGAATATTGACAATTAAGTGCCCAGGCTGGATTGAAATGTTAACCTACCGAGGTTCTAATATTGATAAGCGAGGACATGTTGCCTTAGGCTCTGGATCGCTCTATCTCACTCTTTTCACGTACTTCCTTTAGTGTTTTTATAAAGAGTCAATATAATCAAGGCTAAACTTGGAGAAAATCAAGGTAGATATCTATAGCTTCGATTACTTAAGATTATCCACTCAACACCCAATTGCAACAATCACAGAAATAGGAGGGCAGTGTTACTATATTTAATGGGTCTATAACAGCGTTGTATCATTCTTTTGCTGGGATAGGAAGTAGACTTGATCACGATAACGAACAAATCACAGACAGGGTAGATAAAGCTAGGGTATGCGTGTATTTCGAAAATGACAGTATTTATCCATCACGGCTCATCCATTCCCCATATTCTGAGTCTCGGTCCATGTGCTATCGCTCGTGAAGCTCGTATCGCATTGCAAACAAAGCAAATTATTTGCCGCAGGAAGAGCAGCTGCAGCTTGAAGTTTGTCAGCAACCTGTCTGTGATTCAAAGATCATGAGGGGGTGAGAAGGTCGTACTTGGAGCCGCAGTTGCCTACATCGAAGTTAGAAATTGGCCGATGAAGCTGCAGGGAGAGATGGGTCGTTATACATACAGCTAGAGGTACCGGAGCATCCGCATTCGCCCTTCATATTGACTGATTTGATTTTCTGGAAGAAGCAAAAGGTTTGGTGTTTTAGTTGGATTTGGTATGTGTTGTGCGGGTAGATTTGTGAGAGCTGTGCAGAGAGAAGAGGAAGAGGAGAGCAGGAAGAGGAGGCATGAAGAGAGGGCTCGAGGCCGGGTTTATATGTGGATGAGAGCTGTTCATTGAGCATCCAATCACATCACGATACGCGATGGGCGACAGTCTTGCCAAGCTAAGGGAGTGCTGCTGTTTGCATCGAGGCGCCTTCTCGCGGAAGTGGAGGGGCACGGGAGTGGGGGTTTGGTGGATCAATATTCGTGGGTATGTACTTGTATGTAAGTGAGTACTTACCATGTACATACACAGGCACGAGAGGGCACACCTTGGTAGGCATGAACAAGCGAGTCAAGGTCACGGCCACGGCCACGGCTACGGTCACGAATCAGTCAAAAGACATATGTCAACTGACCAGCGACTAACTATGCTTCGATCGCTGTGTCTTCTTCGTCTCCAAGTCTGGTCCTTCAAAACACTCCGCCACGCTAGATGGCATGGTGGCATCTGATCTTCCACGGCTTGCCTCATGCAAAATCCAAAGAGGAACAGCAGAAGAGACCTATAGATCATTGCGGACCCTCAGGCCCTACTGGAGAGTATCGCCCGGAGGCGTAGAGCAGCGGAAGATGGATTTGGATTGGAATTGGGAGGAAGTACGTGTGTACTGTACATACGCAGTACGCGCATTATTCATACCGAGGTATGTACGAGGGCGTGGTAAATCCCTTCATCTCACCTTATCGTGCGTCGAACCCATGCTGACTGATGACTTTCTCCATGCGCTCCCTTTGCAATACGACCATGAGCCTGGGTTGCTCAACACCCTCTCGAATCGCTGTCAGATCCGACACATGGGCGATCGGCGTTCACGGCACCAAACGTGCAACATGCATGCATATACCCAATGGAAACTTGCTCTCGCTCTAATACTGGGGGCGAGTACTACGGGCTGTCCACATGAAGGGGAGCTGGTGTGCCGATGTTGAACGTCGCCTCTGCCGTGCGTTTGCTTCGAAGGCAAGGCCACTTCGGCCTCGGATATAGAACACCTTCTTGCCAACTCGACTTGTGAGCCATTCGGTCCTGAGATCCAGCCTTTGCCATCGTCAACTTGTGGTTGGGTCTGGCATTAGTATACCCTTGCCGGGGCTTGCTTCTGGCGCACAACCTATCCTCCGGCGATTGGTATCCCTTGATGTTTTACTGTTGGCCATCTGCGAGGACGATTTGTAAGGCTTGAGTTGCAATGCTGGTCTCCTGTACTGAAGTATCGGGAAGTCCTTGTCCTGCGGACAATCGAATAACAGGCTCAAAATTGCAGGAACCAGACTATCTACCTCTGCGTTGTCATTTTCGAGATGGCGCTAAAAAGATGTAATGTATAATGGCATGCCTTGAACAGTCTGCATTATCGATTAGAACTATCTGGAGTGAAGCACGATCACTCAAGGCCTGTCAGGGGGTTAAATGTTTTGTTCATCGGTGTCCGGAAGGACATGGGTAGCTACGTAGCAGAATTGCAAAAAGAGTAATGTAAATCGGAATGAAACAGTCTCGCAGAGGAATCTTAGGAGAATAATAAATACAGCAAGAGAAGAAAACCACATTCAGGTGGAAAAGTAAGCATCTGACAGCAGATCTACTGAAAGGCCTATGCCTACCGAACAATAGACAACTAGCCACAGTTTCTTGCTCTCCGATATACTACCTACGTATCTTAGGTATCACAATTATGTGCAAGACGAACTCTTTAGAGCTTCACCGTCACCAACCACGACCTACGCTGTGTCTGCCCACACACTCACCAAAGGCACACTTATCAATAGCTATTTGTTTCTGAGTTTGAGCATCAATCACAACCTGCAGTCTCCATCTTTTGGGGAAACCCTTTCTTTGTATTTAGGTTTCACAGAAGTCATTGTCAGTAGGCTATAGTTTCTGCTAGAAATTGTTCCTATTTACATGTATCTTTCGGACCCCTTAAACTGATTTCTGTCTTCCTCATATTTAGATTCGCTCTTGATTTCAACTTATGTAGAAAGAGACTATAAGTCTCTTTCTACATATCTCCTAGTTAGCTACCTATTTCACCCAGGATGCTCTAACAAACGCTTTCAAGTGAGTTGAGATTTTCAACATTCTTTTGTGCAACTGCTTCGTGCCTCAAGCGCTTCATAACGGCAATGTTCAAACCCTAAGGATTGAATATTCGAATTTGCGAAGAAATCCAATGATGATATCATCAAATGCTAGAATCTTGAAAGCGATCACGTTGCCCCTAAGGTATGCCTATGTGCTAATCGACAATATACTTGTATAGCCGCTCTAATCGCAGTTCTTCGCCTATATCGAAGTCCGCTATGCTGTTTATAAAACTCCTCCTATGTCTGAGTGCCGGTAACAATGCTGCCTTGGCTTGCTAGTTATTCGTGCTCAGGGTTGAGCAATGCAACAATCACCGAAAGGCACAAGCATTGCTACAGAAAGTATGTCTTGTTTATGAGATTTTTCTGCTACTAAACTTTTTTGATGAAGGAGCCGAAAGGGTCTTTCATGCAGAAGACATACATAATTTTGTATTTCCAGAGATATTTGTTTCTATCTCCTCATCTCAGCTATTTCAATGACCAATGAAATAACTGTAACATCCTCGATGCGAAGCTCCGCGTCAATACCTCTTGAGAGTGAGTCATGTGTGCTCAGGTTCCAGACAACATAGTGTACAAGTGCAAAGAGAGTGTATCGCAGTACCACTCCGATGCAAAAACTGAGAGTGTCTTGTAAGGATGTGGAGTTGGGTAGATGAGTGAGTAATAGAACTTATTGTTTTCTGTTTAAATAATTGGGAAGAGTGAAATCGAATTCTCTTGGCTCAGAAATGGAGTGCATGTTATTAAGTTTCCCCTGTTCCTAGACAGTAAGTACAGGGAATGATATCAAAGCATTCCTTCCGTTGGAGCTCTCTCAGCTCTTCGTTCGGGTTTAGTTTTTGGAATTCCTCGATCACAAGTTGATTATCGTTCCAAGTATCGTACTTGCAATATAATAAACCTGATGGCTCTGTAACTCAGCAAAAGCAGATGATCAAAGAGATAACAAATTTACCTAGGGAATCGTGACTTGAGACGTGTTACTGTATTTAGGAATTGCTTTCGTGCCTCTAGTGATTTCAACATCAGATAGGATGGCCTCAAGGATGAGTTGACAACCGCTCACAGCATCAAGCTATGCGGCTCATACCCGACTTTATTGCTCGCAATGTGGAATTATAACATTGCAGCCTTCAAATTGGTGTTATCCGTATCCTGATCCGAGATCATATCATTGAGATGTCCACAGCTCCGTTGTGTATATGGGATCACCCCCGCGTGTTAGACATACAATAATTTCAGATGGCTGAACAACGATTGGCCAGAGGTCATACCAGCCCATTGATGATAGTAATCAAACCGGTGAAAGGTGAGTTCAGTGAATGTAAAATGATTGATATGCGCAAGTTTATGATATATTAAGGCTAACTTCTGAGTGATCGGTGGAATCGATCCTAAGCGGATCTATTATTGAGTTGCACTCTCCATCTCCTGGAGGTTTCTCAAGCCAGCCTTGATCTCCTCCTGCAAGTTCTCGTCCCAAATCCATCGAGCCTCTGTGTTCATAACTTCGAATAGCTTACCAAGATTCAATTTCTCTCCTTCCCAGCATCTCTTGTCTTCGAGCTCTCTTACCAATCCCGCTTCCCGACTGCTCTGCACCAATCTCACATCTCTTGGTCGGCGTACGTTATCATATGCCTTAAATGCGTGGGCAACGGATGATTTCTTGGTGCATGCTGACAGAAGACGAGACAGGATTAAAGCGTCCTCAATGGCCATACCAGCGCCAGCACCATGGTGTGGCGATGAAGCATGCGCGGCGTCACCGAGAAGGCAAATGTTGTTTTTGTGGTAAGTTGGAGGAGGTGGGTGGTTGAAGACAGCCCAACGATCTGGCTTCTCGACACACTATGCTTTGTAAGAATCATATCACAAGATCCACAAGGAGAAACTTACACCCAAAAGTCCTCGAACACTTTCGCTCCAGTTCTCAAAGTCCTTCATCATTACTCCCTCGTCGACGCTCTCGATCCACTTATCGCTCTCCCACCTTCCATCCTTCTTCTCCTTGAATGCAACAATGTTCAGAATTGAACCTTCAGCGATGGGGAAAATGACAAGATGCCCGTGTAATCCGAGCAACATGCCTCGGTTTCTAGCTGTTTCCTCTCCCAAGTGATGGATGGCCTTTTCCATTGGCACAAGTCCTCGGTAGCAGTACTTTCCTGAGAAGACAGGTCCCAGCTCCTGGCCCAGGACGCATTTCCTGACGTTGCTCTTGATACCATCACAGCCAACAACAGCATCGTGCTCGACTGTCTCTCCATCCTCGAAGTGCACTTTCACACGACCCTCGCCTTCGTCTTCGACTCTCGCCACCCTCTTTCTGAACCTCGTGATGCCCTCTGGCACCTGCTTGACCAACAGGTTCAAAAAGGTCGCACGGTGAATTCCTTTCTGAACACCCGTCACGGTCCCAATCCAGTCACCCTCTTTCGTTCCTCCAACACTCATTCCCATCCTATAATCCATCACGTGGTCTCTGTCCTCCAGATCCCCCTTGTCGACATCAGCCTTCTCCAGGTACGCTTCCAGTAGCGATGGTGAAATAAGCTTCATGGCCTCTAATGCGTTGGCACTGAAAGCGACGCCGGCACCGATCTCGCCAAAGGCTGCCGCGGACTCATAGATAGTAATTTTGTGAGGGGTGTCCTTGAGGGAGATGGCAAGAACAAGACCACCTATTCCCCCGCCAATGATGGCAATATCCAGTGGTTGAGTCGTCGAAGGCATCTTGAAAGCTTGTGGATATGTAGTAAGGCAAAAGGACAGACAATTGCGTTGCTGATGTTGATATGATGTTGGTGTGCAGGAAAACAGCAGAGGGCATTGTCGGTATTTAAGTTTCTAGGACTACAGATGTGGGGTATATACTCGTGGATCACAGATTAGTTTTCGACTACAGCTTCGGGTATCTTCTTGGCTATCATTCAACGGGCCAGCAACGGATTGACGGAATGGTGGAGTTGGGAGCTGTGGACTCCACCGAGACAACTCGCCGACAGGCTCGGACGTCGGCTTTGTAGATACGCGCAAGCCGACGATGACGGATCGAGGCAAAGGAAGAGAAAAGCGACTCTTGCAACCCCCCTGTGTGAAGCTTCATGCATTTCTCGGGTCAGAACACCAGTACTCCTTGAGCGGAGTCAATTGGTTGAGACGAGAGTGTAGGGGCTCAGGCTTGTCGGGCAACTGGCAGTGGGGCAATGGTCTCATGTCATTGGGTGGGTTCTACACATGTCCAGGTGTGATGCAATTGGGATGGATGTGGATGGGGGTCAGGCCGATCATGCACCATCATGCGGCCCAGACAAGGGAGGCGTATCATTTCTCCTCCCAATAACCCCCTAGGCATTACACATCTGCCGGTCTGCACTGCGGCATATGGCACGCAGCACGTGGATCACAAACTTTCGAGGACATCCTGCTGGAATCCTTGTTGATAGTTAGAGCAACATGCAAACTGCCAAAAGCAAAATATATGGCTTATCATATTGGCAAAGCGGCTGTTGTTGCTGTATGGTATCACGGAACCACAACAATGATTAGTCGACGCTACAGATACGGAACAACCAGAATACGCAAAAAGATCTTCAACGATATAGGAATTTCGGCGAGCCATCAGAGAGTATAGATGAAGTCAGGCCTCTTGTCACCAAGTGCTTCGACCTCTCCATCTTCTAAACCCTCGGTTAAGTGATTGCGCTTGCCTGATTTCCTAGCAGCATTTTCCCTCACAAGAAGAAGCTCTAACAAGATCGACCCTCCGAGAAGGAAGGCAATCATATAGCCCAAAACGATTGCGTGTCCAGGCCGGAATGCCGGTGAATCCTGTGCCCTATATATATTGGAGCTGACGATTCCGTTCAAATTTCCCCAGCCAATGACAAATCCAAGAGTCACGCCCCTCTTGTAAACACCTTCAATATTATTTGAGGCCCACGAAATCGTATTGGATATGCAGGGGTAGATCCCTAGGGCGGCCAGAAAGGTGCCAGAATAACGAACACCTGCTGAGTTGCCTCCAAGCAACATTGAAAATCCAACGATCCCAATTATGGAGACGCTGATGTTGCAGGGTCCTCGTTTTCCAGTACGATCTGCGATGAACCCAACCATGACGGTGATAACAGCAGCGGCAGCGTACGGGGGGACTGAGAGCAGTTGCGCACGGGTTGAAGAGAACCCAAGCTCCTTGATGATTGTTGGAAGAAAGAGGGAAAAGGCGTATAGAGGCATATCAGCACCCATGTAGATGATCATGTACAACCAGGTCTTGTAATCTTTGACAGAAGCCCAGAAGTATGACATGTGGAAATCCTCATGTTCAGCAGAAGATTGTTTATCGAGCTTTAACCGGCGGATCACACGTTGTCTGTCCTCGGCCGAGAGAAAGGTTGCAAGGTCTGGGAAATCATGCACAGCCCAGAACGATGCGAAGCCGAATATCACAGTTAGTAAGCCTTCGAGAATGAATATCCACGCCCAACCAGCTTTGCCTCCAATCCCATCCATCTTTTCGATTGCAGCTGCGAGAAGTCCTCCAAAGGATCCGGACACAGCGGCAGCGCTGAAGAAGATGGCCTTGCAAGTGTTTCATTAGCACAATGATCACTTTTTCTACGGAAGAACGAACTCACAGCCCGCACGCCAAATTCGGACCGTTTGTACCAACAAGAGAGATAATAGTTGATCCCTGGGAAGAGCCCTGCCTCTGCTAGTCCCAAAAACCACCGTGCTGCCATCAGTCCAGACCAGTTTGTCACAAACCCCATGAAGGTCATGCTCAAGCCCCAAATGACCATTATCACAGGTATGAATCGCGATGGCCGAAAACGTTTGAGCATGATATTAGTCAGTGGCTCGAAGACGCTATAAGACACGAAAAATATTGAAAGTGTGGCATTGTATGCGCCGCTGCTCATATGAAGATCCTCAGTGAGCCCGCCAATTTTTGCATTGCCAATGTTCGTTCGATCGAGAAAGGCCAGCAAGTAGAGAATACATAGCTGGGATAATCAGTATAGCACTGTGGTATTATTTCTGTAGCGTCGCTTACCCATGGGATCAAAGTCAAATCTAATTTCCACAATAATTTGCGATCCTACGCGGCTGTTAGTCCCACCCGGTGCAATATCTTGATACCCAGGTATTGAACCACTCACCAGGGCTACTCTCTCGGCTTCACTCAGATGCGCATCTGGATCCAGAGGGAAGTTAATGTTGTTGAACGCCGCGTCCTCCAATTGACCGGTGGTGGCTTTATCGTCGCCATGCTCGCTCTCGCGAGTCGCGGGGGGCTTTGTTGCCGAGTACACCAGAACAGACATGTTGAGCAACGAGCTGGCCTTCAATTAGACCTTTTGTTGATGTGCAGGAGGAGGAGGGGGGGGGGGGGGCAGCTGGAACAGTAGAGGCAATACATTTGAATGGACTAACCAGCCGTTCAGGACAGTCAGTCATGATTACCAATTGTCGCGAGAACCGAAGGCCCTCCATGAGGGACTGTATGTGAGCCGGCATGCTGCAATCATACACCCGATCATTGGAGTGGCGAAAGAGTTCATGCGGGGGATCTAGCAGTAGCGGTGGTAGTCTTCCCCGGATTCGGCGTTCATCACCCCGCATCCCCGCAAAAAGCCTCGGGAGGTTTTGCTCTGTAAGTCCATAACTAGAATAATACAGGAGTGGCGGCCTACGAGGAGAACGCGCTCGCAAGTTGGACTATGTAAGTACATACTTATGTACATAGTACTACTAGTAAGCCGCAAGTCCGCTAAGTAGTCGTTCGTTGCCTTGCCTACCCACACGGCAGGCCATCGGCACCATGGCAGTCAATCCCGAGTTGATCAAAGGCCGTACACTGACCGACGGCTACAATGTGCAAGTTGCAAGTTACGTTACAGCCCAAGGGATAGAGTTGTTCGAAGCTGTACGCAGTACTGTGTTCTACTTCGTAGGCCCGTTTCTTCTTCTCTTCCTCTTTTCTTTTCTCCCGCCGTCCTTTTGTCCCCCTCTTCTTTTTTTCGTTGGCTATTTGTCATGGAAGACGTGGGATGGGGCAAGTGGAATATCAACACGCTGGTGCAATGCTTGATGCTCGGAATCGGGAACACGATGTACATAACCACGCGTCGTAGTATCCATACACCAATGCGTCCATGTCCATTGATTGCTACCTGGGTAGATAGATACCGAGGTAGGTAGGTATTGTTGCCCACTCTGAGTGTTTGCATGTCGTGGGTGCTGGGTGTCGGTATCGCGGCAACTCGGTCCAACGAGAACCAGACGAATGTTTGTACTTAGATAAAGAAAGATCTACAACTACGTAGACTTTCCCACAGTCCCCGTCGGATCTGCAATCAAGCTGCTCCACCCGTAGAGTACCTGTACGCACTTGTAAGTGCGATCAAGCATTTCTTGTCGCACTCGTCGTTGGACTCTGTGACTCTGTGACTCTCTCGCCGTGAGGGTGCGGGGCACAAAGAGCTTCGCCATGACATGACGGCGGAAGAGGAGAGTCAGAGCCCTCTCCATATCACGCCGGCAACTCGGCTCGGCCTTCGCTCTTAAGCTCTATAGATCCACCGACAGCAACGTCAGGTCACGTGACTCGCACCGCACATACTCCCCAAGAAAGGTAGACTCTCAGCGATAATCCTTGGGGGGGGACCTCGACTTCGAAATCCAACACTGCTGCAACACAAGATGTGGCGTCGCTTGGGTAGAAAGACCTGCAGCTGAAGCAATTGCATGCGAGCGAGGGGGAAACCAATAATTTGTCTCATATTCTACGTCTGCGGTCGGAACCCAATCGGTCGCTGCATGCGGAACGCTTGCCGTTGTGTAATCACACAGAAAACCTTCTCGAGGGTTGATTATTGTCTCTTCTCATTTTCATTCATCTGCCTGAAGGCTCACATGTATCAAGCCGGTCAAAGGTTTGCCCCTGCTGTTCGTTAATTTGCTACATATTCGAAATACTTGCCTTTCCCCTGAAGCTCGACATACTGCTCTGAGTATGGGTTTCAACGTCTAGTCCTTGATCGTCCTCTACTTCGGGGGGACTTGCTCGGCCTATCTCCAGGGGTAGAGGCGGAGGCCAACTCCAGTGACCGAAAAAGTGAGTTGACTTTGCAACTTCAAGCTTCGCAACTTGCAGGCACATCGTCAAGATTGTTAATGGATAGGTGCTGGCATTGTTCACAGAATACATGCAAGACGCTTGACAGTCTCACGCCTCCTGCGGAGATAACCCAAAACCTCATGAGAAATATTTCGGACCATCAGGAACATCGAGTACGACCCAAATTCCGAGTGTGATTGGTGTTGAACGCCTTTTGAGTAGCCCTCAAGTTCCACCGTCCCTTACCCAGACCTCTCGCTGACAATGTTTGTGTTGTGTTTGGATTGTTTTATATCGAGTGAGAATAGTCATGATCGCAATCGCAAAGCGAATTTCAAGCTCCTCCAATACCACAAGCGAACTAGACATCGTGTCCAGAGAATGATTGTATACGCAGCGTTATCGGACATCGCTCATTGAAGGAAGCTGTCCAACAGCTGAGGTTGAATAATGCGTCAATGATCGTCTGGTAAATCCCTCGAGTCGATGTATTGTGTCCAGTGACCGCAACGGCTGCACTCATTGTGATCGCAGTTCGTACACCTGTCTTTCGGATGCGCTTTGCAGCGATTTGTTCCATAGCACTTGCAGCAAATCATGTGCAGCACGCGGACTTGAGCCATTCGGAGGGCAAGATCGAGAGCGCTGCTCGGCTTTGGACCGAGGGTGAGCAACTGAGCGCCTTATTTGCAGTTATGGACACGAAATCGCGATCAAACAAGACGCGTGTGTGTGGTGACTGAGAAGCCTTTATATGGGTTTTCGGGATGACTTTGTCAATCCAGCTCTTGCCCCAACGACTTGTCCGATATTGTAGTTGAAAGGCATGGATGGATGCTGTAACTGTGCTCGGTGGTAGGAAGAACGAGGTATACGAATATCTTCTCCTGTGTCCAGCACACCGAACGGTAAGTGGCATATGAAAGCCCTACCTGAAGTAACCAGAACGATTGGCGTGAAGTGGAATGAACGATGTTTGGAATTTAGAAATTGGGCAATCTCGGTGAGACTTAAATTATCTGCATGCTCCGTTTGATTGTGCTCTCAGTTGTGCTGCATGAGTAGGAGGTCATTGACACTCATATTCGCCCTCCATACCGTCATGCTTGATGCAGGTCGCCGATGCGACTCCGGTATCCGTTCAGGTTGGTCTTAAAAGGCTCGTAACTGATGATAGTTGCTGTCATGAGAAAACGCAGACCGATGGATACTAGCATTCGGAAGCCGAAGAAAGAACCGATCCGCAATACGCGTATAGCACTCAAGGTTGTCCGTATCTATAATTTCTTTTATTCCCCGTCAGGCTGTATCAGGCTGTAGTTGATGACATGTGAAGCCGAGAGCGGCAGCGTGATTGAATGAGGCCGGCAACGCTACTTACCTTGATGGAAACTGTGATAGATACTCCTGCTTCCAGCGGTGCATGACTTGGCTGCAGGATTTCGTGATAATAGCGACGCAAATTGGTGGTGTCTATTTAATAGTGTTTGGAAGGATCTGCACATTCATCCGGGTTTCAAGAATACGACTTAGGGTCGGGTTCGGTAAGTAGATATCGTCACCCATACTATTCTACAAGTGGTATGTATGTAATTCGTCATCGAGAACTGAACGCGAAGGTGGTTAGCTGGGTAACTACTTGTGGGGATATGCAATCACCAATGTTTTTATACAGTAAAGCTAGCTTTTCTTAATAAAATAGACTACTTCGAAAAGCAAAAATAATAAAGCAAATATAAAGAAAGAAATCCTAAACTGAGTCCAGTTTTGACCCAAAAAACTGTGAAACGAAGGAATCAAACCCCCTCTGCAAGCAAGTCATATACTTTTATTGATAAATGTCTTGCTTTGCATTACATATCTATAGTACTATGTATGTTTCCACTTAGGCTTGTATAACTTACTAATAAATTATACAAGCCATTGTATAGCTAACCGCCTGAGTGAGCTTCAGCAAGGGCTAGAATAGAACCGCAGAAATAGCAACGAAACTTGACCATAAAAAGATGCCAAAAAGACAACGATAGCCTCAAAGGATATCAGAGCTTCCCAGGTAACAGGACGTGTTGAGTTGGAATTT
The DNA here is from genome assembly GCA_022609375.1 of Xenosphaeropsis pyriputrescens. Lineage (NCBI taxonomy): Eukaryota > Fungi > Ascomycota > Leotiomycetes > Phacidiales > Phacidiaceae > Xenosphaeropsis > Xenosphaeropsis pyriputrescens. Next base: position 5,680 of record JAGKQE010000118.1, on the reverse strand, counting down.
TCACGTTGCGTGGTGGTGAAGTTATCAACAATTGGATTATTGACCCCCGCAATAATTCGCTTCGAGGCTACACTACCGACACTGAGTGATTCAGTGCCTAAGGCAAGATAGGCAGGTACTGTAACCATATAGAGGACGCGTTCCGCGATGCGCGTTATCTCGAGGAACTTATTTCTATGTACACGGAACTCAACAGCAAATGTGAAATAACGCCAGTCAACGATGTCGAACCCTAACGCCCCAGCGAAGAAGCAGCAGTCAATCTCGAGCTTCTTTACTCGGAAGATGGTTAGTGGTTCTACGCATCCTTCACCAGTCAGTTCCCCAACTGCGGGCCAGCTGAGCGGGGAAGCTTCATCGAGTGTTCAAAGAAGTGATGGACATGGATTTGGACATGCTTCTGCGAGAGAAAAGCTCTTGGGCTCCAGCACCAAAAGACCTCTGAAACCCGATCTTGCTGAGGCAAGTAGATACTCCAATAGGCCGAGCAAGAAGTCCAAGGCGGCAAGTGATGATGGCGATGGTCACAGCATGTTCGTTCCAGAAACGTCCCTACCGTGTGGCAGTGATGCAAGCTCTCCCGTTTCAAAAAAATCAACCAATCCCAAGCCAAACATATCGTCACGAACAAACCATTATGTTTTCGCTTCGAGCCAGGCAAATGACGTTCCCTCTGTGGCTTCAGACATCGACAACGCTACAAAGCGCCAGAAAGAACGATTGCATCACAGGTTCGTAAAGAAGCTTGGACACCCCGACAGCATCGCCCAAATCAAGCGCCGAGGAGGCCAGATTTCTCAGGAGACATCAGCATTGGATGAAAATGTCGATGATGGGGAAGAGGAGGCTGCGCCAGTAGGAAAAGCCAAGAAAGGTGCAAAGAGCGGCAAGCTCACGCCAATGGAAATCCAGATGCTGGACATCAAACGCAAGCATACGGATACATTACTCATTATAGAGGTTGGATACAAGTTTAGGTTCTTCGGCGAGGACGCGAGGATAGCTGCAAAAGAACTCAGTATTGTGTGCATCCCAGGCAAATTCAGATTTGACGAGCGTATGTTCTCAGAGACGTATGGTCTTCCCCTGTGCTGACACTGTACAGACCCATCCGAAGCTCACCTCGACAGATTTGCTTCGGCAAGTATACCAGTTCATCGATTGCCTGTCCACGCGAAGAGACTCGTCGCAGCAGGTCACAAGGTCGGAGTTGTGCGACAAATCGAGACTGCGGCACTGAAGAAAGCTGGAGACAATCGAAACACGCCTTTCATTCGAAAGCTTACGAACCTATACACAAAGGGTACATACATTGATGATATCGAAGGTCTTGATCAAACGGATGCGCCAGCGGCGGGTGCACCTGCAACTGGCTACCTCCTGTGTCTTACGGAGACGAAGACAAAGGCTTGGGGAACAGATGAGAAGGTTGATGTTGGGCTCCTTGCTGTACAACCCAGCACGGGCGACGTCATTTACGACAACTTCGAAGATGGCTTTATGAGAACTGAACTCGAGACTCGCCTACTTCACATATCGCCCTGCGAATTTCTCGTTGTCGGTGAGCTCACAAAAGCTACCGAGAAGCTTGTTCAGCATCTGTCTGGCAGCAGTACCAATGTGTTTGGCGATAAAATCAGGATTGAGCGTGTCGACAAGCCTGAGGCTATGGCTGTGCAAAGTTCTTCGCATGTTTCGGACTTCTATGCTCAGAAGATGCAATCGCTGCAAAGAAATACAAAGGCCTCTGAGCTTCTCAACAAGGTCACTAAGCTATGTGAACCAGTCACCATTTGTCTATCGGCTATGATTAGACACATGAGCGAGTACGGTCTGGAACACGTCTTTGACTTGACAAAGTATTTCCAGTCGTTCAGCTCCCGGTCCCACATGCTTTTGAACGGAAACACCCTTACTAGTCTCGAGATATATCGAAATCAAACTGACAACACCGAGAAAGGTAGTCTCTTCTGGGCCCTTGATAAAACGCAAACGCGGGTTGGACAACGTTTACTACGCAAGTGGGTCGGGCGACCACTTCTTGACAAAATCCGTCTTGAAGAGCGCACAGAAGCAATAGAGGAATTGAACGATGCTGCTCATAGAGCGAGGGTGGACAAGTTGAAGTCGTTACTCGTGAAGATCAAGTTGGATCTTGAGCGCAGTCTGATCCGGGTCTACTATGGTAAATGCACTCGTCCAGAGCTCCTAACCGTCTTACAAACCTTGCAACGTATCGCGAACGAGTTCGCCGATGTCAAGTCACCGCAAGACGTTGGTTTCAAATCTACCATGATTAATGAGGCTGTGGCTTCTCTTCCCACTATGCGCGAGGCTATCATAGGATTTCTTGAACGAATCAATACCGAGGCCGCTCGATCTGACGACAAATACGCGTTCTTTCGAGAGGAATTCGAAACTGATGCAATTACAGACTATAAGATGAGCATTGCAGCTGTAGAGCAGGACCTGGAAGAACACCGACAACCCGCGGCTACTAAGATTAAGAAAGAGACACCAATCACATACGTGACCTCGTCCGGAATCGAATACCTCATCGAGATTGAGAACGCGAACCTAAAAAATGTCCCGGCTTCGTGGGTAAAGATTAGCGGGACAAAGAAACTATCCCGATTTCACACTCCAGAGGTGATCAACATGCTTCGCGAAAGAGATCAACACAAGGAATCTCTAGCAGCGGCCTGTGATAATGCTTTCTCGTCCTTACTCGGCGATATCTCAGCGCAGTACCAATCTTTCCGTGACTGTGTTAATTCTTTGGCGACACTAGACTGTTTACTCTCACTTGCGACCGTTGCGTCTCAGCCTGGTTACACCAAGCCCAGCTACACATCTTCGCCAAAGATTGAGATCGTTAGTGGTCGACACCCAATGGTCGAGCAGCTCTTACTTGACACATATGTTCCCAACAACACCTGCTTGTCGCAGGAAGCGACCCGGGCACTTCTCATCACTGGCCCCAACATGGGTGGAAAGTCATCTTACGTGCGACATATCGCTCTGATATGTATCATGGCACAAATCGGCTCTTACGTCCCTGCAGAATCCGCGACCCTTGGCTTACTCGACGCAGTCTACACTCGAATGGGCGCTTTCGACAATATGATGAAAGGCGAATCCACTTTCATGGTCGAACTATCGGAGACTTCAGAAATACTGAAGCAGGCGACCCAGCGAAGTTTGGTCATTCTAGATGAACTTGGCAGGGGAACAAGCACTCATGATGGTGTTGCTATTGCGCAGGCCGTGCTCGAGCATATTGTTCGGGATACAAGGTGTCTAACACTGTTTATCACGCATTATCAAACTCTTGCATCATTAGAGAAGACATTCGAACACAGAGAGTTGAAGAACATGCATATGAGGTTTGTAGAGGATGGCGATGATATAACATTCTTGTATGAGATCGGAGATGGCATTGCACATCGTTCATATGGTCTCAACGTTGCTAAACTTGCAAATGTGCCACAGGCTATATTGGAATCTGCAGCAATTAAGTCAAAGGAGTTAGAGGATAAGGTCCAAGCCAAGATGATAGGAGGTGTAACAAGAATGCTAGACAATGTATTGATAAATAATGATGTAAAGTCACTAGATCTGCTTGTTGCTAGAGTTGAACAGCTATAGTTTATTAGATAGTTATACTATAGTACTATATTTCCTCGAACTATCTATTGGGCTATAAGCTCTATAAAACTAGTATATATCTCTAAGGTTACAAAACTTGTATAGTGAACAATAGGTAGAAGTATTTGTAAGTTTATTTATTATTAAGATATAAGAGCAATAACTAACTATAGAAATACCTGAATATAAGAAGCTCTTATTGTAAAGGGGAGTCTTAGTGTATATAGTATATAGCTATACTAGCCAATAAAGCAACCAACTATTGTAAAGGGGAGTTCCTATATGTATAACATATAGTTACACTAGCCAAGGGAGCAATCAACTGTATAGCTAAGTTATAAGCCAATATAAGAATCCCTCCTATAGTTAAGATCTAGGTGCCAATATATATATAAAGCTGGTCCTTGATTTCTATGTAAACTGCTCTTTAACTATCTATATACTAAGTAATAGGCTACACCCAAAGGTTGGAACAATATTCGCCCAGTTGTAGATAATATAGGAGACCTGACTGAGGGCGCACAGTCACGTGCTCTCGGCACCGGCTGGACTTTTACCTACGACCGGGCGAACATTGTTCCAACCTTTGGGTGTAGCCTATTACTTAGTATATAGATAGTTAAAGAGCAGTTTACATAGAAATCAAGGACCAGCTTTATATATATATTGGCACCTAGATCTTAACTATAGGAGGGATTCTTATATTGGCTTATAACTTAGCTATACAGTTGATTGCTCCCTTGGCTAGTGTAACTATATGTTATACATATAGGAACTCCCCTTTATAATATATAGACTACAAACATCCCCTTAGACTTAGGACCTAATAGTTAATTCACTCACTCAACTTTACAATCAACTACCTATCTTGTCTCTTGAACCTTTGTGTACTATAAACAAGCTTTACTACTACACTTAGTCCTAAAAGCTTGCCCTTTGTGTTATATACTTAGCTTCTACCTCCTCTCTAAGTATTACTAGGAGACCCTATATACTAAGGAAGCCTAAGCCCGCCTTTATTATATTACCTTGAAGGCCTATTGTTATATATAACTATATATTATAAACATAGGAACTCCCCTCTACCCTACTGATGACCGTCGCCGCAATGGTAATTCAGCTTAGTACGAGAGGAACCGCTGATTCAGATAATTGGTTTTTGCGGCTGTCTGACAAGGCAGTGCCGCGAAGCTACCATCTGCTGGATAATGGCTGAACGCCTCTAAGTCAGAATCCATGCCAGAAAGCGGTGATTTTTCTCCCACACATCGTAGTCGGATACGAATAGGCCCTCGGCCCTGAATCTTAGCTGGTCGGTAACGGTGTCCCGGTGGAAGTCCGGGGCATCAGCTGACGTCTTGCAATTTTACCATGCGTGGGGATAAATCCTTTGCATACGACTTAATTGTTCCACCCGGTCGTGTAAGTAGTAGAGTAGCCTTGTTGTTACGATCTACTGAGCGTAAGCCGGCGCGGACTAGATTTGTGAGAATACACTCTCTCCCATTGGGGTGCTCCGACTCGCTCGGGGCCCCAGAGGGGGCGGATGGGCGGCAGCGGCCGGGGCCACCTCTCGCGGGCGGCCCCGGTCGGGCGTCTGTGGCCCGGGGGGTGGCGGGTAGCCGATGGGGCAATCGCCTCTGCCGGGAGGTGAGGGGGAACGGCCGGTGGGTGCCGGGCGGGCGGTGAGGGGTAAGGGTGGGTGTTGGCCGGGCGGTCGGTGAGGGGCAACGGCCGGTGGGTGTTGGCCGGTCGGTCGGGCGGGCGGTGAGGGGGAACGGCCGGTGGGTGTCGGGCGGTGACGGGTAAGGGTGGGTGCTGGGTGTCGGGCGGGCGGTGAGGGGTAAGGGTGGGTGCTGGGTGCCGGGCGGGCGGTGACGGGTAAGGGTGGGTGTCGGGCGGGCGGTGAGGGGTAAGGGTGGGTGCTGGGTGCCGGGCGGGCGGTGAGGGGTAAGGGTGGGTGCTGGGTGCCGGGCGGGCGGTGACGGGTAAGGGTGGGTGTCGGGCGGGCGGTGAGGGGGAACGGCCGGTG
>JAGKQE010000117.1:0-67311 GCA_022609375.1 Xenosphaeropsis pyriputrescens | reverse complement strand
CTATATAAACTGCTCTTTAACTATCTATATACTAAGTAATAGGCTATACCTAAAGGTTAGAATAATATTTGCCTAGTTATAGATAAAAGTCTAGTTAGTGCTAAGATTATATAACTATACACCTTTAGTTAGGTTTTCTATATTACTATAAATAGAATTAGTCTATAGTTATCTAACCTTATATATTTCTATTAGAAGTACCTACTATATAGTATAAGGTTAACTTACTTGCTTATATATTATAACCTTATATTAGTTAAGGGGAGTATTAGAAGCACCTACTATATAGTATATAAGGTTAACTTACTCACTTATATATTATACTCTTTCCTTAAGTTATATTACATTATATATATACTTGGAATCCCTTTAGATTCCTAATTCTTTCTTCTTTACTATTACAATACATTATATTCCTTGTTCTTGCTGTCTGCGCTCCTACTATGTTGCTATAGTTTCTAGCTAAACTACCCAATGGCAAGTCTTGTTTCTAAACAGTGTATCTTAAACACAATATCAGTTGTTGGTGTTGGTGTTGGTGTTGGTTATTTCGATAGTTTTGGAGCAGCCATTCCACAAATCAAAGACGGCCCGAGAATCATTGGGTGTGAAAACACATACCTTGCTTGTAGTACTGGACGTATTAGTACCATGCATGTCTCATATGTAGATGTGGAGTTTTAGAGTTTAGCTTTTCTAGCAGGATTGTGCAAGATGCCCGGACCACTTCTCGGCCCCACATGCCGCCTATCGAAATGCAGGCACAAACGGTCGATTGTGAAGTTCTTGATATCACCTCTTCTTTCCAATGCCATATCAATAACGGCGGTACAAGAGTTTCAGTTTCACAACAGAGATACTTTGCAGTTGATCTTCGAGCAAGACTTCGAATTGTGTTGATGGCATGAGTAACTTGTCTACTGTTTAAATCATATATGAGGTGAGAGAATCGATGGTATTGCCAACCTCTAAACTCTCAGTCGCCAGATGAGATCTGGCTAAGGCTGCAAATATGAATGCGCTGTCTTATTTGAAGTTTGAGGGCTTCACGATACATGTCATGTGGAGAATTCTATATAATTGAATTCTATGAATTAAAGCCCATTTATATATGCCCAACCAACCCAATCAAACCAATGCCTATTAGTTGTAGTCTTTCGAAGCTGAATCCCTGCGTAGTTTATGGTTCGTAAAAGTAGGCAATATTGAATCTGTAAAGTCTTCCAGAGATGCAGTACCTAGCAAATCTTCAAGATTCTCTAGGCTAGCATCTCAGTGCCAACAGGCTCTCGAGCGGCCATCTCCCCAATACCAGGAGATGGAAGACTGCGGCTGGAGTCCAATTCTCTCCGCTCTCCATTCCACGATGCCAGTCCTCCTGCTTCCAGCTCATTATTCATAGTATCCTTTGCATCAAGCTCGATCCTATATTCGCCCTGAAGCTCGGGGACTGCCATCGAATATCCAGTTGCATCGAGCTCATTTATTGTGGTATCTTTTGTATCGAGCTCTGGCTTGTCTTGTATCTCCAAATGTGAATCTGCAGCTGTAGGACTTCTTGTATCACTTGATTGTTTCCTCTTGAAATAGATATACCATACAAATATCGTAACAACTGTAAGGAAACTTATACCTCCCAGTACTGTGCCAATGATTATGCCATGTTCATTTTTCGGCTTCTTGCGTGCAGGGGGTGTTGTTATATTGGAAGGTGGAAGTATTGCTTGAATATCTCCTTCTGAAGGAACGGGCCACCGGACTTGCGACAGTGAGAATTGCTGTCTTTGGTAATCTGCGATAAGATATCTATTGAATTTTCAGCTTGTCTTCAGCACGTATAAATGACCATACCTACGCTTCTTGTAGAAACACTCGTCCAAGGGTATATTGCGTATCGTTTGTTGCTTGCCGCAGAGGAAAGTAAGTCACAGGACTGTCGGACAGAGGATAACTCGCAGTGAGGTTGAAAGCAGCGAAAGGGATAGTTATGTTCAGTCTACTATCATTTTGGTTTGCAACTTGTAAAGTAACATTTGTGTTTTTTGTCGACGCCGGGTTATCAACTGTGTACAACTGACTTGTAGAGTTCCAAGTGAGTCCAAAAGCAGTCTCAAATGCCTTGCACATATCAAGTGGCAAGTACAGAAATGGAACTGTGGAATCGACAAACATGGCTGCTGGGCTTTTGGGTGTAATCACAGCCTCATAGAAGCTTGCTGATATTAATGAGACAATAAACCGCCTGGCAACATCAGGATACATGTTGAAGGTGACGTTGTCCGAAGTGAATCGAGACTGGTCAAATCCACCAAGGGTCAAACTCCCTTGTACTTTGTCGTAACCTTGAATGAGAACATGAGTGTCATTGATAGATATCAAAAATTGGACATAACTTACGATATACTGCTCCAGCGGTATAGCCCCAGCTCAAACTGGGTATCATGGATGAATTGTACAGACTTCGAAGAAAGCTTGGTTGTGGATCAACAAAATTGGTAAAATTACATGGCTCTGGATCCAAGCCAAAGCTACCAAGCCAGAAATCTGTCGCTGCAATACCAGCAACGACTTGATGTGACAGGCTTGGTCCACCACCGCCAGGATACCCGAGAGCAACATCATCAAAACCGAAGTCTCCATTACCCGTGTAGTTTAGATTAAGTTGAAGATCGAGTTCGAATAACCCAATATCTGACCATGTCGAAGAATTGTTGATTTGAAAGATTGCACCACGCAAAGTATCACAATTTGAAGGTGATGTATCGGGGCAGCCTGCTGGAATTACTACCCAAGTTGTGTCGCTAGCAGTTGAGACCAAGACATTTTTGATCTGTGGTGGAGAGCCGACTTGAACAGCAAACGAGCTCCAATAACCGCTTCCATCATTGTCCCTGAAGTAGTAAGTATATACGTATTGTAGAGTGTTTGGGGACAAAATTGTTCACCAGTTTTGACTTGTAGGCACTGAAATTGGAGAAATTGATTCCACTTTAACAGCCATCTCTAGTCTTGAGTACGTTACCATAGAAATAAGTCAGTGGGACCACAACACTTTTTAGATAGTTCTGAAGAGCTCGGCTATACATCATGGATCAAAAGTCCTTCCAACTTCAAACAGTGTTTTCGGCCTTAAGAAGTTGATTGTAAGCATCTAATAACCCTGTGTGTATAGAATTTGAAGCATAGCTTGATCCCCTTCGTGTGATACGTTTGCTGCAGTACACGAAAATGCTCAAAACAAGACCGAAGCATGACTGCAGCTTGCATATTCAAACCGCATGTTGAGGCGAGGTCAGCAAGAAGTCAAGGTTTGAGATCAATTGGCGGAGACTCTCCGCCCCCACATTGACGAACGGTTTCAACAACTCAGTCGCAGAACTCTGCAAGAAACTCGTCGATTTGATTGGTGATTTGAGAGAAGATTTGAGAAAAGGCTGACTCTATGCTGCGCCCTTCTCGTGTCACCAGAGATATGTAAGCTCTATTCAGCTCCAGTCTATGTGAGTGATCGCTTTGCCAATGGGATCGATTTTGCACACGATTTTACCATGATTTGTTGAAAAATAGTTTGTTCATTGTGCCAAAGTATTGTAAATCTTTGTATAGAACAATAGACCCAGTATCAAAAAGATTGTGTGGTATTGCCAGGTCCGATATTCTGTGCAGGAGGACCAAGTCCGGCTAGGAAAAATAGACATGCACAAGATTAAATCTCGAGCAAGAAAACCATTGCTCGTTAGATAAGCCAAGGTTATGTATGGGCGGGCAAACTGATCTAAAATAGACTTATGACCCTGATAAAGGATCTCGGGAGGTGTGCAGCGACATGCATAGGTAAGGCTGTAATAGAGCGGATTCTGCGCCACGATGATACATATTGCAGTACCCAATAAAGTACTGTATACAACTCGTGGCATATTACGCCTTAGGGATGAGTGAGAAGTCAAAGCTAAGAAAATCAATATCCTGCATGTTACGCTTTTCATATGCATGTCTGGAGGTGAGACTCCAAAAATAACCCCGCACCGATTTTTATGGTAGAAGGTCAGCAGTCAAGTTTATGGAAGCACAGGCTTTGCTTGACTTGCAGGATGCGAAGAAGAACATACAGATTCTGTGGACTCGTTGAATACCTGATGGTATACATAAGTCCATGAATTTGCCGTAAGTAGATTGAAGGATCATAGTGCCAGACTTGATCAGAGATTATCACCATGTCTTCCCATGCCAACAACAAGATTCTGGTATTTTTTAGCCTTATAGAGGCAATCCAAAGCCATGTATCTCCACGTTCAAGTGAGTATATTATACAAGATATAACCACCTTGCTAACATGTTGAACAGCAAGTTACTTTTCGAACAACACAGCTCCAACTACTACGAGACCTCTAGCATCTACACATACATGCTGCTATGTTGGAGCGACTTGGGTACCAATTCATCTATGGTGGGATCAATCGGTCAATGTTACAGTTGCAACTGCCTATCCAACCTACATTACGTACAACAATACTGTCATCACAGAAGTGCGGACTCAGACTGTCTCGGTAACAAGCACATTATACGGTTTTGGGGGTGATACTGGCGAGGAACAATATACGTTTGCTGGCATTCCTACGGATATCATATACGATAATCTGAATCAGTATGCCGGACCTTTCTCATATCTAGCCTATAGCACAGAAGTGACAGGTGCTTTTGGTGTTGTCATTACATCTCCAACACCATACTACGAATTTGCAGACTTGTCTCGAACCGTGGGTTATGCCATTACCGCAGGACCTAGCAAGGCAACTTCTTTTGGCACTGACGGCTGTCCAGCATTTGCGGTCCCCACAAGCTACTTAGTGGATGGACAGCCAATCGCCATTCTCCCAGGCTTGAAGACGATATCTACTGATGAGGTTTCAATCTATCCATCAGGTTCTATCATTCTTCCAGCCTCAAATTATACCGCACAAACTGATGTCCTGCCACTTGGACAGGTCACAAGCACTATGCCCAGTGCAGTGTACTCTGCCATGATGAGGAATCTTCCACCTCCAAACGCAACATCATATCCTTCTTGGTATGCAGATATCACAAGCTGTGAACTCGGAGACTTTCAGGGACAGCCTAGTGTACACATCCCAGTTCGATCAGTGACTGCGTTTGCAACTGCCGTCACCAGCACGGTAAATGGATATTACGGAAGCTCAAGTTTACCTTCGCCCTCAAAGCAAGCAACTGTATCATCATCAATAGAGCAGCAAAACACACCAGCACCTAAATCAGAAGGTAAATAAATAGCAGTAGTGCGATACTTTCAGAACAGAATTTACTGACAATCTGTTAGGAACATCAAGCGCTGAGCGCTCGGAAACCTCGAGTTCACTTGAGAAAACAGGGACCTCAAGTGACACAAACAGCGAGGTATCAATGGGGTCTCACAAGGAAACTACAAAAACTCCAGAGAATACTAAAGGCACATATACATCTCCAAAAACAGTGCAAGAAGCTACAACTTCGTACCCGGAGCCTCCAAAATTCACAAATACGGGATCAGAAACAGCAGGGTCTCCTCAGTCGACTCTCGCTTCGTATTCTGTGGGAGAAGTAACCCAATCTGTACCAGGCACTGGATCAGATAGAAATTCACAGACCGCAGTAGGAAATAAGCCTGCTGTGGGAGAAAGCCATCTAGGTATCTCAACAGATATACTAGGGTCAACAATTTCTCAGACCGTGCCACAGCCAACGGGACTCGTTGTCGCAACCACAGCAGATAGTTTTTCGACGTCAGTCGCAACTGAAACTACTTCATTGACTGGTAGTGATAATTCCAACAACGAAAGTCCCTCCGTGATAGCTGCAAGTTCCCAGGATGTGGACGGCGATAGTGCTACAACAGCACAAGTAGTGGTTGAAGGTTCAGTCACCATAACTGCACCCCCTACAGAGACGACCAGCAGCGGCTCAGAGAGACCTTCAAGTACAGGAGCCTTGTATTCTGAGTCCACTGATTCTTCCGAGCCTAATTCTTATGTTGATGCTCCAAGTATAAGTGATGGAAGCAGTTCGGGAAAACCTTCAAGTGCAGGAGAACCTTCATCTAGATCTAGTGATGTTGCTGGATCTAGACCCTCCGTTGATACTTCAAACACGACTGGAAATGGCTCAAGCGAGGGGTCATCTGGAACATCCTCTGGCGAGAGCAACTCTGATGGCCCAGGTAGCAGCGAGACAAACGAAGCCGGATCTGGATCCGGAAACCACGAAAGTTCAACTGGTATCTCTTCTAGTCGGATCACGATTAGTGCGGGTACTGCTACGAATGACTTGACGGGGAACCCGCCGGCACGCAGCAGTGGAAGCAGTTATCCGGCGGGGAGTATTTCAGGCGCAAGTAGTGGAAGCATAGCCGGCACCCAAGCTGCAAGCAATGGACAAGGCGGGTCCAGCACAAGCGCCACTATTCTCAAAGGCTCCTCAACAGCATCCTCTGATAAACCTATCTTGGATCATACCGGAAATTCCACGACGTATGCAATCAACAGTGGTGGCGGATCCAACGATAACGTCGGCCAAACAAGTGCCTGGGAATCTGACGGTGCAAAGACTGTCACAAAGACCGAGTCTAATAGCCTGAGTCTGGGAGAAGCAAGCAGGGTATCTTCAACTACGGACTTTAGTGTAACAGCAGGTGCGACTGGAAGCCTTACCACAAGTGCAACCGTTACCTCGCAGCCATTTGAGGGCGTCGGGTCAAGATTATTTCTCAGGAAAAGAGATATTGCTGGGATATATGCAGTGGTGCTCTTGGTTCTCTGAGAAACCACTTGTTTTGGCATTGTCGATGATTTATGAAAACTATACACCGAAACTTTGTTCTTGAGTAAGAATGTTATGAATGGACTTGGTTTATCGCATCTTCTGATGAAAGCGAGTTAAAATGCTTGTAATTTATCTACTAGGATGGACACCCAACAGCACAATTTAAATACATTTTATGCGTCTGTGGCTTTATGAACTACAAGAATTTTTGACTTGTGGAGTTTCTTGAGTAATAATTATAGGAAATACTAAAATTTTGCGTAATTCCCTCGACTCTGAACTTGCAAGTCTCACTCAGTGGCACACTGTTCAGTTTTAAGACAAGTAACTGGTATCAACCCAGCTGCTGTAATCGCTTCCGAGAACCTTGGAAATGCTCACTGACGAAGACAGTTTGGTTCCAATGTTTCTAGTTCCCTCCGAACCAGCACCAGTATTTCCATATTCCTGGAAGACGACGTTGTCGGTAGATATAGTCGAAGACCATTCAACCCAGCCGGCAGAGTTGATCACGTCGGTCATGCTGGTCTCTTGGAAGAGAACACGAGCATATGGCCTCCATGGACGTCCAAGATAGTAGGCTCCAGAAGGAACAGTGTCGCCAGACTTTGCGGCAACTGTGCTGTTGTTGATTACATAGTACGAATCACTGGCGGAATCGTTGCGCCCTGATGCAGTGATATAACCCAAGGAGGCGGCAACGACGCGGATGTCAACCTGATCGAACCAAGCCTATTTTACAGTTAGCTTGATATTTTATTTTCTGGGGTTGAAACAGCAGGGAAACTGACTGCTGCATATTGTCCGAAGATGAAGTCAGTGGCACCCTCAATGTAAGATTTGGCGTAGACCTGAGCACCTGTGTCGGCCAAGATAGTATCTAATCACGAATTGTTGAGCGATGATTCTAACTTCAAAAGCTTTTGTTCCAGCGGTGTGATGACCTACCTTGGTAACCGGTAAATTGGCACCCGTAGTATCCCTGATACCCAGCGCTTGCACTGATAGCCAAAGCTTGACCATTTTTAGTGGCTTGACCGAATCTTGAAGTTTGTTAATCAGTCGACCTCTTTGAAGTCTTAGACTATTTACTCACGTGTTTGCGATGTTGAGATTGTAGAACTTCGTATTCGTGGCCCAGTTCCGAACAGTAGCTTTGGCTCCGAGTTAGATTACGATACTAATCCATCTTGACCCACTCACCAGTGTTATCATCATGCGGCTCAGTAGCTAAACTAGCACTATGAGTGATAGTGACAGTGTTCTCCGTGTATGAGGAGTCGTCGGTAGTCGAACCATATATAGTCAGGGCAGCCTTTCGCGCAGGGATATAGACTTGCTCGCTGTAGGTACCGGCCTCGATAAAAATGGATTGGGCCGTGGACTCGGTGGTACTCAAAGAGTCAACAGCATCTTGAATCTGTAATTCTTTAGCAAGTAGAGGAAATATACGGCGATATAGGCACTATACAGTAGAGTAATCACCACCAGATTTCGCCACAGTAATGGCACCAGCTGGAGCAGAAGTTCTGCTAGCTGCTAATACCAGAGGCAACAAGGTGACGAAAAATGAGTAGGAAAACATCTTATAAGAGAATATAGCTTTCACTCTGGAGGAATCCGAAGGATACACAAAGAAGCAAGAGCACAAACTTGTTTATTTGATAGCTATCAAGGGAAATCAGTAATGAGAGGAAGGCCATATATATAGTGCCTTCAGGGACATATAAAAACCAAAACAATTGCATGGTTTATATGCAAAGAATATGCATCTATGCTGTAATTACGTGCTTCCTCGGTAGTGGGAAGAATATCGTATGGTAAGGCCGTCGGAAGATGGCCGGTTTCTGGATAAGCTTCGCGGGGGACCAAGGACTTAGTTGTCAGGGGTATTAAGCATTAATCTGAATAGATTGGGTCTAGAACTCCTGCCAAATTATAAAGTTAACCTTGTAGGAATCCGTACCTTACAAAAGGCAACATACGAGGTTGATGATACCTTAAATGATTTAATAGACCTTTAAACCGACCGGAAAAATAACTGCTCATACACAAACATAGGAAACAGTTGTCTTGCAGGAAATCCGTAAAGTATTAGATGCGCTGTAAACATAACTTATTTGCCGTCGTTCCTACAGTAGATACCGTATTATGTTGCGGTCGTTTGACAGAAGAGGCTAATCTGAGATGCGTACATGAACGCCTGAGACTCAATATCGAGAAGCCGAGACCATAGATCCACAGGGGAGTAGAACTATGCATATATACCATGCTGTTCGACATCGAGAACGACTAGAATGCTCTGATTCTCATTGTCGAGCATTTTGGCATGCATGTTGTCCGGTCTCGGGTTGGATGAGGCCCTTGGCTCTACCAGGAATATGGGATGCCTCACCGCCGTGAATTAAGCTGTGAATGTGTACATATGTATTATGTACATATACAACAGCTATCATAATACACAGCGTTCTATCGTCGAATTCCACTTGCTTGTAAATAATTAAAATTGGGAGCTCTCCTCTATGCACAGCCTGAACAATACTTATCTGATTCAATGAAGGCTCGCGATGTCTTGAAGATCTTGGTGATCTTGGTGATCTTGGTGATCCTGATGATCTTGAGTGATTATGTCCTACAACGCGTGAGCCCATTGATGTAACCAACAACATATAAAGAAGTTGTATCAACCGAGTCTGGTAGGATGAAAAAAGGCTGGTGGCTGCTGAAATGCGCTTCTGCATAAACCAGTGCAGTCCAAATAGGCGATGTCTTCAAACGGCGCATTGAAGTTCTACTAAGTACCTTATTACCCACCTATTGCTCTGGCTTTGCAAAGATCGGCAATACTATATGACAACCACCACCGAACCTAGGATTCGAAACTTTTGATGAAGAAGAAGCAATGGAATGAATACATCAAAGTCCTTGAAAGGCTTCAATCTAAGCGACTAGGTGAGTGTAGGAAGGACTCTACGCCTAGTTTTCGCCACTCAAAGAGTGTATAGCTGTCATGCGTCATGCAGTATATTATTTTAAGCCTGCTGCAAAACATCCCACGAAATTGCAAAGAAAGCATTATGTAAACAATCCGTTTCTGCTAGTATGGCTCGTCCTAATGCACCTCTGTGTTCTGTGCTTTCTGCACGCAAAGTGGGCTTATAACGTTCTGGTCAGATATCAGACTGGACAACATCTCCTTTACATTGCCAGGCGTGATGAGGCCAAGAAAGGAAAACTTTCGGGGAAATCCTCAGAAGAAAGAACCAACGAGCTATATTTTCTTTTTCCATGACTTATAGATACAGCTGTGCTATTTACCGGCGTCGAAGTCTTGAAATCGCTGTTTCTTCTAACGTCTTTCTCTGATCGATTTTGGAACCGTTCTAAGGTATGGATCTGCTGAATCAAGTACTGAATGAATTGAATATAGGCAGTACACAGCATCAGAAATGGTTTCGAAGATGGTATGAAATACAGATGTCGATAACCTGAAGAATTGAGGTGTTCGTAAGTGATAATCGCACTGTGACTATCTCAGCGTCTTCCTGCAGACGTTTTTCAATTTGTAGGTCTTGGAATCAAATATTTCTGGAAAGAAGCTGCTTTTAAGTAACACACATGGTCATTAGTATGCTGACTCGAGATCTAATCCGTGTATGGTGCCATCTAGTATGCCTCCCCGACTAAGATTGATTCGCCATCTCCATACCACAAGCCGCCTTTACGGATATCAAGACCTTTTTCCTGGCCAACATACCACTGACATCCCTTATTTGACTGACCATCTTGGAACCAGTAGGATTTTTCAAGCCACTCGTTCAAGCTTTCGAGTTTAGAGATCCACACAGCCATTTTCTCAGAGCTTGGAATCCCTTCGTCGCTATTGCCTTCTTTGACAGTGTGGTCCTGGGTGGTAATAAACCTGGCAACTGTGATGTGAGACGAAGTCGTTGCATATCTTGCCTCGACCTTGACTCCGTTCTCTTCACAGAGACGAACCATATCCCTGCGGAGATGAAGATATGTATAGTTTTCCTCGCCAGCAGCAGGAACAAATGATAGTGCAATGGCCGCATCATCAAGGCTCAATTTTGGCTTGACAAGTCTACATTGGTGCGATGTTGGAAAATTCGCCATCTCCGTAACACAAGCTTTCAAGTCTTGTTCTTTTGCTGCTAAAACTTCCGGGGTCTTAGAGTGGACCACCTCGAGCACCGTCATGTGGAGCTTAGAGAGAGGCATGAGCCAGATGTCTGGTTGATGTAAGCTTCGTCACAAAATTAGAGACAGTGCGATACTTACTGGGCGCCAACCCGAGAAGTTCTTGCTGTATCATCTTTACCAAATTCACAACTTCATTTGTGGGTCTGGCCCAGACTGAGATGTTGTTACGGGGATCTATGTAGTCGGGGTCTGACAGAGCGTTGATGAGGTACTGATCTACTCGTACACCTGCAAAAACTCTGGAAAGCATCTGTGCTTTGAGAATTTCATTGCGATCGGAACGTTGCTTCTCACAGAGGCTCTGTATTTGCTTTGGATCATTTTGCCCATCTGCTATGATCCGATCGAGTTCTGCCGAAGCCTCGAATTCTCTCTCATTGGAAGGACTTGCCATTGTGTTATATTGTAAGACTTTCGACAATCTCTGTCCTTGTACAACTGATATCTGTTATCATGCATGAGATGCAGCAAATGAAGCAGGCATATTGTTGCTGACGTAACTTGCAGTCTCGCTTGCAATAATAGAGAACGTACAAGATGTGTTAATATGCTCTGATTATGCCAAGGAAAATCATGAGGTTTTCGGAACTGCTCGGCGTCCTCGCACAAAATGGCCATATATTTATATAACATGGTGATAACCATGTCCACTGAAAGTATCAGAAAAGTCTCTATTTTTGGTGAGCAAAGATTGATATGCAGTGGCTTCCAGCGGTATCCATTAGAAAAACCCCAGTATGATTGGGACGCTCCTATGGTCAAGTTGTTCCTATTGCGACCTATCATTATTAATTCTGAACCGCAAGTGTTAAAATGGCATATAAAAAAACATTCAGAAATTCGCGAATTGTTTCAGTCCATGCCAGGAATGAGTGATTGAAAACCAACGTGATAAGTATCTACGAAAATATTTCACTACATATCAAAGGGCAATACTCCCAGTTTATGAATTTCGAGTCTGGAAATCATGCCAGAATTCAAATGAATCCAACAACTTCCAATTTCCTTAGAACATCAAGGTATGAAACTATCCACTACACCTGGGGCTGCTAAGATAAGTCCGCACCACCGTAGATGTTAAAGCCAATGGCAAAGCATTACAAATTGCTGTTACATGGAGAATCTTCCATCAACTTTCATGAGCTATATCTTACCTTCACGACTCACCGATTCCGGGTTTTGTCCCTTTTCAAGAACGATCGCAAACATAGCCTTTTCTCTCCCTTATTTTTCTTCTTCTTAAATTTGGAGATGCTCTTTTCTGAAGGAAAATGCTTACAGAAGGAGCGAGGCCTTTTAATTTCGTGTCTCGATTGTGAAATCTAGTGATCAAGATGCATGAAGTCCTTGTGATAAATCTTATTCACTTCGAGGAACTATCAATAACTCATTGGGCGCAAGAATGATTGCCGACTATACACGGTCTTTGTAAAGAGTACACATGGATATTGCTAAACAGCTATTTATTCTACGTCCAAAAATCGCAGTTGTTATTCAAGTCTTTTTCAGATGCTATTGCTGTCTAGGGTGCTTGCATAGACAAAGCCAAAGTCGTCCTTGATATGAGATCCATCTTAAAAGCAACTGCTGGAACATCTTCTGCTTGTGCATATAACATCAAATTGCAGCTCTATTGGCTGACCAACGGCCTGCTTCCTGTGAAGACGTACTTCCCACAAGCAAAAGTCTCGAGAAAGACTTTGTTTGTACTATAACAGCTGGCTGGACAGCTTTCTCACCTTCAATTAGCAACGAGCACTGCAATAAGTCCTTTGCTGAATGAAAAGAATTCTGATGGAAAGAGAATGAATTCAATGGTTTGAGCATTTCTGTACAAAACCAACAGCAAGACACAAACGTCAAAATATAGACGAAGATTTTCAAAATCATTGATTCTGTCGTTGCAGATAAGGACGTTTTTCAAACCCGAGCATGGATACTTGGGACTAGGACTGTAAGAATCTCTATAGACAGACTGGTTTGTGTTATCTTTGGAGGTGGGGTACTAATTCTTCTGAAACAGGTGATGAAAAAGGAGAGGAGTTTATTTTCAAGGGGAATGCTATGTTCATGGTATGATGGATGGTAAGATGATGGCGAACATGGAGGATAATCAAATGTAGATGTATTGAATCAAGTAAACAATAAAAATCTTTGGTTGAACAAATCTAATGGGCGGCAAAAGTGATATATTTCTATTGATCTGGATATCTTCATATCAACGCAATATTGGTAAGGGGCTCATCCTCTACTCATGTGCATATCCATTGAATAGTTGCATAAGGCCAAGCGTGTCTAGTCCATTAAGGTCCCAATTGAAAGCCTGGAAATCCCCAGCACTGAAGTTGTCCGCCAAAACTGTTCTATCGTACGACGACGGGCCGGCATTTTCGTATATCTTCGAGAGAGGAGACTGTATCACTTGAGCGCGCAAGTCGGGGGCTATATGTTCTACTTGGTTGAGAGAGGAACTCATGCTAGATTGACCTTGAACGTTCGAAGCGTCGATACCCTGTGAAGAAGTTTGCCATGTAAGCCAGGCTTGATATCCGGTCTCAGGGCTCGCAACTGTTTCTGAGTGTTTTCCAGCGTATATTTTCTTGCGTAAAGTAGCAGCAAGAATACGAAAATACTCTACAGTGCGCAAGTCAGATTTTGCCCCTTCACAGCCATCAACTGCCATAAAGCGAAGTAGTTCAATAGTGCTGTCAAGAGCTGCGAAGTTGTCTTGCCCAGCTTCAAGAACACTGTTGAGAAGCAGGATAATCAGTGCCGAGCTACAGCCTTGGTAGTCTGTGAATTAGAATCGACAGAGAAGGTTATGCCTCTTCAACGTAGCAATTAGTTGGGCCGTCCTTGTGGCTGCTTCAACACAAGAACGTGCTAGTTTGTGAACTAACTGAGGCCTTTGTATTTCATGCCCCTTTTCATCTAATGGGCGATGCAATCGATCCTGGACCAATTGCAGAAGAGACGCCCGACCCATTCGTATCCAAGCATAATGATAGTGAATTTGAATATGTACTGTTGCACGAAAGTTTCTCGACTCTGGCAGTAGATCGCCAGGATGCAAGTTGGGCAAGAGCTCTGAGTACCAGTTTTGTAACTTTTCGCTCACATCGGCTACACAATGCGGTTTCGACTCAACTGGCCTGTACGTATAAGTTACAGCATCAATTTCTTCATCTCGTACAGTCGTTGGCCGGCCTAACGCTATACTTATGCGTCTTCAGGTGATAAATCAGCACTATTTTCAAGTGCCAAATTTAGATTACTTACCGATCGATGGAATAAACGCTCCACCAAAGCCGGTTCCTCACTTCAACAAGATGTGAATCAAGAGTCGGCAATGACATCTGTCGATGGAGACCGCTTGCAAGAGCCATTCTAATCCCCATGCCAAGATATAAATACGCAGTATCAGGGAAATTAGAGGGGAGATTGTACAACCCAGCGAGAAGAAACACTTGTGCACCCTTCAACGAGCATTTTGACATGATATGCGGCATCAACGTTTGGGCAATATCATAGAAACGTTTTCCAGGATCACTTCGAGGAATGTCCGAATGTTCGCCAGATTCCGAGTTCGATCTCAGATGTGCAAATTGACTCCCAAATGCAAAGACCAAAAGTGCAAAGCAGACGAAGCTATCGTCAAGCTCATCCGAAGAAGCACGTCCTGAATAAAAATCCTCAAGGGTTCTGTCGAACCATTCTCTTTCGCAGTAGAAGAATGTGGCTTCGACATAGTAGAAAAATGTAGAGACAAGAAATGCAGCAACATTTTTGGGTGGGAATGCTTTCAGGCCTATTTGTAGAGCTTCGACTCTCACAGTTCTTGAACAAGTTCTTTCAGAGGTTCTGTTATTCGTACCGGTCGCTGTAATAAGAGGTTTGATGGCCTCAATTGAAGACACAGATGCGAAAACATGCCTGACAGAGAGCATGAAGCTTTCGTTGGAGCGTAAGCCTGTGTACTGTGTTCTTCCCGGATTTTCCACAAGAAGGAGGGCACTTTCTGGAGTTGTATGATTCTCGCGCATGGTAGGAAATGCCTTTTGAAAAGTATTCAGCCTTTGACCAGCATCTGGCGCAGGATTATCTGGACTCGCCCCTAAGATAGATTCTTCTGATGAGCCAGGTAAGACTCTCACTGTTGCACTAGATTCAACAGCTGATGTTGACTCGTATATTTTACGACGTCGTTTTCCATCCCGGGATGGAGGGGATAAAGGATTTTCCAAGTTATTTGGCCTTTGATAGTTTAGCATAAGATCTTCAACCGTACATTTGTTATTCAAAAACAAGGGTATTGGGTGATATACTGTCGTTTTGAAGTACTTGAGATTTGTGAGGTATCTTCATATAGGCACTCTAAGTTTGATTTTGCGCAGCGTTGACAGTCTTTCCCACTTGTTCGAACGCAGCGAGATTTCCCTATTACGGCATGAAATGCATCTACACTAGTCAGCAGCTGGATATGTTGTAGTTTTCAGTATGCCTTGAAACAACTAAAACATACGCATGAGCGACTCTGATTCTGTCTTCTTCAGCGACTCGCCTGTTCCGAGTGCTTGGATTTGGGCATGAGAACATGGAGCAACACGATTTACAGAATTGGCGTCAAGATGAAGAATAATATCCACATAACGAGGGGGAATGATCTAGGTGGTAACTCTTGATATGGCACAAGACTCATAATCAATGCCTTGACTCTTTGAAAACACAATATCAGTGCAAATACCAAGTGGAGGCTAGATTTCTGATAAGGATTACAGAGTTCGGGTGAGGCATACATGCTAGTACGATAATGTGGAGTGTGGATACGGTACTAGTACTAGTTACGGGAACTAGTTGACCGTGGCGCAAGTCAAGAACACTCATAGTTTCCCTTGCAACACAGTATTATCAGCTCAAAATATCTCTAATATGCAGTATGGAACACTTTGAGCATCCTTCAAATCACAAGGGCCACAAGGTGGGAAAATCACAATCTTTTGATCAATCATTCTAATGGACTAGTTGGCCGGCGAATGTTCTCCTTCAATTTGGACCACCTACTCATGCACACACGGCCATCTTTTATGACAGCTAAGAGGTGTCTCTGAGGTTCCGACAAGATATTGATATCAGCCAAGGGATTCTCGTTCAGAATCAACATATCAGCAGCAAATCCAGGCTTGATCTGACCAAGGAAGTTGCTTTGGCCCATCATGCGTGCCGGGTTCACAGTTGCACTTTGTAAGACTGCCAACGATGATTGCACTTGGCTTCGAATGCTGAACTCTTGCGATTGAGCTGATCCGAGATGGCCAAGCAGATCTGAACCATAGCAGATGGTAACTCCAGCGTCCACCGCA
The DNA here is from genome assembly GCA_022609375.1 of Xenosphaeropsis pyriputrescens. NCBI lineage: Eukaryota > Fungi > Ascomycota > Leotiomycetes > Phacidiales > Phacidiaceae > Xenosphaeropsis > Xenosphaeropsis pyriputrescens. The sequence goes on along the minus strand of JAGKQE010000117.1, from coordinate 50,914 downwards.
ATCTTCAGTCCTCGAAGGCCAGCATCCAAAACCTCAAGGTTCTTGGTATTTGCCTCGGCTGGCATGTATCCTGCAAAATCTGGATTGGCCATTGCTGAATATGTCACCAGTGTTGGAGTCAGAAAAGCCCCCTTCTCGGCCATCAATGCAGCAGTTCCTTCATCGATCAAATTTCCATGTTCGATGCCCATTACTCCATTTTCTATGGCTTGTTTGATGGAAGCTGGAGTATAGGCGTGGGATGTCACGTACGTCTTATTATTCTTGGCGGCTGTTGTAATGGCTCTGACCTCCTCAGCTGTAAATTGGATGTTGTCTATAGCATCCGTTGGACTGCAAATGCCTCCACCACCCATGATTTTGAGAAAATCGGAACCGGTTCTCAAACTCTCTCGCGCTGCCTTCAAACATTCGGGAACGCCGTCACAAATATATGATGGAAAGTTTGAAGACCCACCGCAGCACTGAATTTCGGATCGATCGTATGGACCTCGAGTGTCTCCATGGCCGCCCGTTTGACTGAGAAAATGGCCTGCGATGAATAGCCTTGGACCAACAATGAGCCCGTCATTGATAGCGGTCTTGAGTGCTAATGTAGCGCCTCCACAGTCTCTGACTGTGGTGAATCCTCGATTGAGCATGTTCTGGCACACAAATGATTGTCGTAAAGCCGAAACGGTTGGATCGAGATGCTTGGTCTGTTGCCATACCTCCTCCCCTGGAACCGCAACTATATGAACATGGCAATTGGTCAGACCAGGACAAAGATATTTTCCGGTCAAGTCGATGGCAATCGAGCTGTCATCTGCCATTGTCGTTGTGCTTTCTGGGTTCAAATCTACCCAATCAATGAGGCCTCCCGACATTTGAACGGTAACTCCTTCGTGGGTTTTGCCATCCTTGGGATCAACAAGATTGGCATTGGTGAAGACATAGACACCCTGCTTTTCTGGTTTCCATGGACTCAAGGACTTCTGGTGTAGCTCGGCCGATCCCATTATGAGACTTGTCGTAGATTTTCTTTAAAATATATGTTGAGAAGGACTGTCAACAGGTGCTAACAGCCACAATTTAAAGATTTCCCACTTTGATGATAACTGGGACCTCAACGTTTGAGGCCTCGCAATTGATTGTAGGACACGGAACAAGAAAAGCCAAAGACTAATAAGAAGGCGTAAGTAAAGTCAAAAGTACGGCATATACAGCGCCATTCTTTTTTTAACCGTGTCGAGGATTATAGAGATGGTTGGCAATGTTACTTACGATTCTGGAGATGGTGCACTGCCGATAGATAGATTCGTCGGAAGCACGCACACTGTCGGGTGGCAGACACCCGACATTCAGATAGCCTATCAGTGCTTTGTAGCGTGAGTCTTATCCGGACAAATGACAATGTCCAGAAGATGCAAAGACCGAATCCCACTCTTCCTGTCCAAAATCCTCAGAAATGGGCCCGTATGCTTGGATGCGGAGCGTACTCGCTCGAAAGTTTACATCGGATGAATGCCAAAAATCCGGTACTCGTATCGTTTTGGCAGGGATGACGAATGGCATTGAAGATAAGCACACAGTTCAGGGACTCCAAGAAGAACCAGAGATTGAAGAGGTCTTGATAATGGAAATCTTGCACATATACCTGCTGATGCTCTATCACTGGAATTCGATGACACTTCTTGAACCAACGATATTTCTCATCCCATGAGCAGATTTCCGAAGGTCTCAAAATGGCTTTTTACGATAATACCAATGAGAAGACTTTGACCGTTCCAATCGATGTTCAAAGCAATGATGAATCCGATCGTACCACCGCATATGTTGTCGATGAAGCTCTTGAGAAACGTGTTCTACGCAAGACTGACATGATTGTGCTACCAATGGTAAATTAAAGATTTGAACGTTTTGAGATTGACAAAATTAACTTTTGGGTTGCCATAGATGTGCTGTGTTTTCTTTTTTCAATGTAAGCTTGTTCCAAGGCACTGTTTAGCTCAGATACTAACAGTTTTGTGACAGATCTCGACAAGCAAAGCCTGAGTTATGCCTCCGTATATGGTCTTATTACAGATTTGGACTTGGTCGGCTCTCAGTACTCTTGGACTTCTTCAATGTTCTATGTCGGCCAACTTGTCTCTGAGTATCCTTTCATCTACTTAATGAGTCGCTTACCCCTGGCTAAATTCGTTGGAATCACTATGTAAGCTATTTTCTGGCACATGCTTGAGACCACTCACTAAAACTGCTTAGATTCACCTGGGGTGGTGTTTGTATGTGTCTAGCGGCGCCCAAGACATATGGACAATTCTTGGCCGTTCGATTCTTTTTAGGTTTCGCGGAAGGAGCTGTTAGTCCAGCCTTCATCACTATAACAAGTATCTGGTACAAGAAGAGTGAACATCCATTGCGTATTGGGTGAGTACAGATCGATCAATCTACTCTGTAAGCATAATGACCACTTGCTAATTCCTTCAGTTGTTGGGTTTCCTGCAATGCACTTGCGCAAATCGTAGGAGCATTACTCATGTACGGCATCGGCGAGCACAGCAAATCATCTTTGGCACCATGGAGAATAATGTTCATTATCTGTGGAGTATGTACCTCACTTGTAGGCGTAGCATTCTATTGTATTATGCCTGATGGACCCGACACTGCTTGGTTCTTGACCCCAGAAGAACGTATTGCTGCGAGTAACCGCTTGACTGCTGAACACGATGGTGGTGACAAGACTAGTTTCTCGTTCTATCAACTAAAGGAGGCCGCTATGGACTTCAAGGCATATGCTGCATTTGCATTTGGGATCTTTGTTACTGCTCCTTCCCCAGTCTTAACGGTTAGTTGTCTCAAAGTCTCAGATAACTTCAGCTAACGACCTGCTATTCCAGTTCGCCTCCTTGATGATCAAGAACCTTGGTTATACATCTGGGGATACGCTTCTTTACGGATCTCCAAGTGGTGTTGTGCAGCTGGTCACGATCTGGCTTGGAATTGTTCTCTGCCTCATATTCCCAAAGAAGCGATGTTTCATCGTTATTGGACTCATCGTGATTCCAACAGTTGGCTGTATAATGCTCTTGGCTCTCCCTCTGGAGGGATGGGGTATTATTGTTGGTGCTTGGCTTGTAAGTAAAGGTCATTTATCATCCTCACAGTTTGAAACTAATCAATATATACAGGGCTCCTGTATTTCCGTCATCTTCACAATCACAATGTCGCTCAACGCATCCAATGTTAGGGGCAACACAAAGAAGTCCATCATAAACACACTCTACTTCATTGGATATTGTGCTGGATGTATCGGTTTCCCACAACTTTACACCACTCAAAACGCGCCTAGGTATCTCGCAGGACTCATCTGCTCTCTAGTTGCTTGGGGACTTCTTGTTCTACTCATGCTATTATGCTGGTTCTTGTTTACTAAGGAGAACAAGCGACGTGATAAGTTGCAAGCTGAAGGTTATGTGACGCCTTACGAACCAGGAGCTGATGTCACGGATAAGGAGGATACAACCTTTAGGTACACTACATAAGCAAATTATTCAAAGTACATGATATGTGTTACTGGATTTTAGAATAAGGGTTCAACTTATGATATGGTTAACTCAACTTCTTTAATCAGAGTGTTGAGTTCATCTTACTTCTTAACCCAGTGTCAACGTTATGGTGTGAGCAAGTAACATCAACATATACATACGAATAAACTTAGTTTCCGTAGTCCTGTTCTCTGAGTGGTCATGATGAGTCTGATTGAAATTTGGTCAACAAGTCATCAGCATGTTCCGCTTGTGGTGCCGCCAATTACCACACTTGTCCTCGCTACTTGGAATCAAAGACTAAATCTACTCCGAACAACCATGGTTTTTTTATGATTATTGTCCTCATTGAAACTCCTTAGACTAAGATATACATGATCTCGCTTTTCATTGTAACATTCTGATGAATCTCGAGTAATGTTTTCTTTTAATGTAAGTATGTTGCTAACTTATTTGAATATAGGAACTTTCCCCGGAGCCTTTTCAAGAGCTTAACGAGCTTTCCGGGGAGAATTCTATCGATTGTAGATATTCATTGAGCAGTGAAGCATGGTTCTCATTTTTGCAATGTATAAGTTCCTACATCATCTCTTGTGTGAAGGACCCTTGATTCAATCTGATTCAAGAAATATGAATTTACGATTTTGACTATGACCTCGTGCTGACTTATGTAATAAATTGCAAAACACGTTTTTGTATTTAAGAGTGAATACAGTTCAGCAGCTGCAGGTTTATGCTTTTAGGCAAATTTATTTTAAAACTTTGTTGTAAAACTAATTCGAGTTTCATACCCATGGAAAATCTGAATCCAAGGCATGATACTATGTTATCTAAATATGGAAATGTTAATAACATGTCTTGACTCTGCTTTCTTCCGCTGTTGCCTGTGATTTTGGGCATCCACATTGCTCCCCACCTTCAAAAGTCGATTGTAATTATTGCAGCTGTACTTTAATATTATTAGTCTACACATTATCATATATGCATATATATGTATCTATACAGAACTAGTATAGAACCTGAGGAGCTAGTACCCATCTTTATAATGAATATGCTTATTTATGCACCGCACACAGCACATACCTAAGGATAATCGCCAATGCCCCATCTTTCTACCTTACTACGGGGTAATTATAATTGGACTTTGACATACGTTTCTTTTGATTTCACTGCACGAAATGCCGACTTCTTATCACGCCATTTGAAAGAATTGCGCGGTCTTCGTTGAATCAACATCAACCAGAACTATGAATCGATGCAAACTAGGAAGGGGGCTGAAGAGCAAATGATACCTCAACATCCAAGACAACTCTCTTATCAATAGTATATATGTATATATATGGCGAGAGACACATTTCTTAGGCTATTTTTAAACCATGAGAGAACCGCCGTTTTGAATCTCTTCCTATTTCACTCTACTTGATATCTTTGGGTTCTCTTATCGGTATTGCAATTCACCAGCTTCAATATGTCTTCATCTCAGCCCAACATCATATTCATCATGGCCGACGACCACGCCAGTAAGGCTATTGGCTGCTATGGTGCCGGCATCAATTCAACACCGAATTTAGATAGGCTGGCAGAGGAAGGCATGCGCTTCGCTCACTGCTATGTGACGAATTCCATCTGCACTCCAAGCAGAGCAAGCATATTGACCGGGACCTATAATCATGTCAATGGCGTTGTTACCCTTGACAGCAAGCTGAACAAGCATTTTCCCAATGTCGCAAAGCATTTGAGAACGGGTGGCTATCAAACAGCGATGATTGGGAAGTGGCATATGGGTGAGGGCAGCGACCATGAGCCCTCAGGATTTGATTTCTGGTCTATCCTGCCCGGTCAAGGTGATTACTTCGATCCAGCATTCATTGAGAGGGGAGAACGCAAAATCTGTCCGGGCTATGCCACCGACATCATTACCGACAAGAGTATCGACTGGATACAAAATCGCGAAAAGAACAAGCCGTTCTTCCTCATGTGCCACCATAAAGCGCCCCACCGGTCCTGGGAGTGCAATCCGAAGCATAGGGACCTCTACCAGGAAGATGTTAAAGTTCCTGAGACATTTGATGATAACTACAAAAACCGAGCCAAAGCAGCTGGTTTGGTGAAATTCAAAGTTGCCGAGGATCTCACCTACTATGACCTCGGATTGGTACAACCAGAAGGAGGCTCGGAGGTAGGCGAGTTGCTTTCGCCACAGCTTCCAAGGATAACTGAGCGCAAGATCCCCTATCCTCAAGATGTCACGAAGATGCGGCTCATTGATAAGGATACGGGAGAGAACTTTACGTTCAAGAGCCAAGAGGAATTGCGGCACTTCAAATATCAGCGGTATATGAAAAGATATCTTCGGACCGTGGCGTCAATTGATGAGAACGTCGGCAGATTACTATCTTCCCTTGAGGCAGAAGGCAAAGATGTCATAGACAACACAGTTGTAATTTACACGTCGGATCAGGGCTTCTTTCTGGGTGATCACGGATGGTTCGACAAGCGATTCATGTATGAGGAGTCCTTCCAGATGCCATTCATGATCCGCTATCCCAAGATGATTCAGCGTGGCACAGTGTGCAAGGACATCATATGCAACGTCGACTTCGCGGCCACATTTCTTGACCTTGCGGGGCTAACGCAGCCATCTTACATGCAAGGCCATTCGTTCACAAAGCTCTTGCAAGGAGAGACTCCTGCAGCGTGGCCGCAAGTGGCCTATCATCGCTATTGGATGCATCGGGATGTTTTCCATGATGCCTACGCTCACTATGGCATCCGCAATCAGAGATATAAGCTCATTTATTGGTACAACCAGGATTTTGGATTACCAGGCACGAGACCGGGGGGTGAGGAGACAGAATGGGAACTATTTGATTGTGATAACGATTCTCTTGAGCTGATCAACCTGTATGCGGATCCGCAATATGCGAGGGTTGTTACGGGGATGACAGCGGCGTTAGAAAAGAAGATGATTGAGATTGGAGATGATATAGAGCATTAGTTCCTTTATCTTTTTACTTGATATATAAGGAGATGGGAGACAAGAAAGAGAAGAAAGCAGAAGCTATACAATTAATTAGAGTGCACCCATTTCACACTAGACGATTATGCTACACAATATACTTACTCTACGCGGTACTGCCATTCTGACCTACATAGTTTTTCTACGCTGTATATAAGTATTTGTTGAACATGATAGTCGCTTCTAAGTGTGACAATGTATTCATTCATTCATGCATGCCATTGAGTTGAAGAATACAACAATTTAGCAATCTCACGTTGACCAATTCACAGTGTAAGAAGGAGGTGCGATACAGAACATCAACACTTGCCACTCAAGAAATTAAATTTCAAATCATCATTTGAGAGATCTTTGTCCATAAACTTCAGCCCTTGCACCATGAAAACCAACTTCTCTCCTCCCCAGCATCAAAAAGAACACCCCCTTCACGCTCCTAAAAAATGAGGCTTTGTTGCACCTTGGCGGCGAGTACTAGACCGGCGAGGCCTATCCAAACCAGGACGAGTTGCCGCTGGTTCTTCGACATTGCCTCTTGACACTTCTTTCTCGACCTCTGCAGCAGCATCGCTCATCTGCAACGCCGAAATCGCATAGCCGGGAAACAGTGACTCCCATCCTTCCTCGTTGAAGGAATACACTGCTGGGAACAGCACTGTGATATTATCGTGCCTGGTCAAGAACTCGTTCGCGCTGTTCTGCACTCGAGCACCTACATTCGCGGACGCCTGCATTTTATGCCACTCCCATTCGCCGGCAAATCGGTTGTCATTGACAAAAGCCTCGAGTTTCTCGGTGTTTCGCTGGATTCTCGACCACAGATCTAGAGCGCTGCGTACCACCTTGCGCAATCCGGCGTCGAAAAGGTTCGCGATTGTTTGATCAGTTATAGCTTGAACCGCCAAGCTGACCCTTTCAACCACCCTGTTAACTCTATAATCCTTCGCCTTCTCGGAATCCTCGCTGCTGTGCATCAAAAGCAGTAGGCCACGACAGAGGGCTTCTTTTTTGCTATCAAGTCCAGCATTGGCGAGAAGAGTATCGCGAATTTCACCTTGCGCTTCGGGAAAATATGTTGGCGTGAAGATATCTTCGTTCAGTGCGTGCGCTAACAAGTTAAGAACAGCTACCACGCGCATCTGCATTGCAGGTTTGCTATTAGAATGTGGTACACGCACGTTGAATGGCAAGTTGGTACGCTCTCTAAACAACTCCCACGCGTTCGCATCCTACCAAAAAGTTAGCTAGAAACGCGTTTTGATAGACGATCATACCTTGAATGTTGTATCAGGAAGTTTCTCCTTGAAACAATTCTCCACTACTGTATAAGCCGCTGACCAAATTCTTTCAAACTGCTCCACGCTGGTACCGTTAGCATGTCCTTCCAGTTATTTGTCTACAGACTTACTATGTCTCAGGATCCTCATAATAGAGGTGGCCTGTATATCTCTCCCAGTGCTTGAGTGCTTGAGTAGTTGTCGCCAACTCAGTAAGTGTTCCAGAGTGCTCAGCTTGCAAGGCAGCAATGGATTCTTTCCACTTTGCTACTTCAGCGTCCTTCTGCTCCGATTCCTTGTGTAACTTCAGGGCGTATTTCTTAGCGTTTCCTAGCTTTTCCTCGAACTCAGAAGCCTTCTTTTTGGATTTCTCAGATGCTTGTCTTTCTGCGTTAAGATCATTGGTGAGTTTGTTTATGTTGGCTTTGGCCTTCTCGTTCTCGTCGTTGGCCTTCTTTCCAGCGTCCTGCTCTCGAGACAGCCTTTCGTTGGTGGAGTCGAGCTTGGTTTTTAGCTGCGCTATTTCTATCTCAAAACTGGCGTCTGAGTTGCTGTGAGTTTTGGTGAGCATCTGACAAAACTGGTCATGGTTTTTCTGTGAGTTGTCAAGCTCCATCTTCAGACGATTTATGGTAGAATCCTTGTCATCAAGTTGACCTTGTAACTCAGGAATCCTTTCGAAAAGGCCTTGAAGAGACTTGTGGCTATCAGATGAACTCAAAGCCTTCACGGCCTTCAAGAAATCATCAAACACCTTGGAGTCTATGGAAACTGCAGCGGGCTTCTTGGATGTCTTCGTCTCAGGCACTTGACCATTGACATTCGAAGCCCCATTTTGTAAAGACATTTTCTCTTGAAGTCAACTTAGATTCAAGTTGAACTTGAGGGAAATTGAGGGAAGTAAAAAGGATTGATGGATAACTCTCGCCGGATTTCTAGGGGGTATATATACCAAATGAATTATCGTTGAATGAGTACGACATGTGCAAGGTAATTCAAGTGGCTTATTCCTTCTGGAAATCCTCTCTAATAGATAAGAGGTTCAAACCCACCAAATTCAGAGCATACTCAAGTCATCAGAAACCAAGCACACAGGTCAGTAGATTGAGGCGGGCCAATGAATCCCGAACACATCAATACACCATCAAAACTGCATGACAAACTCCATCTAGTAATGAAAAGGACGATCAAAGTCTCTTGCACAGTACACTTAATAGGCAAACCGACAAGCAGATGTTGGTGGCGTCGTACCCAGCACGAACAAGACTCGAGCAAAAGACCTGCAAGCCAGACCAGCACGCACCGGCCTCGAGATAAGCCCGCACCAGTCTTCGCATCTGCAAGATCACGCATGACCCAGAACCAGTAAAGGGGTCTACCTCTACGTTGACGAAGTCGAAGTCGAAGTCCCCCGCGCCCCCATTGAGCCCCTGCACGCTCGCCTTGCACTTCGACGACGGGTGCTCCCCACAGCGCGCACGCGTATGCGTCGCCTCGTGGCAAAAGCGCTTGCCAGCCTATTATGGGGCGTCGTGGAGGGGGAGGGGCAGGGGCAGGGGCAGGGGCAGGGGCAGGGGCATAAGTAGACCTCACAACACCTCCAGAGTCGAGCGCATTTGCGCTGGAATGTTCGCGTGTATGAGATGGTTCCGCGATGGATGGGGCCGGCTCGCGTGATGGGGCGGGGCGGCGCGCGAATCCTGGCGGTCGGGAGTGCGGTTGGGTGTGTATGCTGTGGTATCTGGTGTCTTCGATGATGTGCCGCTTTGCAGGTTCGCAGCAATTAGACATCTGTCTTTCTTCAGAAGGTGATTTAGAGTGACTAAGCATCTCGATGATAATATTAACTTTATCATTGTTATCACCATCTCCATCAGCAAATGCGCGGGAGGAGGATTGCACCCGCGACGCTGGTAGTGTTGCAATCGAATATCTCACAATCTTACCACCAAGTCAGAACACACTGACGCAACTCCATATGCATCTCATATGTCGTGCTCAATGCTCAAGCTTCCATCCAAAGGAATCCCAATTTATCCAGCCATGCACGGGTCCGTTGGCAATGCATATTGAGTAGGTGAATAGCATCCTCTGGAGCACCATGAGCAGTATGCCCACAGGAGAGGGGTAGGATGACGGGTTAAGTGGCTCACAATTTACTTGTAGTCGAATTTGACATTCGTGGCTTGAACTAGTTCTCGGATCAAGATCCTACATTGCTCACCGAAGTGCTAATGTGTAAATAGTGGTTGCCCAACCAATTAGCTATTCTTCGTAACACAACAGGCAAACCATCTCCATGACTACTCATAGATTCATCTACCCTATTCAAAGTTCCTATCAACAGTCTTCCTCCCTCTATCCCCCTCCCACTTCTCATCTCTCCTCCTCATCCTATCATCCTATCATCCTATCATCCCATATTTCCACAGCCTTCTATCGTCAATACCCACACCTCCCCCCACCACTTCAAATTCAGTTTTCCCTCAACGCCCCTGATATCACCAAGCGCCAGCCGAGACGATTCCACCCATTCGTTCCAATCAAACAAACCCAAGCCCCTCACCGCAAAACTCTATCCTTCTATCTCAATCGCCCAACGTTCTCCGATCTACTCACCCCAGATCAATAACCAGCTTTTTCGGATTCCCCATATTGGCGACCGGAGCACCCATGTTCGCCACAGGTGCCCCCTTCCGGTTCCCGATCCTCGGTGCACTCTTCCCTCTGATAGTTGCGTCCAATTTCTCCAGCAACCCCCCAATATTACCGCCCTCAACCTTCGTGACTGCGCTAGATCCGAGAACAAGGTAGCCCTCGCCCTCCTCCTTGAAAATGGCCATAGCCCTTCTCTCTGCTTCATTGTTGACACTCGCTCCCGCATTGTTCTCACCAAGGTTGTTCTTCGGCAGTAATTGAACATGCCACCATCCAGTGCTACCACGCTCTCTCATCCGAATTTCAAGTTTGATAACTTCGCCGGACGGGAGATGATAAGCGACAGCAAACCAATCTGAGCTACGTGAATGGATCTGAACAAAGCCAGCGTCTTTATCACTGGTGCTATCGGCATCTTCAATGGCGTCGATAGCCTGAAGAAGGGGTAGAGAGCGAGGTAGAATAGATGCCACGGTATCTAGGCCGTTGTTCTGGTCAAGTATGCGCGTCAAATGATCAAGAATCCTGATGTGAGGATTTCCTTTCGCCAATCTCAACTTTGCCTTCCCATCTGCAAAATCTATAGTCGCTTTATGGACACGAATATTGTGATTCGCAGTCTTATCAGCGCCAGTGCTGTAGGAGAAGGAGAGGGACGAAAGGGAGATGGCGTCACATTTCAAAGATTTCTCGTGGCGTTTCATGAACCCCACAAAAGTTACAAGGCGGCGGACTCGCTCGAGACGCGAGATGAGCATCGGAATAAACGAACCACCAACAGGGGTATAAAGGCGAATTGCAAAGGTTTTGGTACGCGGGTTGAAAGCGATGTCACGGTCGACGCGCTCTTGAAGAGCGACGCCAGATGGAAGATTCACCTTCATGCGAGCTTCGGTCAGGAGAATAGCAACCTCGGATGCCTTTTGAACTTCACTAGACGCTGGTACTGGAGCATCTAATTGGCCCTGGTCCTGTGCAAGTGCTTCCACGGCTGGGAGGAGTTTGCGATTCTCGATGCCATGGAATGTGACTTTGATGGCATTTTGCGCCCAGGGCTCTTTTGTCTCCGGCAAGAGATCTTGGAGTCGAATGAAGATTGCGGGGATCTTAAGGCTCGAAGGTTGATGCTTGGAGACGTTCGTCATTACATGACGAATCTTTCTGTCATGTAAAGCACGTCTATTGGCGTGGAAAGACATCAATGCGACAGTAATGGTATGCAAGGACGACATGAACTTATAGGTGGGGGTCGGCATCCGAGTGTTGATGGATATACGCAATTTCTGCTGAATTTTGAAACTTGGAGGCTCTCCCGAGAGCGACAGTTTCCGGTCAGACGTCTCTACTAGGTAGTATTGCTCTCCACTCGTACCAATAGCGATGATTAGGTACCAATGCTCTGAGAACCCAGATCTCTTCAGCCATGTGAGGTTATTTGTATCGCGAGGCACCGAGACTTTGAGGTCCTCTGTGCTGATACCTGGGTTAATAGTCTGCTCCCATCCCACACTAATGCCATGAGAAGTAATATCGAAACCCACGAATCGGCAGCGTAAGTGTATAAGAAACTCGTGTGCAATTGCAGATGGATCTTTGCATCGAGTATTGAGAGCGTGCTCAGCATTAAGGGTAAGTGGTGAAGCTGGACTGATTGCGAAAAGACCTCCGACCGGCTCGATACTGATATTCACAGTTTGCTTTCGCGTACATTGCATCCGGAGCTGAGATTCTGCTGGTTCCGTCCATGACAATGACAAGTTCAGATCCAGATCATGTTTTTCGAAAAGTTCCGTCACTCTCAGCTTTTCGTATGCCGATAGCAAGTAATGGCCAACATGTCGGGCAATAACAGCTTTGAGCAGGTCTTCAACAGATAAGTCCACCACGTCAAATTCAACTTTGAAATCCATCACCTCCTTGGAATCTCGAAACCATCGGATACCAATGTATGTTGGTGTCTTCGCATCTACCCTGCCATCTTTTCGCTTTCCGCTATGAACCCCTATCAATATCCAACTTTTCGGTCCATCCTTACCGTATCGATCCACCCAGTATTGCAAAGAGAACCCTCGGTGTAACGGCTCGAGTTTTAGAGTTCCTATCCACTTTCCTCGATTCAGCAAGACTGCCTGTCTCTTGAACTCTGCAATCTTGTGAGTTAGAGCCAACTCATGGAGAAAATTATAACATCCCTCAAGTCTCCTATGCTGAAGCGTCGAATTGATGGTTGTTTCCAATCGATTTCGAAAATGTTCCGTCAGTTCTTCCGGGGCAGGGGTGAACAAAAACCGAAAGTCGATAAACCAAAACTGCGATGCAGGATCCTCGTCTGCTACAGTAAGGTCTACTTCGAATTCTCCGGCTACGCGAAATGTAACTCGTCCCGACTTGATGGTATAATCACGGAAATGACATGGGATTTTGTCGTACTCGTGAAGGTTCAATCTGATTGACAGAATGGTATTCAGATTTGTTAGTTCCTTGAGAAGTTCTTGTGGAGTCAACGGAGGGGATTCAATATATCCAAGCTGGAATTTGTCAGCACACATAAATCCAAAAGATTCCCAAGACATACATCTGGCATCCATGGTGCCTTTCCCGTAGTCAGAATCTCCAGTGCGGTCTTCAGATCTGGATTGGGTAGAGCTGCTTGGCTCAGGCCCCTCTTCATCTCCGCCATGTCAGCCAGAGCCGCATCGTATTTCCAGCCATTTTGTTTGAAATGCATGGTCAAATCGATCAATCTGCTGACTTCAGGAGCCCGCCTACTCCATTGGGTGATGACTAACGCCTTCAGCCATTGCGCATGCCACTTTTGCGCGGCACCCAGCAACTGTAGCTTCTTTGCAACATTCTCCCTCGAGTTGTCGTCCGATCCGCTGGACATGTGCGCTCCATTTCCGTTGACCGTCGACTGTGGTGCGGGCATCTCCGATAGCTGCATGACCGTTGCTTCGATGTTGTTTCGTGAGGATACTGCCAGACGGGACAGCAGGCGTGAGAGAGGTAGATAGCCCTCAGTGATGTGCTCCAGATCCGGTGGTTGTTGATTCAGCATGTCGGCCGGCACTCCCTCGTGGCCAGCTACCTGACGCTGTGTGGCATCATCGCCGAACGAGGCGTTGGGTTGGCGAGGCATTGAGGGGTCTGACGTCGATGCACGGTTGGCCATTTCGACTTTTCCTTTTCCTTTTCCCTTGCCCTTGTGGCTCGTGTTTTCGGAGGTGCTGTGAGCTCCATTTATGCCGTTGCCGTTGCCGTTGCCGTTCGAGCGCGAGTCCTTGTCGTGCTTCGTATATGATCCGTTCCTGCTCGCGTAGTCCATTGTCGCGCTGGGCATCCTTTCCTCCTGCGACCTCTCCTCCCGCCGCTTCCCAGTGGCACCCTTCTCGGCACCCGCACCTTCCTCCGATGCGATACGAGCCTTCGAATCTATGATGCCGGTGTATCCAACGAAGGACTGGGTGGGTAGTGATGGGCGGGTGAGGATGAGCACGTGAGTGGTAGGTGGTAGGTATTGAGGTTCGTAGATGAGATGAGTTTGGACGTGGAACGACGTCACTTTACTACGTACCACTTCTCCTTTAGGGTATCATGAGCGCGACTTGAAGACTACCAGTTGATGGAGAGACTTGTTCTTTGTTCTTTGTTGATTGTTGATTGCGAGTGTGGGTATGAGTATGAGTATGAGTATGAATATGAGTGTGATTGTGAGTATTTGGTGAATAGGCGCGCGCAGAGTCTCAGTCGCGGGCATGCGTGGTTTGTACTGTACGGTGCTTGCGCGACCTTGCATGGAACGTCGAGCGGCCCTTGTTGTGGGGAGGATAGTGCACAAGGTTTCGGGAAGGTGTCGTGTCGGCTCGTATATCACAGGTGAAGTGAGAGCACCAACGATGTATAGGGAGGATGGATAGGTAGTTATAGATGTAGAGGATGAGGGTTTATAACATGAACAGGTATGGTAGATTATGTATTGTAGATGTAGAGCGTTGCAACGATACGAATGAAGGCTTTGATATGTAGGAAGAGGGAGGGAGAGGGAGAGGGCGTAGACGATGAGTGGGTGGAAGAGGTGGTGGTGGAGTATTATCGACCGAGTGTGCGAGAATGGCGTGCACGTGAGCGGGCTTTCTTTTCTTTTTCTACATCTGTGTGATATACTTTTAATATGTGTGTATTCCTAAACCAAATACGTAAATTCACCCTTATCATGTGTATTCATCAGACCTATTCTCTTTCTTCTTCTTCTTCTTCTCTTGTCTTGTCTTTTTTTTCATACCTGAGAATTGTCGTTATTCTCATCCAAGCCATCTCTTCTCTCCTCTCGGGTAAGGCAGGATAAGGCCGGCCTAACCTTGCAAGTTCCCGGTAACGGTAGACCACCCGTTCCGACTACTGTACAAGTATTCTCCTCACTCTCGCTCAGCTCTTTTCTTCTCATCTTTTTGTTAATTCAACTGATCGATCTATAAAATAGATATGAATGAGCAGACACACTGTATGACTGAACAAAGAAAGGGAGGAGAAGAAGAAGAAGAAGAAGGAAAAGGGAAAAAAAGAAAAAAGAAAAAGGAAAGGAGGGAAAATCGCAAAGCTTCGTTTGTACTTGGGATTTCTTGAATTATCAATATTAACATTAACATTAATATCAATATGGCCTTGACCTTCGTGCTACACTTTACACAAATAACTACTACTTACAACTGTAACCAACTAAGGCAAAGATATCTACTCATCTCATTGGAGCATCTCGCTCTCGATCCTATCGGCATGCTCGAAGTCTGGTCGATGTCTGATCGATGTGCCTTGCAAGCACAGGGATGCCAATCCACATGGAAGTTGTCGTCATTCGGAATCGAAGCTCGTGGTATTATTACCAAGTACACTACTTACTTAATACCCAGTAAGTAGTGGATTCAAGTATCTACCAGGTCTTTCAATCATGCACATGCATATATACTCATACACGTGATCCAAATGGTTCTCTATCCACTGCAACATATAATTCTACAGTGATAGTATAAACACAAGTATAAACACAAGTATAAGATGATTCTTCATTTGTATTATGAGCAGTAGACTTGAGTTCTCGTGCCTACACTTAACTACATACATAAGACAGTACACCCACAGACACTCACCGCCCTCCACACCTACAGTAAGTATGTATCAGACCACAATGCAGACCGGATTTCAACCTTCTCCTTATTATAAAAGCCCCTTTACTTTGATGTCTACTTTCAAAATCCCCGATACCAACAAAAAAGCAAATGCCAATCAATCTACCTCCAAGAAAATCCTGTAACACCCCTCTCATATTACTTTCTTCGGCTTGTGGTGCTGCTATTCGGATAGTCCAGTCCAGTCCAGTCCAGTCAAGTCCAGTCAAGTCCAGTCCATGAAAGATATAAGTACCTAGGTAGAGGCAGAGGCAGAGGCAAAGATATGGAGAAGCTGAATATATAAGCACTATGTTCGAAGCAACATAAACAATCTCTGCAATATGCAAGTGTTTAATGTCATCACCACCACTCTACGCCTGTCCCCCTCTTCCTGTTGTAACCCTTGTCGCCGTATGATCTATCACTAAACCTTGCTATCTCTCTTCCTTTGCTGCTCACCATGACCATGACCATGACCATGACCTGGTCCATGGCTGTGACCGTGACCGTGACCGTGACCGTGACCACTGACCTCTTTATCTAAGTTCTCCCGCTCTCCCATATCACTTGATAGATTGTCTACTCATACTCATACTCATACTCATACTCATACTCATGCAATCCCTTCCTCGCTCCATCAACAATCAAATTCTTCCCCTCTGCCAAAAAAAAACCCCCCATTAAATATCCCCATTGCTTCATCCAGATCTTCTTCTTCTCTGGAAACCTGTGCTGGAAGTGAGCATGCATTGTTGACCACTCGTTGATGCTCCATACCGCAATGCATTGGTCTTATCGCTGACTGGTGGGGAAAAGCTTTGTTGTCAGCAGAGGCTCATGTCAATGCCCGCATATCGTTACCTCACGCCGAGTCAGCTATGGTTCCCCGGAATCCACTACCAGAACGCCCACCGCCTACTCCTCCACGACTATCCTCACAGAAATCCAAGGACAGCTTCCTTTCCCATTCCTCCTCATTCGAAGCCGATGACGAACGTTCGGACTTCAGCGACGAAGACGACGACGACGAATTTATAACCATGGGGCCTGGCGAATCCTCCTCCCGTCGCCGCCGTCGCAATGGTGTTCCCTACGCTGGAGAAGATTCCCGCCTTACCAGCAAGAAAGAGCTCCTCGGCTGGTATGCGTATGGCTTCGCTGCGGAGGTTTTCGTCATATGTGGCATCGGATCCTTCATTCCCATCACTCTGGAGCAGTTGGCGCGGGAGAACGGGGTGTTGTTGAGAGATCATACAACTCCATGTACGGCGAAGTCACCTCTATCGGCGCCGGAAATGGCTGGCTATGACAATATTACGGCGTCGACAAGAAAAGACACGGGACAATGCGTGATAAATATCATTGGGCTGGAGATTAACACGGCCAGTTTCGCCATGTATACGTTTTCTCTCAGTGTGTTTCTACAGGCATTGCTCGTGGTGTCTATCAGTTGTGCCGCGGATCATGGCAATTATCGAAAACGACTACTGTTGACCTTCGCATTTTTGGGAGCAACAGCCACCATGCTTTTCCTCCCGGTAGTCCCAAAGGTCTACCTGCTCGCATCGCTACTTGCTATCATTGCAAACACATGTCTCGGTGCTTCATTCGTCCTGCTAAATTCATTCTTGCCTCTTCTCGTCCGCCATCATCCAGCGGCCGAGCACAACGGCCTTGGATACTCTCCAGACGATGCATCTCCAGACAGTTTCGAGGTCCATGGAGAGACAGGTGACGACGTTATACCAGAAAACGCATCAGGTCATTCACATACTGCGCTCATCTCCCGTGATGCTGATACTACTCTACCATTACCTGTGGCTGCCAATCTAACCAGTGCAGACCTCCGATTATCTACCCAAATCTCTGCGAAAGGTATAGGAATCGGCTATGTCGCCGGCTTATTTGTACAATGTATCGCAATCATGATCATAGTGCTGATGGGAAGCACCACTTTCTCGCTGCGGGTTGTCCTCTTCGTTGTAGGAGCCTGGTGGTTCATATTCACGATCCCAGCAGCCCTATGTCTACGACCGAGACCAGGACCTCCTCTCCCCAATGATCCCTCCACGCCAAATAAATCGCGCAGCTGGATTGCCTATATCATATATGCCTGGACATCTCTCTATCGCACCGTCACCTACGCCCGTCGCCTCAAAGACATCATGCTCTTCCTGGGCGCCTGGTTCCTCCTCTCGGACGCCATCGCCACGGTCTCTGGCACAGCAGTGCTCTTCGCTAAGACACAGCTGCACATGGAAGCGCAAGCTCTCGGCTTGATCAATGTCATAGCCACCACAGCAGGCGTGCTGGGCGCCTTCACATGGTCCTCCATATCGCGCATCTGCGGTCTGCAACCACACCAGACCATCCTCGCCTGCATCTGTATCTTCGAGCTCATCCCGCTGTACGGTCTCCTCGGCTACATCCCCGCCGTGCAGCGCTGGGGCGTCGTCGGCCTCCAGCAGCCGTGGGAAATGTATCCTCTCGGCTTCGTCTACGGCTTCGTGCTCGGTGGCCTGTCGAGCTACTGTCGCAGCCTGTTCGGCGAGCTCATCCCGCCCGGCTCCGAGGCGGCTTTCTATGCCCTCTATGCCATCACCGACAAGGGGAGCAGTATCTTTGGCCCCGCCATTGTTGGCGCCATCGTCGATGCTACCGGCGAGATTCGCCCGGCCTTCTGGTTTCTGGCTGCGCTTGTGGGATTGCCCGCCCCGTTGATTTGGTGTGTCGACGTGCAGCGTGGGAGGCGGGAGGGGGAGGTTCTTGCGGCTGTTATTGAGGGCTTCAAGGAGGATGAGAATGCTCCGGGCTTGGGTGATGAGGGAGAGGGGCTGTTGGCTGGTCAGGAAGGTGGGAGTGAAGATTAGATGGGTTTTGGATATTTGGATAGATATCCTGCATTTCTGGAGTTATTTTTTGGGACGGAGTTTACTGGCAGCATTTGCTTCATGGTGCATTTTCACTTTTGGTATAGATGAGTGTGCTGGTCGTGGGCTTGGGTCGTGGGCCGGGGACGCTGGATAGATCGATATCTTGATTATGAATGCACGTTGGTTGATTACTTCACTCTTCACTCTACTCCAAATTTGTTGCGTGCCTTTGGTGATTCAAGGCGCTTCAAGGATGGGAGGTGCTTGGATACAGAATATCAGGTATGTGGAATTCTGCAGTACGAGCTGAAGTCGAAGCGGGAACTGCACCCATCCAACTCAAGCTTCGCCATCAGTATGCAGCTCATGCTTTGACGTGCCAGCCATGATTAGGGGGAATACGAACTCGGGGTGTCTGACGCCTCTGATAGTCCTATAAGCGGTCAGATAACCACATCTCATATCAATGGCATCCTCCTGCACCCACGAACCCACAACCTCTCCCATCCCACCAACGGCGGCGGAGATCCCTTCACGGCCTTCTCGAAGCCTTTATGCGCCGCGCAACCGAGATATCCAAGTGTCCCGCCATGAACTCAACCCCTTCCCTCGACGCGTGGAGTTCGCCGTGGCTGTGGCGTCCGCCCTTCCAGGCAACGCTCGTGTGAGGGCGGAGATGCCAGCGTGCTTCGAAGCGCTAGCTGGTGTTGGAGGATGGAATCGCTCAATGGCGGGTTACGCGTATCGGGGGCGTGGGAGGTTGTCGTCGCAGGCTGTTACTGCGGACGAGGGATCGAGTGAGGGTGTGTGCCGTGAGAACGAAGCAGTGGAGTAGGGTGGTACTCAGATCGAAGCTGATCAGTTCGAAGAGCAACTCATCTGAAGGCTGTAATGCGATCCGAAATGGGAGAGGACTCTGAGAGTATGGCAAGAGTACATGCATAGACTTCAGTGATGGTCATATTGTTGTTTTCATAAGGTATTGTGACTCGAGGTTGTTTTCAATAGAGTACATCCACCCCTTTTTGATTTGATGACTTTGCTATTGTTCAATCACAATATTATTCTCATGCTTCAGAATTGAAATTCTCCACTGGTTTGCCATTGCCATACCCGAAAGACTCCCATATAACAATCAAATTTCCCACGTCTACCCACCATCGAAGCAACTAGAACCATAGTGCATATCATTCGACCGTTTGTGACTCTGGCTCATCAAACTCTAGTTTCTCACCAAGAAGCGTATAGAGGGACTCCTTATCCTCACCAAGCCGGCGCACAAGCCACTCCTGACGTAGTCTTGATTTTTTGTACCATTCGGCGGGGAACCAGCCAGCAAATTCTCGCATGTTATCATCCCAAAAGGATTGCATAGGGTTGAGCGGTCGGAGCAGGTCTTGTAAGGGATGTCTTTAAAGCACGCAAGCACACATGCTATAGCTGGATCCCCTCCTCAATCTCGCCGCTATGAAGCTCACTAGTGATGCCACCGCCTTCGTATTTGGAATGTTGGGTTTTGTGAACAGCTTCTCCTCCCCAGGAGGAAGTATTGGCACTTCTCTGTCTTTCCCTGTGGATACAATGGCATAGTTTTGTGGATTCACATTTGGCTCGGCTTTCGCTTGGCCCCCGGAAGTCAATATAGGTCTGTAGTTGACAGTCAGACAGTCAGACGAGATACCCGGTTTCGATAGGACTACATATAGGTAGTATCAATAGTATCATTA
Organism: Xenosphaeropsis pyriputrescens; assembly: GCA_022609375.1. NCBI lineage: Eukaryota > Fungi > Ascomycota > Leotiomycetes > Phacidiales > Phacidiaceae > Xenosphaeropsis > Xenosphaeropsis pyriputrescens. The sequence continues at coordinate 30,671 of JAGKQE010000117.1, read as the reverse complement.
TGAATATATACGGTACAGCGGTGCCGAAGTGTCGCACGGACCATTGGAACGATCTAAGGGTCCTCGGGTCCCCTAATCATAAGTTTCCTCATAGGCCTCCTCGTATTCCTCGCGGGCCTCCTCAACCTCCTCACGATCGCTGCTGGACACGGAAGATCCTGATCTCGTCTCATCTGGCAGGTCTCGTGGGTAATCATCGACGTATTCTTCCGAATCTCTAGGTGGTGAATGATGCTCATCGTCGTCATCTACATTGAGAAATGAATGTCAGTATAATCCTTTGATGATTGCGAAATGAAGGATTTGGAATAAGAAGCACGTACCTAGAGCCTCGGCAATCAAAGCACCGCCAATAGCACCGACAGCCAATCCACCAGCAGCCCCGATCATCATATTGGTCTTATCGGATCTGCCGCTGTCGGCTGGTGGTGCACCGCCATAGGATCCGCTGGGCGGTGGTCCTTGGTTGTAGTTGTCATAATAGCCCTCGCGAGACTGCATTGGTGGGGGTGGAGGCGAAGACACGGAGGTAGGAGGCTCCAGCTGAGCTTGCCTGCTCATGATTTCGAGATACCACCATCTCTGAACAGACGGCTCCCACAAAGCGGTCCAGCCCTGCGGAACCCATGGAGGGCTTGGGGCTCCATAGTTCGAGGCCGGTGGAGGTGGTGCGTAGCCGGACTGCGGTGGAGGTGGTGTCTGCTGGTATGGAGGTTGTCCGTATGGTGGGGCGTAACCGGACTGTGGTGGTGGAGGAGTTTGTTGATATGGTTGTTGATATTGAGACTGTTGATTGTATTGTGGCTGCTGGCCGTAAGGAGGATATCCGCCGCCGCCGTATGGTTGTTGGTAAGACATGGCTTTGAGTTCAGTTGATGAGGGTATTCAGGAGAAAAGTATGTAAATGAAAGAGAAGGCAGAGGAAGAGGGATATCTGCCTTATACCTTCCGAGTCACTCCTACCCTCGAAAGAACTGCACAGGACATAGGAGAAGCATCTAAGCCACATAAGTAGAAGTATTATTAGCTTGGCACAGTACAAGTAGTTAATTATGGAGATCTCCCGGGCCTTTCCTCCTTGGCATCATGATTTGAGCTTCACAAATGATCCCCGTTGTTCCGTGATCATGTTCGTCAAACAAATCCGATAGCTACAGTGGGGCAGGAGTGGTGGGGACGTTGGGAGAGCGGAGAGTCGAGTCAGCTTCGCATGGGTTGAGCGTTCATGATATGTGTCAATTGAGATCAATTCGATGGAAGTTCGCGTATCAAAGGCCACGTTAGTCGACCGCAGATACCATTTGAAGGCATTATTGTAATATGAATCTGTTGAGCTCAGTTTATACGTAATGAGGGACTATGAAAGACTGCGTAATTTCAAAAGGATATTCAGGGATGGTTATGTAAGCAAGCATGTTCTATACTCACGTGAAACAGACATCGATTCTAAAATACAGAGTGTAAAACTCTGCAAGACGAACAAGTATTTTCGAAAAAACATTACATTTGGATGAGTAGCAAGGGGCTGCATGATTAGACGGTGCAAAGCAAGCTATATGGCGTAGTTTTCAACCGAAATATTATGGTTAACCGTTACCACAAAGCGAACACCCATCATTCCATCTACGGTTGCGGCCAGACCTCCAGAACAGCCTGTTCACCCACCAACTCAAAGCTCGTCGTCGCCTGTGTAGGCACATCCACAAGAAGGTTGTAAGTTCCGGGATAAAGGATTCTATGGCCTAGCTCATTTCGACGAGATAACACTCCCAGTGTAAGATCCAACCCCACAGTCTGAGTCTCACCAGCCGCGATATCGCGAAGACGGGTATATGCAGCAAGTTCTTTGATCGGGTAAGGCGTAGGTCCATATTCACCAGATAGGAAAGCGAGAAGTACGAAGTCGGAGGTCAATGCTGTTGTATTCGATGCAGCACTGCCGGCATTGGTCACTGAGACTGAGGGGAGGGTACTTGTAGGGAATGGGCATAGATCGAGGTTGGTTTCGTTGCAGGAGGATATGAGAGAGGAGATATTAAAGACTGGCGTTGACGATGACGTGTTTGCCGACGTAAAAGAGACTGAAAAGTTTGTATAGTGAAGTCCGTAGCCGAAGGGGAGGACGGACTCGTTATAAAACTTGTAGGTTCTTCCTGGGTTCGTAGAACTCTTCCGTAAAGTCATATCCGTCAAAGGGACTTGGTCGACGTAAGAAGCCGGGTACTGTGTCACAGGCAGACGTCCAGCAGGATTCTTTACGCCGGTAAGGACATCGAAGACTGCAGGACCACCATCTTGGCCCGGATATCCTGCCCATAGGATGGCAGAGATATTATTGTTCGAGAGGAGAGGTGTATCATCTAATTGGTTTCCCAGCTGAACAATCACCAGAGGCTTTCCAAACGTTGCAAGCTGCTCGATCAGCGTGAGCTGAGAGGGACTCCATGAAATCGAATATCTATCAATTTCTTCGGCTTCGACAGTCACGTCGATGCCGCCGAAGTACAAAATATAATCAGAGTTAGCAGCCGCTTCCAAAGCTGGGTCGGTCCAGTTGCCTGTGGTGCTGTTCTCTGCGACGGGTCCGTCGGCGTAATTAACAACCAAGCCAAGCTCCTGAGCAGCGTACAATGGGGTATGAGCATATGGCGGAATTCCATTGTAGTTACCCAGCATCTGATCTGTGGCATTACCCCAGTTTCCGATGATCGCAACTGAAGTCGAATTGCTCAGAGTAAGTGGAAGTAGTCCGTCATTCTTCAACAAGACAAACCCATCAGTCGCAGATTTACGAGCTAATTTTTGCGCAGCTGGCGTATTGACGTCGCTCCAACCAAGTGATCTATATGAAATCTCCGACTCAGGGTCAAAATAGCCAACATTCACAAGACCCATGTATTGACGAATAAGTGCGCGATCCAAGACGTCATCTGTCAAGAAGGATTCATTGTAGGCTCCGATAACATTTGAGACGCTAGAATAATCGCATACGGTATCGGTACCTGCATTGTACGCAATACCAGCCGCCGAAGCTGCTGTCAGTGTATAGTTGTGGCCATCCCAGATGTCGAAAATCGCATCACAATCACTCGTGATGTATTGATTATCAGTCGTCCAGCCCCAGTGCTCTCGTAGAATTGTTTCCATAAGGTATGAATTCGCACATGAAGGAATTCCATTGACTGAGTTATACGAGCACATGATGGAGCCAACGTTGGAGTCTCGTGCGCATTGTTGGAAAGAAGGAAGATAATATTCGGCAAGATCTTGAGTCGTGACAATGGCGTCGAACGTATGTCTGGTATATCCTCCCCAACTTTCCATGTCATAAGCAGCAAAGTGCTTGCATGTTGCAATGATCTTTCTAATTGGGGGATTAAGACCGCCTTCGAGACCTAGCAAAAGATGCTTGACGTAGTTGGTAATTCGAAATGGGTCCTCCCCAGGAGTTTCTAATCCTCTGCCCCATCGAGGATCTTTGTAGGGATTAATATTTGGAGTCCAGAAATCCAATCCGGCTCTGCCAACATTGCTGAATGCCCTGGCCTCGGTGCTTACAACACTGCCGACTGATTGGATCATATCATCGTCGAAAGCCGCGGACATGGTGATGGGGTTGGCAAAGGAGGTGGCATATGAGTATTCGCCAGAATCTGAAAAGTTCACCGCTGGAGATTTTGCCACTCCGTGAAGTGCTTCACTCCACCAATAGTAAGATGGAAGACCCAGTCTTGAAGCACCTAGACTCTTGCTGTCGCCAAGTTAGTAAAAGTTGAAGAGGAGGGTATAACTGGCAGTCATACTCTACCATGTTGACAAGTTTCTCTTCCGTCGTCATGGCCCCGACAATGGCTGCGGCTCTGTCGTAGGAAGAGGCATTGGTATCACAAACCAAATTACTGGTAAGGAGCTCAGGGCCATTGATACAGTCGGGAAATGGCCCGGAAACAGCCTCTGCTGCCAGAGAATTAAATGTGCTCACAGACATTATGACCAGTTGAAGAGCAGATTGAAGGAATTCGGATCCCCAAGTGACCGGATCTGAGGTATATATCTAGTTCGAGGTGGATATTAGAACCCCGCGATTGAGACATCCTGACTATTCCAATAGACTTGCCTCCATAATAGCTGCGTATATTGACTCCTTCCCCTCATCTCCAACTCCGTTCAACTCCGCTCACCTTACTACTAACCTCGTGTATCCATCGTGCGTGCATGTTAGTGATTTAAAAGACAGAAACGATGAAGATCACGTATCCAGCTGTCCGGTTAAAGTGGAACCGAATTAGTATGGCCTTCTTTTACTGCAATTGTGTATGACGATGAAGATTGAAGTCGGCAACTCCAATGTTTGTTTACGGAGTAAGAAGAATCTGTGCTTCTTTCAGTGGAAAGTTAAAACGAAATATTTCATAAATGAGATCATAAGTGCAACATATATGCTGGGCGTGCGGGTAAATGCAACGGGTAAATGCAGATCGCTCTAGTTTGTCCGAGGCACAACAAACTGGGGAAATGATTTGCTCGTTAGCCCCAAAACAGATCCATCCGATCAAATTCTGGGGTGTAAAGCCCTTGCTCGGCAAATCGCGGGGAAGCAAGGATTTGTTCTACTCATGGAGAATTCGTACCATTTATGCCCGACAAGATGAAGCATTGAAGGGTGGCTGTTGAATAAAACCTCCTTTAAAGTGATTGTGCACAAATAAATGAGGCAAGTCTAGCGGTGAAAGCCATGGATGAATTTCAAGTTCTCGCTTGACAGACTTTACTTCATTGGAGTTTCGTCTTCAGGTGTATTCACAGATTGTCTCTAAGCTTCCCATTCATCTCAATTTCACTTCTCTACTTTGAATATATCCACTGATGGTCTCGAATATCCCACAGTGTGTTCAGGATCAGAATAATCCGGCGCGAAGAGAATTGCATCGTTACAATCACTTCCCAAAGAAGTATTGTTCAGCCAAGCTGGTTCCCAATAATGAACCCCCCTTCCTAGGCCATTTGGCACCTGCTGGACAATACTGATAACATCCTGGGTCCAGGTTATCTGACCCTGAACGTCGTAAGGGATTTCTGGCTCCGAGGACGTCGGGATAGGGTTATACTCCCCGTTACAGATTGCCGGGTAGTCCGTTTCAACAACCTGCAGAGGCTTTCCGTATTGTTTGGCCAGAGTGTTCAAAGTGGTGCGCAAGTTGTCAAATGTCGCTGCAGTCCCGTAGAATGGATAGAAGGAGAACCCGAAAACGTCCCATGCTGTAAGTGGAACACCGTTGGCGGTCAAGGCACCGAACCAACGCTGTTGGAGGGTCAAGTTCCATCCATTGTCGATATGAATCATGACTTGCGGCTTTGGTGTTCCAAGAGCAACTGCATCATCCAAGCCTGCCCGTGCGGATTTCCAAAGCGTTGCAAGGTTCGAGAAGTTAGCCACTGTTGCTGTCCAAGGCTCCACGTCGACATCCGCATATCCTAGAGGCCATAAGATTCCGTGCCGAATTTCGTTCCCGAGAGCGACAATCTCAAGCTCGATTCCGGCTTTGGTGAATGCCTGCAGCGTATCACGCACATAGTCTCGAAGGGTGAGAGCCAATGGATCGAGTTCTTGAGGCCAGGCAGCTGGTGGAGGTTGCTTGTTTGGATCGGCCCAAGAATCGCTGTCAAGAGTCAGAACTATGTCCCTTGGGTTCAATGTGTACACCAAAGTAACTCATTCACTTACGAGAAATGGAAATCCAGATAGATCTTGTAGCCTTCTCCCTGAAATCTCTTTGCCAAATCCATAGTATACTGAAGGCCATTTGTGCCTCCGACTGGGTCCACCCAAATGCGCAAACGCACGGTATTCATGCCTCCATCGCCCAAAATTGCTTCGACAGGCCTTGTCTGGTTGTTTCGAGCGGTGTCTTTGTAGATTGCACCTCCTTCTTCAAGAGTCAAGAGCGAACTGAGGTCATGGCCTTTGTAGAAATAGTTCTTCGATACTTTGGAATGACTATACATTTCTTAGTAAGCCACATTCTGGTAGGGGCTGAAGGATTGACAAACCCAGAAGGCGCAGCAGCTACAAGGAGAGGAACAACAAGAAGGAGAAGATTATGAAACAACATTATGAGGGTAGGAATCGAACAGTGATCCGACTGCACTCTATGGAACGAATGGCAAACAAAACCCTCTGGCAGAAGATGTAACAGCTATACTTATACAACTTCAGAAATGAAAATTTGCTCTTCTATTTGTCATGTATCTTGGCACCTCGGAAATTCTGGTTTCCTTCGCATGAAATCCCAGCCAAGGCGGAAAAATGTAAACAAATTGTTGGGCATCATATGGATTCGGAGATAATTTGTCCGAGATTTCCATTGTTCGTCTACACAGAATCGCCCTCTCTGATAACGGGGTTGTGAAGCATCCAGAGATGCAAGTGGCTGAACACCGTGATCGAGAGACGGCAAAAATGTGGGGTAAAATCGTGGGGTAGCTTAAGCTTAGCTGAGGTACATAGTGACTAATCTCGGACGAACAACCCAAATACAACATCGCGGCTCTTTATACGCGCCACACGTCGGCGTCAGCTTCTATCGTTGGTTTAAGTTTCGTCATATGTAGATACGTAGGCTTGGGCCATATCTCTCGAATGATCTAAGCCTACAAAGCACAACTCTGAGGTTGCGTAATAGGTATAGCGCCAATGTGCAGATCAGAGTATCATTGGTTGCAATCCGGGATACGTGAGTATGATTGGTTACTAGTATCATCCTACTGGATTTTTCGATGAGACAATGGACACCGCGGCCTTTCTGATACGGAAGCACAAACCGAGGGAAGGAAGTGGTTCTCTTCAAAAGAGTCTCATCTCAAGAAGATTCAAGGTATAATTCCCTTCTTATATCATGACACAAGACTAAGCTTACAAGTTAAGGCTCTAAGAATTTCCTGGATCCAGCTGTTGCCAACCTGTCGCTGAAAGCGAGCGCACGCCTGATGAATCGGTACGAGTATTGGGGAGAGAATCTTGAGCATATCTTGAATGCCTTCGACGAGAAAAAACCACAGACCCTGAGCCAATGGTGGCATGACAGAAGAGAGAGAATTAGTTTCTGGAATCTTACACTCACAATCATGAGTGTAACATTTACCATTCTTTTTGGTGTTGCCTCAACTATCATCGGCGGTATGCAAGTGTATTTAGTATATCGTCCACCCTGGCAACGATAGAATCTCGTTTTAACGACCAGAAGACATATTTGGCCGTCGACTCATAAACATTGCTAGTTTTTCGTGCTGTCTGACTATGCTAGCAGACCTTGAGAAATAGACTTGAAGTGCCATGAAAAATATCCATCGATGATACCACCCACAAGAATCAACAACAAAACCAAGAACGTCGATGATTTGAGATTTGTATCTTCTATAAAATTCTTCCAGTTGCAAACCCGCTATGAAGATATCCAGCAAAGCATAGCAGCCTCAAGATATATCGAAAAGTCCCCTAGACATACACAAAACTCCCAAGACAAACTTAATTTTGCAGAGAAGAAAATCAAGAGGGACCAAGACACTGACTGATTCCAGGGCGAGGCACTCGACTTGTCCGGACCCATCCGCTATTTAAGGCCTTGATCACCCAGAAGTCATGCAAGTCATCTAGAAGCCCAAAGAAGCAGAAACAACAAATCACGCACCTGTTGATACAATATGGCCTGGTTTGAGACGAGTCAAAGCTTGACTTGATGCATAGTAGCATTTATCCGTGCCAAGACTTATATAACTCGTACGTCTACAGGTAAAACAACATAGCTTACAGCTCCCCAAGTCACCGACACAATCTATGTCACTATAGACGGGCAAATGTTCAGATCACTCGAGTATCAAAGCCATTCGGCTATTCATGTCGCTCACTCATCCACCACTCACTTACGAAAACCACAATCGAAATCACATCTCCAATATTAAAAACATCAACATGAGATGAATGATTGTTCAAGCTATTAAGTTATCCATTCCTATATCTCCACCTCCTATTTCCACCTCCCATCCCCAATCGCTCATCCCCTATTCCCAATTCCTCAGAGTCCAAGAAAGCATCACGCATCACACACAGTAAAGCCACAAACACAAAAAACCATCCCATTTCATTCATATAACTACAACCCCCAACGCTCAAACAAAGAAAACGATGCGCCGTTCAGCAAAGCACGCACGCACGCTACGAAGATGAAAAAAACACCCCCAACCAGGACCATGGAGCCACACTCAATAGATAGGCCGCCCCTCATCCCACCTCTGACCCTCACGCAGCTGCACACTAGGACTATCCTCCCACTCGACCTGGCGGCCACTCTTAGCCGGACTCATGGAGCGGCGACCCTCGAGGGCCGGAATGCTGCCTATCCACTCCCAGACCCTGCTGACCTCGCCATTGCGCTCACCCATGCGGGCCCGCACGTTGGCGTTCATCTCCACGACGGCCCGAACCTTGCCCCAGAGCGCATCGCGCTTGCGGGGATCGTGCTCGTCGCGGAGGACGTCGTCTCGCAGCTGGCCGACAGCAATGGTGGGCTCATCGTCGTCGCCGAGGCGGACGGCACGCGCCTGTGCCACGAGGCGGTCGAGGGTGAGGGAGACGAGGCGCGGCACGGAGGCGTTGATGCGGGCGCGGGACGCGAAGTGGTTGCGCACGGCGTATAGGGATGCCAGGGCGAAGGCTAGGACAAGAGCTTGGAGACGATATCGTTCCACTGTGAGTCGTGCGGATCGCTTGATTGCGCAGAGAAGGGGGACACGTGCGAGAGAGGTGCTGCTGAGGAAGGGTCTTGTTCTGCGACGAGGGATCTGTTAGTCACACGGGCGGTCAGACAGTGGTTTTCGAAAATAGAAATAGGGGGATATAGGTCATCGAGGAGGAAGTTTGGATGTGGAGATCTTACCCGTCTACTGTGCTCTCGACTTCCTCGCGCCCACGGATCTCTCCTATGGCCGCGATCCAGAGATCTTCAAATTCAGCCTCGCCCATCTTTCTGGAGCGTTTCTGAGAGACTTCCTTTTTAAGAACGTCCTCATCGATTTCTACAACGGGATTAACAACGCCTTGCTCATCAATAAGCTCGCCACATTCGAACTTGGCTCTTCTGTCTCGCAATTCCTCCACAGCCTTATCAGCCACCATCTTCACCCTTCTGACTTTTTCTCCATCTGGTTCACAGGTAGGTGGCAAGGGGACCAATCCCCCGAAGCTCAAAGGATGTGGCTTGAGCACGAAGTCAGGCTCGCATCGAGTTTCCATATCTTGATAACAGTAAGCGTGCTGAGGGCAAGGTTCGCACTCTGGCTCGGCAAGAGAAACAGTCCATTCGGGGACCTGGACTTTGTCGGAAATCATGGGGAAAGGATCAGACTTCGCGGTTCTACCTACACCACAATACCCAACTGTGAGCTTTTCTTTTCTGTACCACGCCGCATATCCGACAAGTATGGTAAAGAAGAGCACTCGAAGTGTACTGCTGAAGAAGTTTCCGGACTGCTTCTTCTTTGGGGCACGTCTGGCAACAGCGTTCTCGCCCTTCTGAGAACGCTCCCGAACTAATTCCATCTCCTCCTCAGCAGTGAATTCTTCCGTAGGCTCCAATTCGTCCTGCTGCTCGGGTTGTTCGAGCCCATTCAGAGCGCTAACAGGTACTGAAAATGTCCTTGATGTGGGCGGATGAATATGATCTTCTGCCGCAGCCTGAGGAAGATCAGTTCGTCTTCTGCTAGTCGAAGTCGTTGTCCTTCTCTCTTTGCCCGGAGCAGCCGAGGTCTTCCGTCTACCGGCACTGGGACTTCGCCCGCCGCTCAGAGGAGAGCTACCACTCTGGAATGGGTTATCGTAGCTGAACGCGCTATTTTGCATCTGTGGACGAGGTTGTGCGGCTATCGTTTGGGGCTCCTCTTCGTCATCAGAGTGCTCGATCTTGACCCTTGGGGCCTCATTCTTCCTCGTCTTCCGAACAGATCTCTTTGCGTCCTCTGCATCGCCGCCAGTCTCAGTATCAGAGGCACGAGGATGTTTCGTATTCGGAAGAATGGCCTTCTTAGTTGGGCTTCTTGCGCGTCTTGCAGGTGTCTCTACACTTTCGCCATCGGCCATGGCTCGCGCGGAAGGTTTTCTCGTAGATCTGAGTCTCGGTGTAGGTGGCGGGGGCATGCTGTCCTCTACAGGAGTACTCTCTTGCGAGCTATCGGCATCGACGATTCCCTTACTCGATCGTTTCGCGCGCGCTCTATCCTTGAGAAGCTTCCTGGCTTGTGGCAGGACATGCTCGTTAAAGAGCTCGATGAGCTGTGGCTTCTTTGCGCTGGATGGGTATGGAATGTTGTTGGAGACGAGGATGGATCGCAGGCGTGGGACAGTGACACTTGCAGGGTCGAAGTCTGCCTGTAGATAATCGACGCTCTCGGTGTCAGACATTGTTGATGACTACTCGATAGAGAGCAACTATATTCGATGGAATTTGAAAGAGAAGTCGAGTGATTTGGGCGACTTTGTGAAAAGACTGATAGCGCAAAGTGGGTGCAAGTGCAAGACAAGGTCTTATCCCGACAAAGGCAGCAGAAACGGCAGCACAGTGACGTATAAATGCTTATCAGAGGAAAAGTAAGCCAGGGATAGAGGATTGACAGGTGGTCTTGGACATACGAACCGTCGTATGCAAGTGTTGCCAGGTGAATAATACACAACAGCCAGGTGTCTCTTTTGGATAAGACGAGAATATAAGATGGTGATTGTTTGCACTCTATGCGAAGTAAAAAGAAAAGCGCAACGTTGATGGAGCAACCATTATCGATGTAAAGCTCGTGCGCTGAATTGCCTCAGGGAGATGTGTGGTCGGCACTAGCCACATTTATGCCTGGTTTATATTTGCCACGCAAGGCACCACATTCATGCGCCACATCTCGAACTTAACCTGGAGGCCGAGGTTATCGTCTTGATAGTTGATACTCAGTAGAAACTGTATGTTCATGTGCAAATAGTCTCTGATATCTATTTACTAGATAGCTGCTTTACAAAGTGTCATCAAATAACTACTACGTAGTCTCCAAAGACCTCACAGGATATTTAAACAAGATAAACAAATAAATCTACTGATAGTGTTTGTTTTACAAGCCTCTAGTATCAAAAGCCCAAGAAGGGGAAGTATATAATGTTAGTCTAATAGTTGTATCGATTTACTAGATTGTTGCTTTACAAAGTATTATCAAACATCTTTCTTCAAAGACCTTACACGATATTTAAGTAGACAATAAATAAATCAACTAAATTACTAACAATGTTTGTTCTAAAAGTCTCCCCCATTTCAAAAGTCCAAGCAGGAAAAATACATGACAATAAACACGCAAAACAGCCGCAGCAAATCCCATCATCACTCCTCTCTTATCATACAGCCGTAAAACGACACTCTCACATATAATTCTTCCTAGTCACACAGCAAAGAGAAGGCAACAGAGAAAAAGCACAAGGTAAATAACCAATAGTTATCATTCATATCACATCACATCACATCATCTAATTTTAAATCACTTCACAAATGCAAAAGGAACTCCCAGTATATAAATTTGCCCAAAGGCATTGTTTATTTGTTTTTGGCCGAGTAAGCTCGATTTAGAAAGAGTGGTATAAGAGAGAAGAAGAAAAGAAAAAAAAAAAGGCATCTAATCATATTCCAACACACACTCTAAAGGAAAGCCTTCTCAAGACAGAATATGAATCCGCTTGTTCGTTTAAACGTGAATAAAAAAAAACCCCCTCCCAAGACAAATCCCTAAACTCCCTATGCCCGTTGTCCAGGGCCAATCCCTAGCTGCTTTCAAGCGCTATCATCCATAAAAAAAGAAAAGTTACTCGATGTCGATTCTCTTGATGTCCATCCACTCCTCCTTCTCCACCTTCCCGACGGAGATGACGAGGACACCGTCCTCTAGCTTGGCCTTGATCTCCTCGCCATCGACCTCGCCATCGTCACCGAGTCTGACCTCGCGCTCAAACATGCCAATCTTGCGCTCGCCGACAGTGAGGCTCTTCAAGAAAGCCTCATCGCCAGCCCTGTAGACGACACCGGCGATGTTGAGCACCTTTTTATCGGCGTCCCAGTTGACACCGACATCCTCCTTCTTCGCACCCGGGAGCGCAACGTGTAGAATGTAAGCGGAGGGCGTGGAGAAGACGTCGATAGGAGGCGTGAATTTCTGGACACCGTCATCTGTGACTTCGGTGTCTGCCTGGGCGCCACGGGCACCGGCTGGTGGAGGAGGTGGAGGGGTGAAGCCGGCCTGCTCAGTGAAGGAGCGCATAGCCTGGGCGAACGGGTGTGAGGCGAAGGCGCCGAGGAGGGCACTCATGTCGAATGGTGCGCCGAATGGTGGAGGTGGTGGGCCTCGAGGGCCGCGGCCGTGAGGGCCGCCGTGGCCGTGACGATGACCGTGGGGTCCGTGGCCGTAGGCATGAAATCCAGGTCCTCCATGTCCGTTTGCATGAGGACCGCCTTTTCGGCCACCGTGAGGACCGTGGTGTTTTGGGCCAGGGCCGTGATGGCCGTGACGGCCATGTCTACCTGGACCGTGATGTGGAGGTGGAGCAGAGTCGTCCTCGTCGCCTCTTGGGCTGAAATGTGGAGGAGGGGATTGTGATCTCTCTCTCAGGGTATCCGGGGATGGCGATCTGGAGCCACGGGACTCGTCGTGAGAATCAGCGACAACTTCCTCGCCCTCAGTCTCGCCGTCGTGCTCGCGAGATGGCGATCTGTGATGACGACCTCCCTTGCGTCCTCGTCCATGAGGACCCGGGCCTCCGTGACGACCATGGTGGCCTCCTGGACCGCCGTGAGCGTGTGGTCCTGGGCCTCCAAAGTGTCCTGGACCACCGAAGCCTCCAAATCCTCCTCGTCCCCAGCCGCCTCTTCCTCTGCGACCCTCAGGCCCGCCAAATCCGAAGGGGAAACCGCCCATTGGGGGGCCCCAAGATTCCTCGTGTTGAGGATAAGCGTGATCGACGCCGGCAGAGGGGTCGAATGCACGGATGAAGTCCCAGAAGGGAGCTTGGTTTGCGTTTTGTGGTTGATTGAAGTGTGCCATGATGAAAGAATTGATATTCTGGTATGATGAAGAGAAGAGAGAAAGACGACCTACAGCGGGAGAAGGGAGGTGTTATATAGACGATGTCGAGTCCCAATAGGTCTTACTTCACTCGAGAGGCAACTCTGTATTCGATTCTGTGATAGGTGAGAGAGTACTATCATTACGAGTCGGTGTGATGCCTGAAGCTGAGCATGTCACACAGGTGTGCCACACCGGTAGCTCAACACCCCGACCAAGTACGTACCTATGTTGACTGCAGCCTCACAACGCGTCATGCTCTAAGGCACCTAGTAGGAGAGCTCAGCATTTCTGAGTGGCTAAGCCACGATCGGGCCCCGGAAGCCCCGAGCCCCCGACCCCGCAGCCACAGTGGCGTCGACACCCCTGCAACTTGTCGTCGCAAGCCAGCGGAGGATGGGGAACGATTGGGCGATATGTCAAGTGTGACTCATGATGCCCTGGCACACTGCAAGTAGATCCGTCGTCGGTGCTTGCGAGAGGAAGGTCGCGATGGAAAGCCTTCTCCACACTCAAAGCGCTTGTCCGCGTCCTCGTCCTCGCCACTGGCATGTGATGTCGGCCTCAGGCGGCTATATGCGGCAACTCATGATAAGTTGCGAGGAGAGTCGAGGGGTCATTGATGCATTGATACGATTACTTGACTATGACAGATGAGCTCGAGCTTTCTGTTGGGATTTACCAGTGTTGCCCTTAGAGTAAGTGAGATCCGAAATTCATTCTCCCTCTCCCTCTGATATTCTAGTCCTCCTATCTCCGGTGCCGAGTTTGATGGAGTTCGGCTTTTCGTACTCCGTAATCATGGCTCTTGATACTTGTGCGGCTCCGAATAACCGCATAACTACATGGATCAGAGTAACTCTATGACTCGACTCTAAAGACCAATACAAGCTTTTATCACTTGCAGTGATTCTATGTCTCGAATTAATTAGGAAGGTTCTAGAACAGATAGCTCGAATACGTATTCTATGTCTACTGTGCTTAGATCCAGTCACAGGCAGTTATCATGTGAGACTTGATACTCTACTCAGTGTGTCACAAAGAATAAAATTCACCATCTCAACAAACAATCTTTCTTCGTCAGAAACTTGAAATTATCATTACTCTTCATCTATTCATGCAGCATGATTCATATTCACGTCTGCCATTTTTGTTTGGCCAGGAGATGCTCATACACCATGAATCATTATCCCATCCCAATCCTCCTTCCAAATCGGGTCCCAGTCCAAGACTTCCAAATGTCTGTCATAAATCATATCGAGCGTTTCCTGGATTCGTAAAGCGTCAGACAGCCAGATGCTGGAGATCACAGCAGCCATCTCAAGGCAAGTGCACCACTAAAGAATCGTGCCAGCCACGCTTCCCATATGCCAGTCCCAGGCAAGCTTGCCGCTATGTTCCTCGTCGAGCTCTGAGCGGCAGCCGCACCAACAACATTATTGCCACTCCGCACGCTCGTAATTCCACCGCCCTGGGCAGTCGTCGCCTCCTCTGATGTCTGTGTCGTAGCCGCAGCTGTAATCGCAGGGGTAGAAGTGATCAAAAAGCCCTGGTCATCATAGCTCTTCGACTGAGTCTCATGTCCTACTGGTTCAAGCAGAGTAGTGAGAAAGCCCTGCTCGTTATACGTAGTGAGCGTCTCATACCCAGCAGCCGAAGCCACGGTTGAGTAGGACGAATATGAGAGGAGGAGTGATGATGTAGAGCTTGGATAGCTGGTCTAGAATTGATCAGTTCATTGTTTGTTTCTCTTCAAAACTTCAGAAAGAGTGTAACGAGCAGTGAAAGCAATGGGCACAGCAAGTACAACAAAGCTGGCTCACTCACAGCCGCGGAGGACGCAGGCACTAGTTTTCCATCAGAAGAGACAGTCCATCCGGATGGCACTCCTTCGTAGGTAGCTGTTGGGACTGCTGAGGATGTGGTGGTTGCAGTTGCTACCCACGGCCAGCCTGTCATGGTGCTGGTGTCATCCTTTGAGTGACCACCAAAGGCCGCTGGGATTGAAGGAGATGCAGAAGTCACGGCAGCGGAATCGGCTGAGACTACTGCTGTAGCTGAGGATGGGAGGTTTCCATTGACGGAACCCCCTACGGCACTGATGGCAGTCCAATCGCCAGAAGTGTCCGTGTATTCATATTCTGTGCCAGTAGAGTAGTCGGCAATAGAGATTGACTGGACAATCATTGTAAATGGTCCATCACTGTAATCGGTAGGACCCCTTGCCCAGTCGATGGTACCCGAAGGGTTGGAAGAGTCTCCACCGGACCAGCAACCGAATTTGACGACCATTGGGGTCTGAGGATACTGGTTGGTATCGGCGGTATCCGGTGTAAGAACTCTAACAACATCATCGGCAACGGACCAGATAATCTGTTCGGAAGTCCACTCGATGGTGTATGTAATGAACTCATCCTGATTCCCAGCATTTGGCGCGTAGGTTCCTCGATTATACGTGGTGACATCGCCCTTTCCGAAGTAGTTTGTTTGAACCTCGGTCGTATCCGCACCAAGCCATTCCAGATCGATTTCATCCAGATCATCGGACTCCAGGACAAGTGTGCTCACGATGCCCGCTCCTGGGGCTGTTTTCATGGTGATCTCGACCTTTCCAAACATGATGTAGAATTTGCTGGTGAGTTGAGGGGCATCACCCGATTTAGCGATTGTGAAGGAAACCCCATTTGAGTCGTATGTTGGAGAGCCAGAGCTTTCAAAGGAGTCCACCTCTCCGTTTCTGAAATCGACACTTATTGACTTTCCAAGGGCGCTATCGGGATCACAATCAGCTGTCGTGGGAGTCAGTAAAAGACAGTCATCGGTTATAGCCTACTATGTATGAACATACTGGAGTTGAGTGGATTGCAAGTTGAGTATGTTTGAGCAACGACAGGTCGAAAGACGAAGCATGCGCTGATAATGGCGAGGTTGATGAAGGATTTCATTTTGGAGGAATTGTTGATGCAATGACAAAGGAAAGCAAATGAACAACAGCTAGGATGAGGCTTGAATATCGAGATGCACTCTGACCTCCGGACAAGGGGATTGTCGGTGGTGAGATGGTCAGCTGTCGGTATGCGCTGTGGATGAGAGGTGACAACGGATGGCTGCTTATGCGTGACTTTGAACGGAATGAGGAGAATCAGAAAGAAGAAGGAAAACAACTTGCAGCGAAGTTGAAGTTTTTAAAAAGTGAACGACACAGAAAAGAGATTGGGTGATACTTCCTTGTATTTTCCAACCTCCTCAGTACGTCAGCGTCAAGCGGCAGTAGGGAGGAATTCACGTCAGAAGTAGAGCATGCAGTGAGTGAGAGAGAGTGGATGTACAAGTACACATGTACCTGTACATCGGTTCTTGGTATTTGCTACATCTTGGTGCATATACAGACGATTATGACAAGGTGATGATGATGATTCTCATCGGGGGGCAGCTCATGATTTGTTATGTTTGGCCGGGTGTCGTTCGTTGTGGTGCATATCAAGAGGTTGGAGGTTGGTAAAGTGCAGGGGTTTGTAGGAAAGAAAGAAAAGAGCGAGGCTGGCATCTAGTCGCTTGTAGTCGTTAGGTCCATCTACTTACCTAGGTACAGACTTGGACTTGACTTGACTTGACTTGGACCGTCAGCCACTTCTCTTCATCAAATCCTTTGCTTCTTATGGATATTCTGTTCTGTAAAGTATCCACACAACATATAAATAATGTATAAAGAATTCTTCACCAAGTACTAAGTACCTAACTACACACCCTATGGCAAATCGCCCATCGACCATTGACCATCGACCATCGTCCATGATGCCGCTCAGGTACCGCTTGTCTAGCCGCATGGCCGCGCGCGCTTGGTCCGTACGAGAAGCCAAGCTCGCAGGATGGGTGCAGTTTGAAGGGCTTGGTTGAGGTGAGGTGAGGTGACAAGAGCCGCTTGGATCTCTCAATCTTTCCCGGGAATGTTTCTACTGTTACTGTAAATATACGGAGCGTTGCTATGGAGTTGGTGTTGTGCGTGTGGTAGGTCGGTATTCTACCGCGGAGATGAGAGAGGAGTGAGGCATCAGGCATCAGGCATGGAATATGTATGGGCGAGTGTATGCGACATGCCAGCGAGCTAAGTATTGAGATATCCAACCTCACCCTCATTGTTGAGCATTCCAATCGACTGTATTCTACCTTTACCACGCACACTGTGAGCAGAAGAATGGATCTGGTCATATTACACCATATTCCATTGATGTGTTGACACAGTTGGAACTGCTCCCATCACAGGGCGGTTTTTGATGAGGTATGCGACTGTAGTAACTGGCTGTTTGCGTACATTCAATGTATTGAGGTATTGAGCCACGTGATTATGAAGGTCATAATGCTATGTACATAGACATACATACTCGGATAGGAGTGTTTGTACGAGGACGATGGAATTACAGATTGACTGATGGCTTCGGGGGTTCATTCATTCGTTCGTACATAGATGTGTATTATCGAGTCGTTCTTCCGTGTGTGGGGAATAGTGTTCCTTTGATGATCTCCGACCAACATGCGAAAGAGTGGCATTGATGTTCGCTGATACTTCATGGGGAGTGTAATATATGTAATATATGTAATATTGAGGATAGAAGGATTCATTACCACAATAGTCCAACATTTGCTTTATACGTAAGTAGTGAGATGATGGTAGTATATAACCATGTATATATATATAATACTCAGATGTACATAATACCTACAAATCCTTCCCTCATTTGATGCCCTTGAGACAATCCATCAATGAACGAGCGAGGGGCATGTACTTGTACCTGATCCAAGACGACCCCAACCGCGACCCCCGCTCGTGCTCCCTGAGGTAATCCGCCATTGGAGCTCCGACAAGACTGTACTGATGGATGTCTTAATCTGATGAACATTTCATGCGAATAATGTAAAGTCTCACTTTGACTTGTACCCGTAGGTATGAATCAATTCGAGATCAGGTTCAGGTTCAGGTTCACCGGCTGCTCTTTGCGCACGTTGGCCATCTCAATCGTCGCCTCGATGGTGAAACCAAACGTTCACATCCCAGCCCTGGGGGTCACAGTGGCCATTATGAACGACCCCAATCTCCACGACCATCCGACGGCCATCAGCTTGGACCGAGAGTGAGACTGCGTCTGCATCTGCGTCTGAGACCCAGAGAGGTTCCTCCGACCCTGACAGGCCTTAGTCCTGGGCTGGACTGTGTCATTGTCGCTTGGTGCTTCATTCTTTTTGTTTGTTTTTGGTATTGTCGAGGGCTTGAGGTATCTGAGCATATGGTGATAGATCTAGTGAATTAGAGGAATTGTAGCAGCTGTAACTGTACTTATGAGAGCGATCAACATTGTCCTACTACCAGAAGACATCCATCTCATGCCAGGCACAGACATGCACCAAGCTTGTGATGTAGCATCAATACATTGTCAATGGTAGGTGAGTATCAACTCTGTACTATGTACTACGTATCAGTGCGATGGCTGAGATGTGGATGTGGATGTGAATGTGAATGTGAATGTGAATACCTACATAGGTAGTGTTAAGTCGTAAGTAGAGTAGCCAGAGTACTACAGTATTACTACTGAATCGTAAGTGATGAATCTTCCGTAAATAATCCATATGCGTTACCTAGGTATGTAACCTAAGATTCTGTAGATATGTATTAGAATACCTACCTAGGTACGCTCTACACTGGCTCCTCTCGTCTTTGCCCATCGCCCATCGCCCGTTGCCCGTCGCCCGTCGCCCACCTCTACACCCACTAGCAACAGCTCCCTCCACTGGTCCACCACTCTATTCCACCAGCCAAATGCGTGCGTGAATGCTCCAGGTTCAGCTTCAGCTTCTGCTTCAGCTTCTGCTTCAGCTTCAGCTCCAGCCATCTCGGACAATACTCAAATCACCTAATCTACCTACCTACCTACTCACCCACCAACTGTGCCGGCCTATCAACCAACCAACCGACCAGCCAACCAAAACAGATCAATCAATCCAATCCAATCCAATCCACTCCATTCCCAACATATACGCATTCTCATACACATTCATTCACGTTCACATACACATACACATACAATCGAGTTATGCTCATTCATCTTTCGCCAAACACCCAGTGCAATTGTTGCTGAGTCCATTTCTCCCATCCATTCTATATGGCTGAATGATTTCACTTCGCGCCTGGTGACTATGACGCGATTGGAAGCCCTTCCCACCAGGACAAGCTCGACAACAACGAGCTCGAGTACCGATACCGTTAAAGGCTCACACGGTGGAAGCTCTCGCAGTCGCAGAGGTCCTCCCATGCGTGTACGGACTGATGGCAAATCCAGGTGAGCAATGCGAGAAGAAAAATACACAAAGTGAAAAAATGAATGAATGAGAGGAAAAGAAAGAGAGGAGGAATTGAGGATAGAGGGAAAAAAGATAAAGATTAAAAAAAATCAACTGGCGCCCAAGAGAAAAAATGAAGAGGAAATTCATGGAAAATGAAGAACAGAAACATACAGAGAGAAGGATGAAAGATAAAAACAAAGATAATGCCGAACAAGAACAAGAACAAGAAGGAGACGAAGAAGATGAAGAAGACGAAGAACAAGAAGATGGAGAAACTTTGCCCTATTACTCAACAAATCGCTGCACTCGGACTTTGCGTCAGCAGTAGTCACAGGCAACGCTTGGAATTCAAGAAAAGTCCCCAAGTCCTCTAACTGACGAGCTTGTGTCGCATTGTTAGGTTCGAGAAGTCCGAAACCCACACCCGATCCGCGTCAGGCAATCCAACGAGCGCTTCGACTGCATCGCCAGAGGTGTCGCCGCGGGACAAGAGGATGAGTGATTTTGGGAATTATCGACGTGACCTGTCTATCTTGGACAACGCTGGTGGCGGTCGCCTACCGCACATCGAGAGAGTACCGCCAACCGCCGCCGCAAGTCCACCGCAACAGATCGCGCCGTGGATGTCGCCCAATACAACGGCCGGTGCACCGCCGACCAACTATGCCACGAGCTTCTATAACGATTCGAACGAGAACATTGCGCCTCTGTCTCCAGGATTCCCTCGACCCGGCACAGGACGCACGGGAAACACGACGACGAGCGACTCGCCGGACATCGGGTACTTCAATGATGAGCGTCGACCGTCGGTGGCCAGCGTGACAACGGCGAGCAGTACCGGCTCAAAATCCAGCAGGGCCAACCTACACAAGAAGTTGCAGGGCTTCTTTGGTGATGACTTCCTCGGACGCGACAGTTCGGAGACGAGTTTGCCTTCGCACAGCGGGAAGGAACATCCTCCGCACGCATATGCACGATACCGAGAGCGTAATGCTTCAACAAAGACCGAGGATAGTGGCAGAGATCAATCACCCGCAGGATCGAGACCACGAACACCAGTTCCGTCTAGCGACGTTGTGCCCTTCCTCTACCAGGACCAAAAGGCATGTTGTCGTTCTTCTCCCTTTGTTCTCGGAGATTTCATTGTTCCCCCCCCCCCTCCCCCCCCCCAAAAAAAGGAAGAACACTCCACAATGCGGGGTGTCTTATGCATACCCACCTCTTCGAAATTGAGCTTCTCTTTTCCTTTTACTAACGTTGTTGCAGGATATATCATTGTATGGGGAGGCTCCTGTGAGACAAAATTTATCTGGGCCCGACAAGGAGCGCTACGAAGGGGAGGCTCCACCACCGGTTCCCCCGAAAACGTCGTCGTCGCTGAAATCGGCTGCATCATCCAAAGTACACCTTCCGGGTCACCACCACCGCCATAACAAGAGCACCGAAGACGCTCGGTCCTTGAAGCCGACAACCAGCCGAGAAGACACGAGCAGTCTGTACGGCAGACAGCAGCAGCAACAGCTTCGCGGCCCCTCATCGATGGCAACGGCGACAAAGAATACTATGCGACCGATCAGCCCTACACCGAGTAATTGGAGTCAAGCAACTACAGCAACGCCACAAGCTGGTGCGCCATCATCACCGCCGAGCTCAAGCAAGGATTCGAAGAAGAGCGGTGGAATATTGAGTCGATTTCGAAGAAACAAAGACAAGGACGAACCCGCAACGACAGCATTGGCAGCAGCATCTCTAAAGAATCTCCCCGGCTCCGTACGGTCATTGACCAGCGCCAACGGTCCATCAAACGGCCAGCGAACAGATGGTACACCGAATGCAAAATTGAATCAGCGCGATTTCAACGCTGCAGCTTCCGAAATGAGTCTGCCCGGTCAGCTCGACGGCCGACCCAACAATGCCCGCCAAGGAACATTCAACAAATTGCCATTCCGCAAGGGTCGCGGCGACAAGAAGCTGGACAATTCGGAAGTCTTGATGGACAGCGAATTTACACAACCTCCCAGCAACCGCGGAGGCCAGGTTTTTGATTTGGATCGCGACCTTTCTAATATGGAAGGCATCCTGGCGCATCCCCCTCCTCTTACTCCTCTCGATAATGGAATTTTCACGGGCAATCCCGAAGAAGAACAGAAGCCAGAATTTGCTGAGGATCGATCTAGCGGCCTGGGCTGGAATGCGCCGGATAGTTGGGCCGTGAAAAAGGTCAATGATGACAACATATCACATCTCCCTGAGATCGACGAGCTGGGTGTTCCACCAAAGGATGACAAGAAGGTCACTGCGTATAGCATCAGGGTGTTCCGACTAGACGGCACATATGCGACTCTCTCAACACATCTCAACGCTACGGTTACGGAGCTCATCAATCAGCTTGGAAAGAAATCGTATACATCCGACAGTCTGGATAATTACCAGATTATTATGAGAAAGCACGACCTTCAACGCATCTTAGGACCTGGAGAACGGCCCGTAGTGATACAGAAGCGACTTCTCGAACAGGCTGGCTACGAAGATCGTGACAAAATTGAGGATGTTGGGAGGGAGGATAACAGTTATCTCTGCCGATTCTCTTTCGTTCCTGCTCGCGAAAGTGGTTATGCTACAATATCTTCTGACACTGGTGGCTTTGGAAGAGTCCAAAAATACAGCCACGTGGACTTATCAGGTCGAAATCTCATTACTATCCCCATTGCGCTATACTCGAAAGCCACCGAAATCATATCCCTTAACCTTTCTCGAAACTTATCCCTCGACCTCCCCAAAGATTTTATTCAGTCATGCCTAAATCTACGGGATATCAAATTCATCAACAATGAAGCATGGAAGTTGCCACAGAGTCTCAGTCGTGCGCAGAGACTGACAATTCTCGATGTTTCCAACAACAGACTAGAGCAGCTTGAGCATGCTGAACTGGCCAGACTTCAAGGATTGGTTAGTCTAAAGCTTGCGAACAACAGACTTACCCACCTACCTCCATATTTCGGCCAATTCAGAGCCATGAGGACATTGAATGTATCCTCGAATTTCCTCGAGGACTTCCCTGAGTTTCTCTGCGACTTGGAGAGCCTGGTAGATATCGATATGAGCTTCAATAATATCAGCGAATTGCCAAACAACATTGGAAAGCTGACAAGCCTTGAACGGTTTGTCATAACAAACAACAGGCTAAGCGGGTCTTTACCATCGACATTCAGCGAGCTGCAGAATCTGAGAGAAGTCGATATCCGATACAACGGGCTCTCAAACATTGATGTTCTTGCTGGGCTTCCCCTCGTCGAACAAATCTCTGCAGATCACAACTCAGTATCGGTCTTTGAGGGGTCATTCAGCAAGATACGTGTTCTGCGACTCAACTCCAATCCAGTCACTAAGTTTGAGATTTTGAATGGAGTCCCGTCACTGACTACTCTGATCCTGTCCAATGCCAAACTCGCGCATATTCCAGATGCCGTCTTCGACAAGATGCCTAACTTGGTGAAATTAGTCCTGGACAAGAATCACTTCGTTTCTCTACCAAGTCATATTGGAAAGTTGCGAAAACTGGAGCATTTCAGCATCGCACGAAATGCTTTGAGTAGTCTTCCGGCTGAGATTGGATGCCTTCATGATCTTCATTTCCTGGATGTACGCGAAAACAATCTCAAGAAGCTCCCTCAAGAAATTTGGTATGCGCGCAGCTTGGAGAGTTTGAACGTCTCTTCCAACGTGCTTGACGGCTTCCCAAAACCAGGATCTCGAGCTCCTCAAGTTCCTGGTGAGGCTCCTCCATCGGTTCCAAACAAGGACAATTCCGGTACGCCTTTAGCTACACCATCTTTGTCGCATAGTGCTAGCCTCGATGAGCTTGCGCCCATAGAAAGATTTGAACAGCGACGACCCAGTCAAGCATCTGGCGGGTTGTTGAGTGTGGGTAGCTCCCCCGTTCCCGCCGGACCAGATCGGAAAAGCTCTTTGGTGTCCGTGTATGGTAAAGGTGGTCGAAAGACGTCGGTCATGTCGAGAAGTGGATCAGACAGTACTGCCAGCACTCCTGGAACAACGATAAGAAAAGACTCGGGCGTCTCTACCAAGCTTCAAAATACCTTCGCGGTCTCGCTCAAGAATCTTTATCTGGCCGATAATCAGCTGGATGATGATGTGTTTGATGAGCTCGTACTTCTCGTTGAACTTCGCGTTCTGAACCTCTCATACAATGATCTCAATGATATCCCACAAAGATCAATCAAGAGCTGGCCACAACTTCAAGAACTCTATCTCTCTGGCAATGAGCTTACGTCATTGCCATCCGATGATTTCGAGGAACTGAGCCTGCTTCAAGTCCTTCATATCAACGGAAACAAATTCCAAACTTTGCCTGCTGAGCTTGGTAAAGTGCATCGTCTTACCATTTTGGATTGTGGCAGCAACGCCCTCAAGTATAACGTATCCAACTGGCCATACGATTGGAACTGGAACTGGAATACTGCTCTCAGATATCTCAACCTGTCTGGCAATAAGAGACTCGAAATCAAACCTAACGTCCAGTTCTCTCAAGGCGCCGCTACTCGCGATGTTCGCGATTTGACCGATTTTGGTTCTCTACTTAATTTAAGAATCCTAGGTCTGATGGATGTCACATTGACTATCCCGCAGGTCCCCGAGCAAACCGAAGACCGAAGAGTTCGTACATCTGGATCCCTCGCAGGCTCTTTGGCGTATGGTATGGCCGATACATTAGGCCGTAATGAGCATCTTTCAACTATAGATATGGTGGTTCCACGATTCAACGCATCCGATTCCGAGACGCTTTTAGGAATGTTTGACGGTCAAGCTTTGTCCAGTGGAGGCTCTAAAATTGCTAAATATCTGCATGAGAATTTCACGATTATCTTTGCCGATGAATTGAAGAGGCTCAACCCAGCATTGCAGGAGACACCAGTGGACGCTCTGAGGAGGGCATTCTTGTCTTTGAACAAGGAGCTTGCAACGGCAGCAACTCAGCACACAGAAGAACGATCTATATCAACTCATCGAGGATCATCCGCCTCTGCAGTCCTCAGTCAAGCAGATCTGCACTCTGGTGGTGTGGCAACAGTCATGTTTCTGCAGCAGTCTGAGCTTTATGTCGCTAATGTTGGTGATGCCCAAGCTATGCTTCTTCATTCTGAAGGTGGACATCGCATGCTTACCCGCAAACACGATCCTGCTGAGGCCGGTGAACGAAATCGCATCAGAGATGCTGGTGGATGGGTGTCGCGTCAAGGCAAGCTCAATGACATCCTCGAAGTCAGCCGTGCTTTCGGGTACGTGCAGCTCATGCCCGCGGTTCAGGCTGCCCCACACATTACGCAAGTGACTCTCAAGGAGACTGATGAGATGCTTCTTATTGCATCGCGTGAGCTGTGGGAATATCTGACCCCCGAGTTGGTTGTGGATGTGGCTCGTGTTGAGCGTGGCGATCTTATGCGTGCTGCTCAACGCCTACGTGACCTCGCCATGGCGTTTGGTGCATCTGGAAAGATTATGGTTATGATCCTCGGTGTTTCTGATCTCAAGAAACGCGAACGTTATCGTCTGAACCGTGGTACCTCGATGTCGATGGGCCCATCTGGAATTCCTGACGAGGGATACGCGCCCAGCAAACTTCGCAAACGAGCCAAGGGTGAAGTTGTGGAGGATTCTATGCTTCGTCGCCTTCAGGCAGAAGTGCAGGCACCCGTCGGTGACGTTAGCATTGTCTTCACCGATATTAAGAATTCGACCATGTTGTGGGAGAATTTCCCGTCGGCCATGCGCTCAGCCATTAAGCTTCATAATGAAGTCATGCGGCGCCAGTTACGTCTCATCGGTGGATATGAAGTCAAGACTGAAGGTGATGCTTTCATGGTCTCCTTCCCAACACCTACATCAGCTTTATTGTGGTGCTTTAGTGTACAGAACAATCTTCTGGATGTGCAGTGGCCTTCTGAAGTCGTCGATTCCATTGCCGGCAAAGAAATTCGCGATAACGACGGCAACGTCATTTTCCGTGGTCTTTCCGTTCGTATGGGTATTCATTGGGGTAATCCTGTTTGTGAAAACGACCCAGTCACTCGTCGTATGGACTACTTTGGTCCTATGGTCAACCGCACTGCTCGTATTTCGGGAGTTGCTGATGGTGGTCAAATCACTGTATCAGCTGATTTCATCTCAGAAATCCAGAGATGCTTGCTGTCTTATTCCGAGTCTGATCGCACTGGATCCACTGGTTCCGAAGACACTCTTGATGCTGACGTTCTTACTGCCACTATTCGAAAAGAGATGCGCTCCCTTTCATCTCAAGGTTTCGAGGTCAAAGACATGGGTGAACGTAAACTCAAGGGTCTCGAAAATCCCGAGTATATTTATCTTATTTATCCACACGCTCTCGCTGGTCGTATCTCATATCAAGGCCGTCTCGCTGCTGAAGAGGCTAGTGACGAAGCCAAGGAAGCTGCAGCTCTTATTGCCCAGAATGCTCACAAGAACTCCCTTCCTGTGGAATCACTCCTTGCTATGGATCCAGCAGCGCTCTCTGAGGGTACACAGCTAGATTTAGATACCAGTGTAGTTTGGAAGTTATGGAAGGTCAGCTTGAGACTAGAGCAGTTGTGCTCTTTGCTCGAAGAGGAACCCGGCTCAAGTTTGCAAGAGCCCGAGACAGAACTCATGGAACGTGTCAAGAATCGTGGTGGCGAAGTTACCGATCATTTCTTGGTTGGCTTCATTGCTCACCTTGTTTCTCGAGTCGAAGTACGTATCTCCCCCGTTTTTTTTTCTTTCGTATATTCACTGACTTGACAACTAGACGTGCACAACATCACTACAAATAAGACACATAGCTGCAGGAGGCGGTCCAATCGAGGAGATCGAGGGCCTGAGAGATCCTATGGGCAGCGTTCTCGCCGGCGTCAAGTCTCAGATGGAGGAGTTGAGGAGATACAGAGAGCTCTATGGTCCTCTGCCCGTCCTCACAGCCAACCTGGATCCCGCCATCGCCAAAAATTTACAGCACACGGGCGATCATCTTCAAGACGACGGAGAGGACCAGGCGGACGAGGACACTGTCATGGAGGACTTCTGGTAATTCTCCTCCCGTTCAGTACTTCCCCTTCCCCTCTCTCTCGCCTGAGCTCCCAAGAAGGGAAGGCTTTCTCGGCATTCTAGCATGGGTCGGGCGTTTTTTTTTTACTTTTCTGGGATGGCAGGTTGTTGGATCAAAGTCTCTGAATCAGGACTGTATATTTGGGTAATAAGTCTTTTTTCCTTCCTCGTCGGTGGGGAACATCCTCTTCTCATCCCCTGCTGTCGATCCCCACCTCTGTTTCCTCTCATCTTTCTTTTGTCTTTCTTTTGCTTTTTTCAACCCTTTTTTTATAAGGTGTTGCCCGTGCTGGTCTGGTTAGCTGCTGTTGGTATTTGCCCCTTTATCTTGGCCCTTTGTTCTTTTACTGTGGTTGTTCTCGTATCGTTTGGAATCACTACGAGCGGACTGGGGTTAGGCGTGTGAAAGGGACTGAACTTTGTGAGACTTGACTTTGGAGGGGTGGGGTGGGGGGCTAGCTGCCGCTTTTTTATTTTCTTTTATAACTCTGCGTGCGTTTGCCGGGGTGGAGCGGGGGGTCTTTTTTATTTTATTTTATAAAGGAGGTTCTGATTAGTATCGTGTTGGAAAAGATGGGTTGGTTTTGGTGGGTATGCTTATGAGGAATGATTGATGGTTGTGGTATATAGCTTTGAGGGGTGGTTGTGGTTGTGGTTGTGATGGTAGCTGTGGTGGTGATGGTTATGGTGGATATATCTAATACAACACGCTTTTGGTCGTTATTGTTTTGAGGTTTTGGAGTTGATGATTGATGGTTGGTGACTCTGAAGATTGCATTTGAGTGTGGATGAATGTCTTGCTTTTCATCATATTCTCTACTCCATATCATCAGAACATCATAAAATCCATCAATACTGACCGTCTAACTAACAAACATCTACACGTATTGTTGGACTACAACAGAGTACCCATTCAATGGCCAAAAATCGAGCAACATATCTTCTTCTCTTCACCCGATCTAGCAACAATTCATTCCCTTTCAATCACCCCCTATCAAATCAATCCTTGATATGTATACAGTCCATAGATAAGGACGTAGTCAATCGCAGACAGGGATCATCATCACCAGCCTCGTTCGGACATTATGGTCATCTCGCATGCGCCTTTACCTTTGCCTTGCAATCCTCGTTACTTTGTGTCATCATGGGTGGTGAATGGATGTGCTGCTCAAGTGCTACTCAAGTGCTGCTCAACTGCCGCTCTTTTTGTTTCTTTGGCTTTTTGTACCCTTTGTTTGTATGTGTGTGTGTGTATTGTTATGTATGTGTTGTGTATGTGTTATGTATGTATTATGTATGTATTATGTATGTACTTGTACAGGCATTATAGACATCGATGCGGGGAAGCTGCATCGAGTTGTTGATACACATACTTCATTGAGAAGTCTTGTCAGTGTCACATGTTTGTCTCTAGCATATCTATCACATCTGTTATTCTTGCGGTATCAAGTGCAAAGAATGAAGTCCTCGTTATTTCTTCATCAACAGTCTTTTCTTCCTCTTTTCATTCCCTTCCGCTTCTTTCATTGCTTTACGTTGCTCCATCGACTCTCTTTGCGTTGAAGCTTTTCGACAAGAAACCATCTGTGTCGTGTCTGGGAGATAGATATTCCAAATGAGTCTTACTATGACTCTGACTCCGACTCCAGCTTCCCTACAAATGGCTATTCTAACAAAGGTTGTTGCATATCGATCGCATCACCCTCCGCATTATGGCACAATCGCGCTCATGCCCGATGGCCGAGCCCAGCAAATGAGCGTGAGTAGCGCTGCATCACACACAACCTTCGACGGCTCTCTCTCTCGAGCGTATCATGTCGAGTGGATATGCTCCAAGTCGCACCATCTCCCATCTGCCATCTCCCACTTCTCATCTGTGATCCCATAGGTGAGGGCGATGACGAACTCTCTTCCACAGCTATCTATTCGTCCACTCGTCCATCCATCCACTTACACAAGGGGACTTCTGATCGCATCATCCCATATCTGCAGCTATGTTGCCATTAGGAAACCCACTACACTCATATGTGAGCATCCTAAGGTGCTCTTAAGCGCATGCCGCTTTGCCGTCGGTGGGCGTGGGACTGCCTATATATATATGTCTGCGGGGTATCTACTTGTGCTGTAGAAAGCTTCATCTTTGATTGACTCGAGAAATAGATCTTTGATTTGATACATCATGGCTCCAACTGCTCTTGATTCCAACACGGTCACCGAGACCCTCTCCAATTTGAAGGTCGGCTCCAGCAAGCTTCAAAAGGAACCGGTCAAGCCAACTGGTCTTCTTGATAAATATGAATCCTTCGATGTGACTCCTGTTATTGGCCGTGAGTTCAAGGATGTCAACTTAGTAGAGTGGCTGCGTGCACCCAACAGCGATGAGCTTCTCCGTGAGCTGGCATACATCAGTATGGACCCTTCGCCCCTTTATTGAAGATATACTAACGCCCACAGTCTCCTCCCGCAACGTCGTCTTCTTCCGTGCTCAGGATGATCTCACCAACGACCTGCAAAAGGAACTCATTCAGAAGCTGGGCGAGGTGACTGGCAAGCCTGAGACCTCCAAGCTTCATATCCATCCAATTCTCAACTCGGGCCGCGAGCTCGGTGGCAACGATCCCGAAATCAGCACCATCTCCTCCACGCAGAGAAAGAACATCGGCTATGAGCACCGTGTCAAGAGCTCACTCAGCCCCAAGAAGCAGAGTGCCGACCAGTGGCACAGCGATATTCCCTTCGAGCCCGTACCGGCCGACTACACAAGCTTGAGATTGATTGAGCTGCCCGAAACCGGTGGAGGTATGTTACTCATCTCTTACACAGGCCAGCCAGCCAGCCAGCCGTTGATACTTACCACAAATACAGACACGCTCTGGGCATCAGGCTATGAAATCTACGACCGCATCTCTGAGCCCGTTCAGAAATTCCTCGACACCCTGACCGTCACCTTCGCCCAGCCGCTCTTCAACCAGATCGCCGCGCGCAACGGCTTCCCCATATATAGCGAGCCGCGTGGTGCCCCAGAAAACATCGGCGAGGAACTCACCGCCGTGCACCCACTCGTGCGCACGAACCCCGTCACCGGCTGGAAGAGCGTCTTCGCTATCGGCCACCACATCAGCCACATCGATGGCGTGACCGAGGGCGAGTCGAAGGGCTTATTGGAGTGGTTCAAGGGCCTGCTTGTGAATAACCATGACCTGCAGGTCAGGCTCAAGTGGCAGAACAAGAACGATATCGGTAAGTGTTGAGTCCCCCGACGCATGCGTGGAACATTTGGCTGATACTGGTGTAGCTATCTGGGATAACAGGAGTACCTTCCACGCCGCTACCTTTGATTACGAGGGCTATGGGGAGAGATTTGGAAATCGTGCTGTTGGGCTCGGTGAGAGACCTTATCACGATCCGAATAGTCTTTCGAGATCCGAGGCTTTGGGCAAGGAGGTCACCGATGTGTCGCAGCAGTAGATGTCAATGAACATGAAAGGGTAAATTTCCCGTCGAGGTAGAGCTTTAGTTTTGGTTTTGCTTCGAAGATTAACTGCTTGTTGCTTCCTTATATATCTTTTCTTGGCTTGATTGCGTGATAGAGACTGTGGACAGATTTTCTATGATGGGCTATCTGGGATTATAGTTCTTAATAGACTTACAGTCCTAAATAACTGTGTCGCCTATAATAACTGGTGATCCAAATGATTATACTGTTCAAGGTAATTGTACGATCTTATTTTAAAATTTCTTCTATACTAAAATTTCTAGTATGTAGAAATACCTTAGGGGATTTTAAAATCCTCTAGATTATATAAAAATCTCCTATATTAGTACTATAAATCTAAAAGTCCTTTAAGGATTCTTCTTTTCTCTAAGCTATTACTAAATCTCTTTTCTACTATAATAACTCCTATACTAAGTTCCTAGTATACTAAAATCCCCTAGAGAATTTTATATAGAAATTAAGCACTAGCTTTATATATATATTAGCACCTAGATCTTAACTATATAGGGATTATCTATATTAACTTATAACTTAACTATATAGATAACTACTCTCTTAGCTAGTATAACTATATATTATATACACT
>JAGKQE010000116.1:48331-68696 GCA_022609375.1 Xenosphaeropsis pyriputrescens | reverse complement strand
GATCTTTCTATATTATATATAATATAAGTAGGATACTATACTACTAAGCTATATAGACAACTTAGAGGTTAAATGTTATCTAAGATCTTTATTAAAGCATTCTACACCTAATACCTTATATATATTATTAAAATTGCAAATAGTAAGACTTAACTAAGACTATTATTGTTATAGCACTATAACACTATATAGTTGTTTATAAGGGAACTTAAGATAATTCTTAGTAATTTAGGTATTGTATTCTTGTCCCCTCTTTCTTCTTATATAATAGCTATTTAAGTAGATAAGCCCTATACTAACTAGCTAAGGGTTATAGAAGGAAGAGATAACCCCTAAGGTTAGGTAACTCTAAAATGTAATTATATAACCCAATATAGGTCTTAGAGGAACGGTTACCCGTTTGTTAACAATTATAGCACATCTTAAAAAATAGGAGTCCCTTATATAGTATATATAATACTTTAGTAGATCCACTTACTATTATATTTATAGCTAAGAATAATATAAGGCGAGTAAAAGACAATTTAAGAATAGCTTGGTAGGTAGATATTATAGCTCTACTTCTAAAGGAAATCTTTCCTATATACCTCTTCAATTGGTTACAAAAATCATATCTTTGGACAAGTCGCTTCCTGTTCAACATATTTACAAACTTCCCACCAATAATATGAAAATCCTGAAACTATAAGTTTGTATATATATAGAATGGATGTCACGTATAAAGCGTGAATATAAAGATCGAATTGATCAAGGATTAGAACCAAGGTCTACTCTGCAGAGCATCCAAATACAGATGTAGGTACGAGCAGCACCGAATTTTGCAGACTACAACATGAGAATTCGAGAGTTTCATGATGTGGTTTTCAAGTGAAGTCAGATATTGACTGCACAATGATATTGTTTCTTATGGAGAATACAGCACTCCTCATAGCAATACGTACAATTTTCAAAATATCGTTGGTAGATTCCGAACTGACAATACTATCAGTGGTCGAAATCCACACCGGCGACACTCGGACGGCTAGTAGTCAAGTGCCCTGATACGTAGCACGTAGCATCAAATACTATCATACAAATACAATCACCACTTGAAAGATTGACAACGTAGGATAGAATGCAGCATAGTAAGAAGAAAGCACTGGTATATATTGCTTAGAGATAACATCTATATGTCATCATGCTCCCCCCACTGAGCAGGTATGTACAGACTCGCGCCTTCCAATCATGCCAACCTATACAAGAAAACCATTGTGTGCGTATAAAACTCGTACACCTATGTATGAATAGACACACCAAACGCCAGGCTAATGAAGTTTCCAAAAGCAATACCAGTCCTCCACCAATTCCCGGATATTATGCAATGCAATTCAAGTAACAAATCGTGCTAATTATCTAGCAACAGCGCGTTCCCAAACCTCAAATGGGACTTCATAAACAGCGTCGAATTCCCTGGAAACAGATTTCTCGATGCGATCTGTGAATTCCCACTTGTCACTGTGCGCACCTCGACCCACCTCCTCAAAATCATCGACCCGTTTCTGCACCTGGAATAATTGCGTAGCAGCAGGAGCCCAATAGCAGGAGAGTTTCTCAAGGACGCGAATTGCGGGCTTGAAAGACTCAGAGAGCTCCTTGTGATGTGAGAGGGAGCCGCGCGACGAGAGGATATCGATAGCTGCGCTCACAAGATAAGAGGCGAAGGGTGTTGAAAATTCGGGGTTTTTAAGAATGCATGGGTGAGTTGTTAGATGCAGTACTTCGCGTGCGCTGGCGATTGCCAGCGCTACGTTATCCTCGATCATTGCGACAGGCACCGAAGTCGCACGTACGTAGCGGTTCAGTTTAATCTGTGTTGCGTGGTACAGCGTGTGCATGGTTATCCAAGTGCCAAGAGTAGTGCCAATTGTTCCAAAGTTCGCCTCAGTTGGCTGCAAGTGAGCGGGCAATGAGGAACGCCACGTTCGAAGCTTGGAAGTTGCACTATCGTAGAAGTTCCTTTGGACTGCCGGGTCTGGATTTGGAAGTTCGGACGGTCGATTGCTCAAACGGTAAATATTGGCCATAACCTCGCCCCAAATCGAAGAAATTCCGATCAGATAACCCATAGCTCCCATTTCAGCCATAGGAGTGTGCATGCCGAATGTGAAGTAGGGATTGTCGTTGGATGATTGAGCATTGAAAGAGGCATCGCTGAGAGGAAGGCGGAGGAACACGTCGTCAGGACTGATAAAGGAAAGATGGTTGTTGCAGAAGCCATTGAAGCGATCCATAATGTAACAGCTCCAGAAGGTCCTTCTCGTACATTCCCGGTAACCTCTAGTAGTCAATCCATATGGTATCTTCTCCGGCGAGATCTGTGAGGCCGAAACTTCTATGTTGAGTTTGATCGAGGAAGCCGTAGCAAGAGCGCGAGTGCAGAATTCCCAAGTCTCGTTTGTTTTTGTTGGCAAAGTAAAAGCATAAATAGCGAGATGTAACCGGGTCTGGCACAGCTGAAGGGTGTTGGACATATGCTGGGCGGCGGACTTTGCGATGGTATGGAATTTTTGGCCACGACTTTGATGTTCCGGACAGCTCGAGAATTTGCTTGCAACAGCGAGCATACTGTAAATTAACATTATATCGTCAAGAGATTTTGGAATCGATGAAAATATCCATTGGGTCATAGGCTCCGATGGCAAAAAAATATACGACGTGCTCGCAACGCCAGAGAAATATAGGGGAATAAGCTCTTGGACCAAAGAAGGGTAGGCGAATACTGGGTTTGTATTCCAGTCCACAATGAGGCTTTCTGACGACCGCCTACGAGTTTTATCATGCTGAACTGGATCAGGACTCAAAGGAGTAAAGTTGATGTGAGTATGCTTGCGCCTTTTGGCGGAGCGCTGGTCTGATGGTGAAGTCGCAACTTCATACGTCAATGGCTCGTAGTCCATCTTCCGAGACTCCCTGCGATCTTGCTCTGGTTGATGAGATTTCTCACTCAACTCGTCAGCTTCAGCCGGTGGTGTTTCAGGGGATCCTTGGGCACCCCTTGGCCTGAATCATGTCAGTTCTTATCCAGCCGAACAAACCTGAAGAATTCACTCACGCGTTCTTGAACTTGCAGACCCTCCCGAATTTCTCGCACTGGACGCATCGAGGATAGTCTGGGTCGCACTTGATTTTCTTTTCTCTGCAGGTGATGCAAGCAATGGCAAGTCTTTTCCGTGGCTTTCCGGCCTTTGTCACACCCCAATAAGCATTCACCTGTTCTCCATCGATGACAGCCTTGCAATGAGTACCATCATCATAAAAATAACAAAGACCTTCACCGGGAACATCTTGCTGGCGCACAAATCGTGGTAAGAATTGGCTTCCTGTCCAGATTTTGGGTCCAAGAGCATCCTTGGTGGCATTTGGATTCAAGGCTGAAGGCGAATTGGTCACAGGGGTATGAGGATATTGAGGCAAAGAGGGAGCGGAGTTTTGCGCGGGACCTTCTGGGTAATACAAACGTTCTGGCTCACCGCGGTTGACCGGTGCAGGAGGCTGATGGGAAATGGCCTGTAGGTCTGGGGCCTGGAAACCACTTGGAGCATCCTTGGGTGGCGCTGCAGAGTAGTCCTGTCGTGTTCCTGACTCTGAGCGGGGAGACCATCTGCTAGAAGTTGATAATTGGGTCCGGTTGCTCTCATAAGGACTATGACGGGGATCATAAGATCGAGGTGACTCCGCGGCCGATCCAATGGCCGACTGGATAGGTCTCGGAGGTGGAGGAAGGCTATTTCTCTCTGGTTCGGTCCGGGATGGATATGGAAAATGGGAGGGTTCCGCCTGCGGTTGCCGTGAGTAGGATTCCTGGAATGGCCTATCCTGGTACAATGGAGTTCCTATCCGTCTGGTATCCTGAGGGGATGTTGTTGAATAGGAAGGACTTCTATCGACGTAGGAACTTCGAGCTCCCTGTGGAGACTGCTGTGCTGCTTGCGATGAAGCAGAGAAAAGACTGCTGATGGAGGGCAATTGCTCTCTCCGTTGAACGGGTTCTGCTCTTCTGGGAGTATCGTGGTCCTTGAGTCTAGAATTGGACATCGTATGGCTAGGTCGAGTCTTCCAGCCTTGACCCTCAAATTGACGGTCGCCGCTGATAACCACTGCACTGGCAGGATACGAAGCGTCCCGTAACGAGTATGGAGGAGAATTATCGACTTGATAATGGGCCGAGTAGGGACTTTGAAGCACCGAGTGAATGGCGGATCGAGTATATAATTGTGACATGATCACAACGAGAGATATGTTCTATGTAAAATTAGGAGGAGGCTTAGAGAAAGGTCATGAAGGTGAAAGCTGTGCCAGATGTCCCCGAGTGGCACGGTCTGATGTTGGATTCGATGACGGTGGGTGGGGGCTAAGTTATCTCGGCCAACGAGTGGTATGTATCCCAGCTGACCTGCGCGTATGATGGGGGAGGCTGTTTCCTCTGAGGCGCCCCGTCGGTTCTCAAGTAATGATAGAATGATATATCCACGGATTGCCTTTCAAGTCACCGTTCTGTGATGATATAATATTGATGTTCTGCCTTGTTAAAGTTTCTTCCTTCGGGTCTTTCTTCGCTGGAGTTTCGAGGCTCTTGATCTTGATGTTGAACTTGATGTTGAACTTGATGTTGCTATTTTGGAGGTCCACCACACTTGATGTGGAAGAAGATGTTGTGAAAAGATGCTGAGATGGACAATGATATGTGTACGAGGTACAGATGCTGTGATGGGTAGTATTCACAGCGGCTGGGAAATGTGTCCAATTTGATAGGAAGCTGTCTGGACCCGACGTATGTAAAGTCGAGGGGTGTTTCTGGTCTGTCGGTATTGACATGGGAAGATGTGGCTCACTGGCTCACTGGCTCACTCTGCGACCATGGGATGTATGTTATTTCTCGGCCCAGACACTAGATATCCAACACCGAATGCCTGGATGATTTCGCGCGTGGGTACGGCCAGTCCTGCCGCAACAGGCACGTTGAATGGCTGGATCTGGGCGAGAATGATACCTTTGTAGAGCAATGCCGGGGGTTCAGTGATGGGAGGGGGACCTGGTTTGTGCAGCATGCAAGAGGGGCATGCAATCTGCAGGCGAGCGATGGCCGGCCAGGTTTGGAAGACTTTTGGGAAAACGTATGTCTCGGATCTCTCTCTCTATCTTCCTGTCGGAAGGGATATGAATATGGAGATGGAGATAGAGATGAAGATGGATATAGATATGGATAACGAGTGGATCGAGGCGAGAGAAGTCCAGTGCCTGTTACCGATTGCCTATTCCCTATTCCCTATTCCTTATTCCTTTCCTTTCCTTTCCTTTCCTTTCCTTTCCTTTCCTTTCCTTTCTCCTTTCGTCTTGGTCCTCGGATCTTGAGCTTTGAGCCTCGAGTCTTGATCGTTTCGTATTTCTTTATCTCGATATAGGATGCGGCAGCAATGGGTTTGTTTGAATCCTCGACCACGGGAGAAGGAAGGGGAGGGGGAGTGTATATGGCATACAGGATATAGGATATAGGATATAGAAATGAATCTGAATCCGAATCCGAATCTTAGGACCTGGGTCTTAGGTCTTGCTTGGGGCGTTTATGTTCTCGAGCTGGGACTGGACTGGACGGGGACGGGGACGGGGACGGGGACTTTAGTGTCAGGTAAGGGTTGTATGATGCTCTTTGCAGGGTCGCGTATGGGAAAGCGGAAAGGTGTGCTGAGTGACCTGGGCGTTGGCTCTGGCACTTTTATTTGGCTTGAGACTTTGTTCCTTGGCCTTGATCTGAGCGGGCGGGTAAGGGTAATAGATGTGTATTCGAGCATTTCGAATTATTAATATATTATAATATATCATATGTGCATGCTATGCACATGCTATGTACTCGCGAATACTAATCATTCATATATGTACAAGTGTTCACATTCATCCAATTTCAAAGAGAGATGATCTCAAGGTACTTTATATACCACGCGTGTAGGTAGCCATGGAAATATGTACAAGTACATAGTACATGTATGGACGCCCATCAGGCACAGTCGATGATGGGCAAGTACATGGACAATTGCATGGTGCCGCATGGGATGGTGATACAAGGTGAGAGCTGCCATGCCATGCCATGCGCTCTCCCTTCTGTACATGTACTTGGACACATTGATAAAGAAGCAATCACCACTGCTTGCACTATGTACACCTTGTCTTGCCTCATGATCTAATAGGGAATTATGACGAGAGTGACAAGACCATTGTTTGCTGCTGTTGATACTGCTGATGTGGGGTCACTATTGAGATATCGGGATATATTCCGCGAAGGGGTTACAGGTGCCAAACTCGGGCGAGTCTGTCCAAGATCTATATCCATATCCATATTCATATTCATACTGTACTTCTTCAAACAGAGGTCAGTATTTCGCTTTATCCTAGGAAGAGGTCAAGGGCCACGAGATGATTGAGATCCGAGAGATCAGGTCATTTTATTTCATTTCATTTCATTTCATTTCTTGCTAAGTAGGTATGAATGAAGTGTGGAAATGGGGCTGGACAATTGTTCTATTTCTACGGAGAATCCATTCTCGGATGCTTTCCATGATACATACTAAGTACGTACTTGGTGGTAGAACAATACCGATAATAATACTTAACAAATATTCATATTAATATTCATATTAATATTCATACTCTGGGAGTCGGTATAATAATGCGTGCTACTCAGTCAAGTCGATGGCTTAGCTGGACTCGGAGGCGTAATACGGGCTGCTTATGTTTAGTAAGGCACTCCGAGTAACCTTATCTGCCCAAGTATCTGCCTCTACAGTGCTGACAGACAGCTTTGCAAGCACTAAATCTCATCAATCTCATGAATCTCATCAGTCTCATCAGTCTCATCAATGTGTACCTGGCCATTGGCTGATTCGGACTCGGGGTTTCAATACTGCAAAGTCCGGTAGTGGATACGTCCCGCTCCCCCTTCCCACGCTTCTACGTAGTACTGGTACTGGTAACTTGTACTTTGGACTTGGATTATTGCGTGAGAGGCCTGGCGCCCGGTCGATTAGTGATATTTAGTCGTTGGACCTGAGCGACTCGCTCAGAGCCGGCGAACTCTTGAGGCGACTCGTGTGACTTCGGTGTTTGTGGGGTAATTAGGGGAGAAGGGAGAAGGGAGAGGTATGGGTATGGGTATGGGTATTGTAGCAAGGAACATGGGACAAGGAATGAAGCAGAGAAGAACAGAGTGATATTGATTCTTATTGTTCTTGTCATTGTTGTTTCTGTTTGATACTGCATTTCTCGCATTTGTGAAAGGATCAGTTTAGAAGAAGGAAAATAGGTACGATGCAAAAAGGATGACGAACAATCATTGACATGCATGCATGGTTCCCGTAAGCAGGTCGTCGAGGTCGTCGAGTCAAACATCAACCAACACCAAGGGGTCAGGGTCATATCTCATTCGACTCTGACCGTCACTGTCAAATCCACCCTCATATCCATTGGATGAAAGATCCGATTGCGAGATGCTCACCCTTCTCATGAGGGAGACAAGGAGAGCCCGAGCAGAGGAAGATCTACAAACTTTCATCCAACTATGGCACTTGATGATAGCATACCGGTAATGACACCTTAGCATATTACGCAAATGTCTATCCTATCTCGTACTATTTTAGAGTGAGAAATACACTTCCATCTCAAGCCTCTTCTCTGTCTTCCCGCGCCCAAGTGCATCAAGCGCTCAAGCACGTACATAGTACTTATGTACAGCTCCTTTCTCTAAGTACATACTACGTAGAATATGGCGCCAGCAAACACAATTCCTGCACCAAGAAAGGGCAAGGCTTAGATCCGACGGTGGAGATGGACATGTTCAAGTCTCAAGTCTCGAAGCCGCATCTATCCAGAAAGAGAATTATCCATACAGTTTCTTGACGCCAGTACACCATACTACTGTACGTACTCTACTGTATGAATGGTGGAAAATGGAACATCACAGTAGAATACATAGTAGTACTTACATATTTTTCATACCGATACAACCCGAACCTATGAAGAAGTTGGGTTGTAAAATGCCATTTCAATATTCCAATGATAAGTTCACTGTTCAAGACTCTTGTTATTCGATACTCACGAATACCTTTTGGCATTGGAGAGTTGCTGCAAGGTTATGTATATAGAATATGATAACATCAAGAGGTCCATTCATACTACTACAATGTAAGCCGTTTGACATCCCTTTTCCAGGACCATTAGGATATTTACTTTCCGTGTACGTAGTACATTTATGCTGTCTAATTACAAGAAGGGTTGTACGTACAGTAGTAGTTGTTCTGCCAACGAAACCAGCTTGCCATGTGTTCTCAGCTCCTCCCACTGACACCGCAACTACAAGTACTTCTCATGCCAAGGATGGGGAGAGGGGCTTCTCCTTGGTCCTTGGTCCTTGGTAATTGGTAACGGAAATGGAATCAGCCCTGACACGCCCTAGGATTGCAACGTGGATGTTTGCTTGCCATGGCGTACCATGGAGCCATGGCACTTGACGGGGCCACGATGGGCTGTTCCTCGGATTCTGGGGAGGCTTTTGCTTTTTTGGCGCCGCCGTGTGCGCGGATGACGAGCAGTGCCATAGAGATGCCGGGTCTTGAGCGAGGCCAAGGGGAAGAAGGGGGACAAGTGTCTGTTCTGCACTGTGCAGCGGGTGCACTGTGGATAAGGTACGGTGCAGTGTCACAGCGTGTACATACTTACAATACCTACAGTGCGACTTTCTCAATCGAGAGGGTGGGGATCTTCGGTGAGATACGGCTATGTGCACTAGGTACTTACTTGTATCCCCATACAGTGTGGTGCACGATTACATGATGTTCAGTCAGGGTTTAATGAGAGGCTGACGATGACGCCTGTTGGTAGGAAGAAGCAGTGCGGAATGGAATACATACTTGTATGAATAGATGATACAAACATGTCTGTATGTGCTGTGCTAGTTTGAGTCATTTCAATCTAATCTGGCGTACGGAGTATTCCAGACCTTACTCTACGGAGTGGAGTCGAGGAGGAGACTACCAGGTATGAAGATGAAGTGGAAGTGAGATACATGGACAAGCACAGCACAATAATATAATACAGTACAGCATGACACGATAAGATTCGATATGATATAACGTGATATGCTGCCCACAATCAGTCACACTGAGCTCACTAAGTAATTCCTTGAGGTCGGAGAGATTAATCATGCTATATGGTGATAGTAGCTAGTATTATGAGTATGAGTATGAGTATGAATAAGTATATAGAACAACTCCACGTGATCTTATTCTTATGGATGTGGCATTGTTATATCTGCCAGAGGCTAAAGAATAGAAGCCGGCGCCAAATATGCTTATGCTTGGGTACGCAGTAGCCATTACAGATGCCACCCGTCAACCCCGTCTATTGGAACCGATGCATGTACAAGTACGAGACTAGGGAGTATATCCGAGGGCAGATCACTAGAAAGAAGATATGACTTGATTTGACTTGATTTTACTCGACTTGAAGAATGCTCTCACCTCGTAGAATATCCAATGTATCATCATCATCACCCACTCACAACGTCGAGTTAGCGGTGTCATGAAGCATTTTGTAAGGATGCATATGATGTTTGTATGCATTGCCTACCTCACCTGCACATATTTTGCATTCTGCACCATGCAGGGACATGCTTCCATTCACCGTAATCAAAAAGGGGACATGAGAGCGAGGTAGATGAACAATGACACTCGACTGTGACTCTATGACTTGACCTACATACATGATCGTGGCTTGCCCAACAAGCAAGCAAACATTTCGATATGCAATATGCAATATGCAATATGCAATATGCATATACTTTGTAGTGTGTATGTATATGCCAGGCATACCGATCAAACAAACAAACAAGGAATCTAGAACAATGTGGTAGCCATCAAATGAATGCATGCGCTTGAAACTGTGGCGTAGAGTATCAGCTAGTACCGGCATAGGATGAGATGAATACCGTCGAGTATTCATAGAAGCATACAAGATATGTATCTGTATCTACAAATGTATGATCATGATGCTCATCCGCTGCATACTAGTACTATGCATGCTGAAAATCCATCTCATTCATGATGGCGAATTACACAGGCTGCAGATGACTATGTGCAACCTGCTTCCATCTTCACATACTCACCCCAACAGAAGTAAGAGAGAGTTTGCTCATCGCGCACCCCGAGATTCACTTGTCTTTAAACGTTCCACCAAGGCGCCAAAGGAAAACAAGGGCCGATCGGGTAGATGGCAGTGTATATGAATACACGGCAATCACATACCGACTGAGTAATATTAGGCGAATGCGGGCGGCGAACGAGCAGACTGGGTAGGGGTGGGAGAATGGAAGATAAAGTAAAAGTATGTGTTGATGAATGGGAATGGAATGGAATAGAATAAACATTTGGAATATTGGAGTGGAGTGGACGGCGAGTCTATTAAGCTTTTGTGATTTTTCTTCCATTCTTTTTTCTCCATCTGCGCGCGCGCGTGTGTGTGTGTGTGTTGTCCGTTTTATTAAAAACGAGAATTTACCTTCTTCGGTGGGACCAGCCCCAAACTCTGTTGTCACACTTGTTTGCTCGATAGATGCAGTTTGATTAATTGCTACCTTGTTTGCTTAATCGGTTGCTTGCTTGTTTGTTTGTTCATTTGTTTGCTTGCTTGCTCGATTGCATATTTGTGTGTTTGCTTGTGTTTTGCTTGCATATTCATTTGTTTGCTTACTTGTTGACTCTATTCACTTGTTTATTGATTGCATATTCTCTTTTTTGCTTGCTTGTTTGCCTACATATTCACTTGTTTGCTTGTATTCTTGTTTGCATATTCACTTGTTTGCTTGTTCATTCGCCTGCATATTCACTTGTTTGCTAACTTGTTGATTGCATATTTGTGTGTTTGCTTGTATTTTAACTTGCATATTCAATTGTTTGCTTGCTCGCTTGCCTGCATATTATCTTGTTTGCTTGCATATTCACTCTGTTTGCTTACTTGTTGTATTCATTCATTCGTTCATTTATTCATTTGCTTACTATTCATTTGTTTGCTTGTTTGCTTGCTCGCTTGCCTACACATTCACTTGTTTGCTTGCTCGCTTGCCTACACATTCACTTGTTTGCTTGTTGGCTACCTACATATCTACTTGTTTGCTTGTTAGCTACTTGCATATTCACTTGTTTGCTTGTTTATATTTTCGCTTGCTTGCATCATTGTATGTTTGCTTGATTGATACTTGCTTTCTCAACTATGTTTGCTTGACTGGGTGCTTGTGTATTTGCGTGTTTGCTTGCTCTATGAAGGGATAGGAGTAGTGGTGCTACTACTACTGTACTACGTAAATACTGTGTCTGGTGGTCCCTAGAATATGCATCAACGGATACCCGACTGGAATACGGATCACTTGAAAGCTACCTTACACTACCACTCTACCACACTATCTGCTCTATTCGCTCTCGAACTCTGTCTCTTTTTAGCTTTGTCCTCTCATGTGTTGGAAGTGTTGGAAATACATCCAATCGCCGCCGAGTTTGTTTTATTGGCTTGAAAATAAACATTTCGAGGGCTTCTGCAATGCTTGACGTAAAGAGCTTCGAGGTTGCGACAACATCGGGTCAATTTTGCATCATATCCTGTTGGTTTTCTCATCTAGAAATTGCCTGTCACTGTCACGAGCTCATGTTTATCCCGTTTGTAGAAACCCGAACAAGGATTTGATTTGAATTGCCGCCTATCACATGTCCCGTATGCATTGTTCAATATATTCCTTATTTGAATTTGGGTTTAATTTTGGTCATCATTTAGTTGACGTGTTGGTTGACACGGTTCAGTTGATACCTAATGTTCAGGCTATGTATGTGATACTCATCTTGTGGACATTGCACTTGGAGAGAGTTGAGGTAGGCTCGGCACTGATGTAGCACGGCACGGCATAGGAAGGCAATTCTCTTCTACTGAAGTACATAGAATACACATCATAGCAAAATATAGCACAATGCATAGCGGGCTCTGAATACAGGATACGGGGTCTCTTGCAACGACCATGAGATTAAACCAGCAAGGTTAAGAA
Source organism: Xenosphaeropsis pyriputrescens (assembly GCA_022609375.1). Lineage (NCBI taxonomy): Eukaryota > Fungi > Ascomycota > Leotiomycetes > Phacidiales > Phacidiaceae > Xenosphaeropsis > Xenosphaeropsis pyriputrescens. Next base: position 56,584 of record JAGKQE010000116.1, on the reverse strand, counting down.
GACCTACATGATATTGATGACGGGGAGGCACTGAACCCATCGCCGGCATGGCAGTAGGCTCGAAAGGAAGTGATTGAGGGGAATCGAGCAAACAATCATATTCTACTAGTATATGCAGTACATATGGAGCTATTCAGCAAACAATAAACCAAGGGGCAGAAGGAAGCAAACATCATGAATATTCATACACTTGATACACTGTGTGCTACACACAGCATATATATCATGAGTGTCAAGGTTATGTAGAGGGTATGGATACACACATATTCCGTACATAATGTCGACTCGAACAGATATTCTTTACTTGAACATACTAACCCGAGCCTCATGCTTCTTGATCGCCCGGGGACCTCTTCCTTCTCCCCTATATGCACAAAGAAGAAGAGAAAAAATACCTATCTACCTAGGTACATATGCAATTACCCACCCGCCTAATTTCCATTGATTGACCCTCTCTCTTCCTATCTCTCTTCTTCTTCTTCTTCTTCTTCTTCTTCTCTTGTACAGTAGGACTTGACACTCGAGCGACAACAAAGAGTAAAAAGGCGTTGTCCATTGTTCCAGCCCCGTTGAAAGCAATCTGCAAGCACCCTCCTCTACCGGGACAAAAGCCCCGGCCCATCGCCCATCGCCCATCGCCCATCGTTAGCCATGCAGGCCCCCTAGGAGGCCTACCCTTCCCCGGCCGGCTACCTATCCCCCTGTCTCCGTATCAGGCTCTAGATCGCAAGAGTCGAGCACAAGCTGTGCAGTGTGGGCCGTGTTTGATGGGGGTCCCCCCCCAGGTGCGAGGTTGGTTTCCAGCATTGTATGCCCCAGCAGTGGCTTGTCCTCCCCTGGAAGACTGTCGGTACATTCGTGATATATACAGCACGCAGCATAGGCGAACGAGGTGAGGTATGGCAAGGCGAGGTCAGAGCAGACCGTGGCGAGACAGGGAAGGGAAGGGTGCCCGCATTTCCGAAATCCAACGGGGATTTGCTCGGGGCACACGGAAGGCATTTGTGGATATTTCTCGTTCGGCACTCTCTGCACCTTTGTTGTTCGTGGGTATGATAGGCAGTGAGCTACCTATTGGTACAAGTAGCATCAGGAGCATTCTAAGTATATACTTTGGTTAGTTAGCAAGCAGAAGCACAGGCGCAAGCATAAGCATTGGCAGCGGGCAGCGGGCAGCGGGCAGCGGGCAACGGGCATCGGGCATCGGGCATCGGGTAAAGGGTAGGTAGGTATTCATAGGTAGGTAGTGTTCATATTGATACTGTAACATCACAAAAGGCCCGTGATAGGCAAGATGTCCAAGGGAATGATCGGAAATAAGAGGTCACGTAGGCACGGGATGTGATTTGCACGCCGAGTCTATTGGAATTAGTAGTGGGGTGTAAGTACGTAGTACGTACAGTACATGCTCTAGACCCATGCCTCGGATATGGAGTGGATGAGGAGAGGAGAGGAGAGGAGGAGAGGAGAGAAGAGAGGAGAGGTGAGGAGAGGGGAGGTGAGGTGAGGTCAGATACTATGTAGGTACATCACGCTTGGGGAAAGAGTCGAGTAGCGTCGGCTGCCGCGCTACCGCATTCCTCGGGAGAGGGAGAGGGACGGCATGGGATAGTAGAATACAAGTCGTATGAAATAGCACGGAAATGGTACGACAAGTCTCGCATCCGACACGCTTGGGCTTGAAGAACAACTACTATGTACGCTGCTCCACTCATATCTCGTACTGCGGAATATCATCTGTACTATGTACTATGTAAGTATGAATAACGGGTAAAGTTCCGTTCCACGACGGATGTTTACTGTACATACTCGTACGTGTGTGGAGATTGGATCCGACTCTCCGTCTACGTCTACGTCTCCGTCTCCGTCTCCGTCTCCGTCTCCGGGGAAAAGGCGTGATACATGTATATGTAGGTGAACGGACGGGAGACTGCCTCGAATAACACTGACTTCCTACCTAGGTACTTTGCACATACTAATAATACTGATAATAATGATATATACAAATAAATGCCTTATCGTGACTGTATGATGATCATTCTTGCAACTTTTCATATATCTTCCATGTATGTAGCAGTATGTATTGTACCGTGCAAGGTAGGCATCTAGTACAAGCACGGAGCCGTGTTATTATGGATATAAAAACGGATGCGGAATTCAGCGCATAAGGCGGGCCGGCACCATATGGATACACTCCGCGAAAATGGATACCTACTTTACCTCTTAGTGAAATGATCCGGCCTTTCCCGCCCCGAAGAAATCCAAGGAGACGGAACAAATAAGGCGTTAATTAGTTAATTATCTATTTATCTATTTGATTATCTTTTATTTATTTATCTATCTATCTATACACACAGTGGGTGGTTTACCATTCGTGGTCGAGTTTAATTACTTCTCCTTCTCCCGATGCTCAATCACTTGATATATTCGATATGATTCACACCGAGTATTAGTATTAGTATTAGTATCTTGTCCGCCTCCGCTTCCGATGGGAGGTCACACTCACACGCACACTCGCACCCCTCACCACGGTGTTTGCTCTCTGCTGTTTCTGCCGTGGCCAGTTTTGTATTGTGCATGAATAAAGTAGAAGACGCCGCAAGCCGACAGTACAGTATGCTCCAACCGAGCTTCGGAAAGTCATCTATCCTCCTTCAGGAAGCTGAGTGGAGAGGTGGGAGGCTCGGCAAGCCATCATCAATATGTAGGGCAGCGGCACAGACACGTTAGACTACCTTATTTTATGAATAATACGTGCGGCGTAGACTTTGTGAGGTGAGATGAGTATCCGAATCAGAATCGGAATCCGAATCAGACTCGAAATCAAAGGCACTTTTACTCTTGGAATACTTTTACTCTTGGAATACTCTCACTCTCACTCTCACTCCCGAGATACATTGCATATACCGTACCGGTGAAACTGAACACGGCACTCCAAGAGCCGTGCGCACACACCCTCACTCGAAGCACTGAAGGACAAGTGCAAGTACATAAGTATGTACATAATACCCATGCCGAACCATCATTTACTCCCCAGTAACCCATTCCCAGGAGCCAGAAACAGAGGTACTCATGATCGCCGTGGAAAGCGTGCACTTCTCCGGATGCGTGCTCAGAGCGAGCATGTTTCGACGGTTATCCCAAGGACTCAAGGACACAAGGCCATTTCTTCCCACGCGCCATAGCCGCATCAATAATTTCTACCCAACGTCGAAAAATACTGAGTACTGTACAGACTAAGCCATCCTTCATAATAGTCATACTTATCCGGATGTTCATGAATAGTCTCTCGAACAGCGTTAACATGCTTGGTATATCTCTCTATATATATATATATATATCCTTTCCATTTTTCCGTGATGCCTTTTTCCAAGAGTCTTCGTTTATGCTAGAGATGCCGGCGAATATTTCCCCCCCAGTCAAGAGCATCTAACAACACCTTATCTCGTCCTTGTGCGAAAGTGAGCCTTGAAACTTTGAAAATGTGCTCCGTAAGTACTGAGTACATATGTACATACATGGGAAGGGTCCGCCGTATTCAGATTCAGATCCCCACGTCCCCATAGAAATCTCCTTACGGTGTTGGTAATTGTATTCAAGATCGTACGAACATGTCGACATATGCCACTTGGCGGCCAAGTCCCATGATCACTAATTGCCGATGCTATGATGAAAACGTACATTACCTACGTACTCGAGTATTCATACATGCAAATGAATACGATGAGTGAAGAGGTCAAGCTACCACTACAAGGCCCAAAGAAGCCGACGCAGAAGAGAGAGAGGTCAAGAAGAGGTCAAACGAGCGATGGAATTGTGTATTTTTCTGCAATGGAACAAGTCAAGTGTCTGGAAGGGAAAAAAAGAAAGAAAAAAAGGGCGACCCATTGAAAATAACCTTTCTCGCGTACCCCAAACAGGTCCTTGCTCCGGGAACTAAGGACCTGACAGACTGGTCCAGCGGGGGTTCAATCTTGCTCCTCTCCGCAACGATCAGCGACAATGCACGCTTTCACGCAATAAGTCTCCGGAGAAGCTCCTTTTTAAGGTATGGGTGGTGTCTAGGGCCTTCATTTAGGGCCACGCGTATGTAAGGTTGACCGGTGGGTTTGTACACATGTACTTGTATTATATGAACACTCAATAACTGAGGCGCACTTATGGACATACAAGTACGAGGGCAATATGCGAGGATGTGCGAGGCTATCCATTGTTGAGGCTTTCGTACAGTGGCTCGACCGTGGTGGCTTGAGACCTTGACCGTGACTATGACCGACTATGATCGACTATGATCGACTATGACCGTGACTTTGACCGTGACTTTGACCTTGACCTCGACCTCGACATCCACTTGAACGTTTCTAATGCATATGTCTGTACATACCTATCGGCATATGTGAATCTAGGCAAAAGCCACCAACATATCTTGTCATGCACTTGTTGAGACGAGGAATATCAATGCTGTGTAGAGTATGTCGATACGAAGCTCATCAATTAATAGCCTAGTCCCATATGGATATGGACGTGGATGTGAATATGGATATGAATACGGATATAGATATGGATACGGATATAGATATGGATACGGATATGGACACCTACCTTCGGCATTGATACAAAGGGGACCAACGTGTCGGAATACATCCAGTAGTATCACCACCGTTACCCCGTACCCCGTACTCCGTACTCCGTGCTCCGTACTCTTCAAAACATCTCTTGTACAAGTATGTACAAGACCATGCATCATCGACTTCTGGAAACGTTGCAATGGCAATAGCAATGCCAAGACCATAAGTTATCGATCTGTACCTGAGCCAAAGTTAGATTCTTGCATCTGTCAATTGAAATGTTCGTCGGTTGAGTTTTGTGGCTTGCGACTGGAACAAATTTGGGAATGCTAAGTCCCTATGGATGACGAGGCATGGTTGAGGTGCGGGTGCACAGTGAAGATCCCCTTTGATTGCTGCGTGCGCATCTGGAGATCATGCCCATCTCACACTCATGTCGTACAAGTATTATAGACATGTGTGTCAAATCTTATTGTTACTCCGATATTCAATGTTTGGGCGCATAGCTACCCAATATCACCATCATCATTGTCATCATCATTGTCATCATCAGCGATGGATCAATTGAGGCCATAGAGTATTCCCTTCATGTCATACAGTAAGGTAGTCCGAGAATGAGGAGGATTGTCAATGGAGGAAAATCGTCTTCCGTGTCAGAAGTGTACATCTTGACCTCCCCCATCGAATGTAAGATCGTCGGTTTGTGCTCTCTTCCGAGATTCGAACAATCAAGCCGAAATCGAAACTTGCAAGGGTCACGCTCTGCTTACTTTCTCTGTACCGACCTATTGCTGCTCGTTTTATATCGCCGTTTATATCGATTCTGTGATACATACCAAGTCCAAGTCCAAGTCCAAGTCAAAGTCGCAGATATCGATCCTTCAAATCTTTAAACCTTTAAACCTTTAAACCTTTAAACCTTCAAACCTTCAAACCTTCAAACCCACACGGCACTGCACTACCTCACCAACTAACTCTAACCACACACGTCTGCACGCAATGCCGTGGCAGCAGCACACAACACAGCGACTAGACCATTCCCAAAGTAGTCATATCTTTCACTCGACACACTCATCCCAAGGGGCCTCAGCATCCCAAGCCTCTAAGCTTTCAGGCTTTCAAGGGGGGGGAAACACTTTCAAGCCACGCCCCAAGCCCCCTCAACCATCGCTGCCAAATAACCTTTCGGGACATGTGCCGATACACGGACCACACGTTTTCCCCTTCACGATCTTCCTCGATCCATTTTGTTTGTTGTTTGTTTTGCTTAAATTGTTGTCTATGTACAAGTATCTGTCTCTTTTGCATTGCATTGCATTGCGTTTGATTTGCCATGGATGTACGTGTGCATGTACCTACCTACGTATGTACATATGTACATGCAAGAGTGAGAGGCAGAAAGATTGTGGTTATAGCCTCATTTAAAGTATTCAGCCCTCTCGGTACATTGGTAAAGGGATTTTTGTGAGATCTTATGGAGTAGAGTATCCATGTACTAGTACAAATGATACATGTCACCGCCCCACCACAGTACTCCATCCAAGAGTCATACCTCATTTAACCTTAGACTATCTACAAAATACTCAATACTCAATACACAGTTACAGTGCACAGCAAGGCACAGTTTACACCCGAACTGAACCGAACTGCCCTGTGAACTGCATGATGCATCAACGGAGTACTACTTGCAAGTACCAGGGAACAATGTAGTGAGACGGAGTACGTACATGTATGTACTTGTATAAAGTATCCACATGTCACTTGAAGTCGGGGGCGTGGGAGTTGTATCGGCCAACTATGCGAAACTGCATACAAGTACCTTACCTTACGTCGTGTCACTACTGGTGACTCTCAACTACAAGTAAATATCTTCATCGGCCAAACAGTTCCCCCGACTCGGAATCGGAGGTGTTTACGTATGTAGGTAGGTCGAGTTCGGCATGCACTGTATGTACTGTACTTGTAGGGTTCTACATGGGCACTGTCTATGTCTATCAATATATACTTTGTCTTTGATAGATCCACAGAGTAGTGGATAGATACGTGATGCTCTACTCTGCTCTGCTCGGCTCTCATCCATTCAATATACATACTCCGCCGTAATGTACAGAGACACGGCTTCTGCCATGGCTGGGTATCCCGCAAGGTAGGATTCAGATGAGATGCCGTGGATGAGGGTCAGAATGTCACTTCGGATTTGACTTGGAGTGCATAAGAAAAGATATGGGGCTCAATGCTGACACCAACAACATTCTCCATAATACGCCCTTCCGTTGTCAATTGGGGCAAGTCATGCGGTGCGATGCGGTGCCATTGACATTGTGCCAACAAATGCCGGTGACGATGTGACGATGTGACGATGTGACGATTCGACGACGCAACGATATGACGATGTGACGATGTGACACCCCATACCCTCATTCTCCTTCTCCTTCTTCTTCGTCTCCTTCGTCTTCTTCGTCTTCTTCTTCTTCTTCTTCTTCTCCTTCTTCTCATCTCCTCCATACCGAACTATACCATACCATGCCACGCCTCGTGCACGTTCGAAATCCTTACACATGCCACATGTGATGTGCGATATGCGATTTGCGAACGGCAGGCGAACAGTAGTATGTATGTACATACTACTACTTGTACGTACAAGTAAGATGGTGACATCTTGGCGACTCGGACTCGGACTCGGACTCGGACTGCCGGTCATCACCCACCTCGTCACGGGCCTACAGTGTTACAGTACCACGGTACAAGTACGATGATAGACGATGATAGACCATGAAAGACCATGAAAGACCATGATGAACCATGATAAACTTCCCTTGACCTCTTCATATGCCATGCGAGTACCGAAGATCTGTCGGTAGTGGAACAAGCCCCGAGATATGTACTGTACTTGTATATGCTGTACGACGTACTGTTTGATGAATGAGTCAGGGAATGCAAGATCAATGGCCGATGCGTGATTCGTGTACTGGACATACTTGTACAGTATCTATCTGTATCTGTATCTGTATATATATGTATCTGTGGATCTCTCTAGGTATGAATACCATCCATGCAGGGCCCGAATTGACCAAATTTTCTTTCTCTTTCTCTTTCTCTTTCTCTTCCTCTTCCTTTCCACTTCCTTTCCTCTTCTCTCTCCTCTTCCCTCTCCTCTGCCTTTGCCTTTCTCTGCCCTTGAACAGGCGCAATCTGAATCGCACTCGACAAGGAAAACAAATGTCAATCTCCATCAATTGCCTTTCCGCCTCAACATCTTCTATATACTTACTGTGTACTGTGTACTATGTACACCCCTCCCTGCTTTGGGGGAGATTGTGTTGTGTCGTGAATTGTGGGGAGATGGGTCGACTTTGAGGCTGCTTTCGTGGAAAAGGTTCCGCCATCTTGGTTGTGGGTTTTCTTCGGGACTTGCCTACGGCAGTTTGTTTTTTGGTCCATCTCTGAGCTGCAAGTAATACTCCTTACACAAAGATGGCCTGTTTGCTGCTTCAACAAAGTCTATTGTATGGGACATGGAGATCAAACTCGTGAAAATGCTCTCATACCTACAAGTATGCTTTCCCCCCCTTTATGAGGAAAGCTGTGCGAGTCGAACAAACTATCAACATGCCGGGGGGGGGGGGGGGGGGGGGGGGGGGGGGGGGGGGGGGGGGGGGGGGGGGGGGGGGGGGGGGGGGGCAGT
>JAGKQE010000116.1:0-48326 GCA_022609375.1 Xenosphaeropsis pyriputrescens | reverse complement strand
ATTCTTTCATACCTAAAATTTTTTTTTCCCCCCCTTTTTGTGGAAATTTGGGGGTGTTGCAAAAAATATCAACATGCCCGTCCCCCCCCCCCCCCCCCCCTTCTCTCTCTCTCTCTCTCTCTCTCTTGGTTTGGATTTCTTGCCTTGACTTTCCACTTCTGCTGCTCACCGAATCTCCCCCACTTGATATGCAGACGAGTCAGTTCGGCAATGTGAGATCGTTGCAAGATTTGTCACGCTGGACGCCCTGAGCAGTTGTTCTACATTCGGAGTACGCTTTGAGCCCGTGCCGTGCTTAATGGCTATCTCCGTGTGACTTATGGCCCGTCTGCTGGCACATTGCACAGGTACAGTGTACTCGCGTTTCAAAATCATGGGAAGGGAAAGAAAAAAAAAGACCAACATCATTCCAGACAGTCTCAGAGTCCGAGCCAGATCTACCTGTCGGATTGCAACTGTGACCGAATGACCGTGCCAACTTGTGCTCGGAGTGACTGTGAGGAAGGTCCGAAGTGCTTTGGAGCCAAATGATGCACTCCTTTCTCTTGAGTCCGGACTGACTGACTGGTGATGTATATGCAAGAATGTCCAGACTCGACCGTTATTTCATTTTGAAAACAAATTGAAGGTTTGGTTACCCGTTTTGATGTTGCGTGATCACAGTTGTATTTGCATTCCGTATCGTATTTCTTGAGTTCATATCTGAAAAGTGTAATTCTTAATCCCAAGTAACCATTATTGAACAGACCCCCTTAAAGAACACCTCTTCACTTGAGCATAGCTGTAACAACAAGTCTCCCATATCCTGCAAACCAGTCGTTGTTCTGTTGATAGCTGATGTTCAAGTTGTCTCCAAGAGGGGGTTTTTGTTTTGTTTTTGAGAAACCAGAATCTGGAATTTGAAAGCAAAACAACATAGATATCTTCTGTTAGCAAGACCAGCTACTTAAGACTATTGTCCATGACCTCTGTAGATATGCGTAACCATGCAGACGAGTGTTTTTCTCATTCAGCAGACATCACAAACTATAAGATGCTGTTGAAAATATATCCGAGTAAAGAGTATATTGCTTGGGAGGTTGGCATTTGCAGAGAATGGTAGGTAGAAAAGTTTGTACTCTTTAGATCTCGATGATACAGGACTTCTCATTCAAATGTAAACCTACTGAATGTTGTAGATGAGTTGTGTCTGATACGTGTTCCACCATTGGCTATCCGTCTTCGAGCATTCTTGTAATGTGCCAGGTACCATCGTCAACAGTGACACTCGAAGACTACTATTAGAGAGCGTGTAGGGTATTAGGAATCTATTGGCTCTTGTCTAGAGCAACAAACAATAATAGACTTCTACTGGTAGTCTGATTTTGTGAGGATTTGGTTACACAAAGGATCGTAGAAACAACCAAAATCACCAATGTACCTAATTTCGCTGTCACCAACAGATGATTTCAGAGAATAGACTCCATTCAATCGTGATAGGGAATAGCAACATGCATATGAATAGATAAACGTACATGTCACCTGATATCGCCAAATCTTTTGAGCCCCTGAAAGCTTTCCCATACACTTGCCAGTTCTTGCAATAACTTTCCAAGTACAAATCAGGAACTGCCCAAAAATCATCGTGAACGACTTTTGCAGAAAGGAGGCCCCTTGTGAATAACGCTCTCTCTGAACACTTACTATTAGTACAGGATATCATCATATATACATTCCATTATTTCCCGTTTCATTCAATTCGTCCATCTTTCTCTCCAGCAGCAGGTGTCATGAAACCTGAACTGTGTGCAGCCGCTCCATTCACATGAAGGGTTGTCTCTCTGATGACCGGCGCAGCAGCGAACTTTCCTCCACCATCACCGTAGATCCAATATTGCACGCCAAGGAAGAAATCGCAGCACATCTGGAAAATACCACACATCTTGAAGGCCCACGGAATTTGAGTTGTTGCCGAGAAGAACCAGAACATCTTCATAACATCACCGGCAATCCAGCTCGCCAATACAGAAAGACGGAATCCCCTGCAAGAGCGCGACTTGGCATTGGCGAGAATCTGAGGGAGAGGGAGTGTCGCTTCGATTCCTAGGCCCAAGTAGCCTATAAAGGAGGAATACGTCTCGTAGACGGGAGGGATGGGCGCGAAGACCAGTTCGCATACGACAAGGACAATGAACAGATAGAGCAGGAATTGCCAATATCTGCATAGATGGAAATGTCAGTATCCATTCAGGAATGCACCAAATTTCAAGGGTTCTTACGGCTTTGGTGACCTCCACTGCCAAAAATTATATGGCCGTATGAAGGCAGAATCATTGGCTCCTGCAAATGGAAGACCGGCTTCTCCACCTTTAGCTGATGGGGATGGGCGGTGATCAAGTGCGACCTTCAGGAGAACGATTTGGATTACAATCATAATAAAAGACTGAAGCAAAAGCGACGTATCGAATTGCGCACCGGGATAATAGAACACCCTGTCAATTGAGTCAGCTATGGTTCTTACAATCTCTCCAACGCAGTAGAAGCAGTTAGTACCAATTCCAACTCACCTCAAAAAAGATGCGACTAGCATGATGAGGGGGATATCCAGTGAGAAGCCGGCACTGGACTTTGCTTTGTGCATTGACAATGTCTGGTCTCCATAGGAAGTGATGGGGGAAATAATAATGAACAGAGGAGCTATATAGCCCGTAATGAATGTTAAGAGGCCCATGATGATATTATGATTGCGCCGGGTTGGCAGCAATGAGCTTGGAAAAGTTGATGGAACAAAATCTCGAACGTGTACCCCTTCTTTAGGATAATAGCCTTAGACGCAGACGCGAAAAGTTGGCCGACGTAATGACGGGTCCGGCCTCGGGGGTTTATTAATCCTAGCGTCGAGGTGCGCGCGACGTATCTCCAGATTCATATCAGAACTTATCTTCATCCTGACTGAAATGCTTATACGTTTACTGGAAATCTGACAGAAAGATGAAAGTCTCGTTTGTATATTTATCATTGAATTTGTGGCACTCAGAGCATCAAGAGAAGTCACGACAGTAGCATTCGCGTGACGTACAGCGCGTGTCGGTATCGGGGAATTTTTAATCCTAGCGTACGAGGGGCATTATTTGGAAATCTTTTTGATATGGACCCCGCCGTTCGCCGTCAAGGTCCATGCGCATCGAGAGACTTGTGACTCCACAGTCAATATGGCTTACCTGATTACTCCCGGAGACGCTGCTTTCACCAACTCGGGGTTGAAGAAGATTCAGGCGAATCTGAATCGTTTCGATATCCCGGAAGTCGTGGATTTGAGAGCGGTTTCAGTCCATTATACTCATCTCGCGAAACCCGATGCTCAGATCGAGAAGAGACTAAAAGATCTTTTGCCAAATCCACCATCGACATACAACGATGAATTCGCCGGTCGACTTCTGTCTGCTGTGGAAGGCAATAACTTTCTGCTCCCCAGCGAGAGAGTCTACTACGTTACTCCAAGAAACACTTCCCCATGGAGCTCGAAGGCTACCAGTATCGCTCATGTCTGTGGCTTTAAGGACCAGGTCACTCGAATTGAGAAGGGCAGAGCTATCTTGATCAAGTTCGCAGACGACTTTAACGGCGAGGAGATTCCGTTCAAAGATGCTTTATACGACCGCATGACCGAGACTATCAGTACCACCATGCCAGAGCTTTCGGAGATGTTTGTCGAAAATGCGCCATTCCCATTGGAGGTCATTGACATCTTTGCCAAGAACACCACCCCAATGGCTGTTCTCAAGGAATACAACCGTAAGTGTGGTCTTGCACTTGATCACCTTGAGATGGAATACCTCATCGAAGCATACACCAACAAAATCCGCCGAGCACCGTATGATATTGAGCTCTTCATGTTCGCGCAGGTCAACTCGGAGCACTGCAGACACAAGCAATTCAATGCCAACTGGACCATTGATGGAATGGCCATGGGCAAGAGTTTGTTCGGCATGATTAGAAACACATATGATAAGAACTCCAAGGAGTATATTGTTTCTGCATACAGTGACAACGCCGCCGTTCTTGAGGGTGTAAACGCCACATTCTGGGCACCAGACTATTCTACCAGCAAATGGACTGCTACAAAGGAGAAGGTTCACTATCTCATTAAGGTCGAGACACACAACCATCCGACCGCCATCTCTCCATTCCCAGGAGCTGCCACTGGTTCAGGTGGAGAAATCAGAGACGAGGGTGCCGTTGGACGTGGTTCCGCCCCAAAGGCAGGTCTTTGCGGTTTCTGGGTCTCTGATCTTCTCATCCCAAATCACACCCAGCCATGGGAAATTGATTTTGGGAAACCAATGCACTACGCCAGCAGTCTGGACATTATGTTGGAGGCTCCAATCGGCAGTGCCAGATTCAACAACGAATTCGGTAGACCGTGCTTGACTGGTTGCTTTAGAACACTTCTGACTGAGGTTGATATCAACGATACAGAGAAGGAGGTAAGAGGTTTCCATAAGCCTATCATGATTGCTGGTGGTGTCGGAACTGTCAGGCCCCAGCACGCACTCAAGAACCCAAGTGACGTCAAGGAAGGAGCTCATGTTGTCGTTCTTGGTGGTCCAGCCATGCTCATTGGTCTCGGAGGAGGTGCTGCTTCCAGTAACACCAACTCTGGAGAGGGCTCTGTGGAGCTCGACTTTGCAAGTGTTCAGCGTGGAAACCCTGAAATGGAGAGACGTGCTCAAATGGTTATCAACGGATGTGTTGCCTTGGGCGACAACAACCCAATCGCCATGATCCACGATGTTGGTGCCGGTGGTATCTCCAACGCCTTGCCAGAACTTGTCAAGGATGCTGGCTTCGGTGGCCACTTTGAGCTCAGACAGGTGCACAGTGCTGACCAAAGCATGAGCCCACTTCAAATCTGGTGTTGCGAAGCTCAAGAGCGATATGTTTGCCTTGTCAACGATGAAGGATTGAACAGATTCACCAATATTGCCAGTGAGTTGTTCTAAAAAAGCCGGCCCTATTTTACTAATGTTTTTATAGAGCGCGAGCGTTGTGAATTCTCCGTTGTTGGAAAGGCTGTCGGTAAGGTTGAAAGTGGTTCTTCTAGACTCGTCCTGGAGGACAGAAACTCAGTCGAGTATCCTAAGCCAATTGATTTGCCAATGGATACCCTCTTCCCCAAGGGCGCCAAGTTGAACCGCATCGTCGAGTCACGCAAGTTGAAGTTGACTCCCTTCGACGCTGCCACAAGTCTCAGAGGATTTACCGGACTCTCTGATCCTGAGTTGCTTGCTAAGGCTGTCGAGAGAATCTTCAACATGCCCGCGGTTGGCTCCAAGTCATTCTTGATCACTATCGGCGATCGAACTGTCGGCGGTATGACCGTTAGAGATCAAATGGTCGGTCCATGGCAGACGCCCGTCGCTGATGTTGCAGTCACTGCAACATCCTTGCAGGCGGGCATCAGAACTGGAGAGGCTCAATGCATGGGAGAGAAGCCGACACTAGCCTTGATCTCTGCAGGTGCTTCAGCTCGTATGGCTGTCGCCGAGAGTTTGATGAACATCGCTGCTGCAGATATGATGGGCGGTCTTTCCCGAATTCAACTCTCTGCCAACTGGATGGCTGCTGTCAACCACCCTGGCGAGGGAGCTGCTCTGTATGAGGCAGTTCATGCCATCGGTATGGAACTCTGTCCAGAACTAGGCATTGTCATCCCAGTTGGAAAGGACTCTACTTCCATGAGCACGGCATGGACTGATTCAGAAACAAAGAAGCCAAAGAAGGTCACTTCCCCAATGACGGTTGTCATTTCTGCCTTCGGTCTTGTTGCCGATATCAGAAAGACTTGGACACCAACTCTCCAGAGATATGAAGATGTTGGCGAGACTGTCCTCCTGTACGTTGACCTTGCCGAAGGCCATAAGGCTCTTGGAGGCTCAGCTCTTGCCCAAGCTTTTGGCCAACTTGGCGACGAATCGCCAGATGTCCGAAATGTAGACCTGGTCAAGGACTATTGGGATGCTATTGCACAGCTCCATGAGTCCGGCATTGTTCTTGCGTACCACGATGTCTCTGATGGTGGTCTTATTACCACCATTGCTGAGATGATGTTTGCTGGAAGATGTGGAGCAGAACTCATGATTGACGGAATCAGCAAGAGCAGAGCTATGAACGATGTAGTCGACACTCTTTTCAACGAGGAACTTGGTGCTGTGTTCCAAGTTCGCAAGGCTGACGAGACAAACTTCAAGCGCTGCTTCGCTACTTGTGGACCTCCGAAGGGTCTTATCAACAAGATTGGTCGTGTTCCAGCCGCAAACAAGCAAAAGCTCACCATCAGATATGGCCAGGAGTCCGTCTTGAACTTGGATCGTGCTACCATGCAGCAATGGTGGTCGAACACCTCCCATCAAATCCAACGCATCCGTGACAACACTGACTGTGCGGATGCCGAGTTTGCCAACATTAAAGACGATGCCGACCCGGGACTTTCTTACAAACTCACATTCGATCCAAAGGATAATGTTCTCCCAATTACCGCTTCCATCACCTCTGCTTTCACCAAAGCTCCTCGTGTCGCCATTCTCCGTGAGCAAGGAGTCAACGGACACGCCGAGATGGCCTTCGCCTTCAAGGCTGCTGGTTTTGACCCCGTTGACATCCACATGACTGACATCATTGCTGGCAAGAGCCTTGCAGATTTCGTTGGTCTCGCAGCCTGCGGAGGTTTCTCCTATGGAGATGTCCTTGGTGCAGGTCAAGGATGGGCGAAGTCAGTCCTTCTCCACGAGGGTGCCCGCAAAGAATTCAAGAATTTCTTTGAGAGACAAGATACTTTTGCTCTTGGAGTATGTAATGGATGCCAATTCCTCAGCAGGCTGCAAGAACTTATCCCTGGCACTGATCATTGGCCAATCTTCGTGGACAACATCTCTGAGCAATACGAGGGACGTGTATGTATGGTCAAGATTGAGGACAACGCTGCTACCCCTTCAGTCTTCTTCCATGGCATGAACGGCTCCGAGATCCCAATTGCCGTTGCTCATGGCGAGGGACGCGCTTCTTTCTCTAAACCAGGTCACCTTCAAGAATTGGATCAGGATAACCTCATCCCAATCAGATATGTCGATAACAGTGGCAAGGCAACGATGAAGTACCCATACAACCCAAACGGAAGCCCAGAGGGAATTGCTGGTGTCAGAAGCAAGGACGGCAGGGTTCTTGCTATGATGCCACACCCTGAGCGTACTATTCTCAGTGATGTCGGTAGCTACATTCCTGCAGGAAAGGCGGAAGAATGGGGCAACTACCAAGGATGGCTTCGTATGTTCAACAGCGCTAGACGCTGGGTTGGTTGATTGAGTTCTTGCATGAAGATTGAAATTATATATGGGAATGGTGGGTTTGGAGTTTTCAGAGGCTTATAAATTTTCATGCAAATCAAGGCATCTATGGACTTAATACAGACTGTATTGCCGTTCAAGTGAGCTGCCCATCTTGCATATCTGCATATACTCAGATCATACTGTGGTGGCTTTATGCCACTGTACTCCTAGACAGTCATGTTGTTGTCAGGCTGTTAATTTCCTTCACGGTAAGTCACCCTCAGCAATTTAATCGTCCCCAAGAGACCCAATAAACCTCGAGCCTTGTACGCTTCTACTCAGCCTGGCGTTCCGTTCCTGGAACAAAAGCAAGCAGAGCTGAACATGGAAGATTTCACATCGCGGCCGAACTCAAGCTGCCGTGGAAAAGTGGCACAATCAACCCCAAGTATTGGAGGATTATTTTGAAGGAAAAAAAGAGATCACCCGCGTCAGGGTGCGTTCTCTCCGCATAATGCATGCTGTGCCTCAGTTCCAATTCTGGCCTTTGACGCATATATCGTATGTACGTTTCTTTATGTTGAGATCATCATGTTACGATCACAATTCTCGGATGTACATATAGTCCCGAGGTCCCAGGTCAAGTAGATCATAGATAATCGCCAAACGTACTTGTTTACTTATCCCCTAGTTTCTATTGCTTGTTGTTTTTCGAGATGATGTTATTACTCGCTTCATTCCTTTCCGCCCCCAAAAGCGCCATCATATTTATCGCGCTTTTGTGTAACCTTGCGTGGACACAAGGCATCATCAAACCACAATGCAATGATTTTGCTTCGCACGTCACCCTGACTTCTGCCCAAGTTGCAGCCGCGGGAATTTCCAATCTGACCACCAATAACCTCGAAGTAGCACTCAACTTCGAACGCTCCCAACTGGCTCATGGCCTTGACGATGACTTTTATAATGCTCCAGCAAACTCATCCTATGCTCCTGCAGGGGCGCTCCTGAAGCTTGAAATAGATGCAAATACTTCCCTCTACACCATACCACCCAACACCGCTCTGTCTCGCATTCTCTTCCAGACCGAGACGTTCAATGGTACCTTAGCGCCAGCTTCGGCTTACGTTCTATGGCCTTTCACTCCACGTGTCCGTGAGGATGGATATCCAGTCGTAGCATTTGGCCATGGAAATAGCGGGGTGATGGGTGAATGTGCGCCATCGAATTTTCGCTCTTTGCAATACAAATTCGCCGCTCCATTTCCTATCGTCCTTGATGGATACGTTGTAGTAGCGCCCGATTATGTCGGCCATGGGGTGGACAAATATGCGAACGGGAGCACCATATACAATCCCATCCTAGGAAATCCTAGCCATGCCAATGATGTCTTCTATTCGGTGCAAGCCGCCCAGAGTGCTTTTTCAAGTCTATCCGAAGACTTCGTTGTCATGGGTCATTCTGAGGGCGGAGGGACTGCCTGGGCCGCGGCAGAGAGACAAGCCGTGAAGCCTGTCAAAGGATATCTCGGATCCGTGGCTGGCTCGCCCATAACTAACATTGTATCTACGGCTAAGCTTGCTAATGGTGCTGCTGATAACGCTGCCATTGATTTGGTGAACGGGTTACTGAACGTTTGGCCGGAGTTCAACAAGTCGGAGATCTTGACCCCCGCCGGAGAGAAATTGTGGCAGCTGCTACAGGAGATCGAGGGTTGCAACGCCGTTGATGCAGAGCTTTTGACTGGCACTGGCCTCGTTAGATCAGACTGGCTGCAGAATTTCTACGTGAATGCGTATGGAACAATGATCGCGTCTGGTGGAAAGAGAATCGCAGGACCCATGCTAGTCCTCCAAGGCGAGGCTGATACCTCCGTTCCGTATGTTCAGACTTCGTTCGCTGTTAACCAGACCTGTGGAGCGTTTCCAAATTCTACGTTGGAATATGCCACTTTCGCCAATGTCACACATGTGTCGGTGCTGTCTGCTGCGCAGAGGTTGTGGCTAAATTGGATTGAGGATAGGTTTGCTGGGGTGAATATTCATACTGGGTGCTCGGCAAAGAGATATGAGAGTGCGAGACCATATCAGTATTATCTGAAGGAAACCGATTATTATCTGATGTGGGCCGACCAAGGCTATGAAACTGCTTAAATCTGAAAGCTTGTTGGTATTTCCCTCTGGGTTAGTAAGACCTTTGCAATAGCTGGCGTACTAATAGTGCAGAATTAAACTGACAAACAATATCTTTTCACTCGCAATGGAAAACTTGTCCGGATCTTCAATAATTAGTCAACACTGTGAAATAACAGTTTTTTGAGAACTGTACACATTCTCTTCAAACTACATATTCATTTGGAAGTACACAAATACCAAGAGTTATAAAACAATTATAGCCAACTAGTTGATTAAGATTGTATTTGCACATTTGGATGATCTACTAAAGCAGATCATCTGCACAAGTACCTTCATATCATTGATTGTTGTATTCCTCCTACGAAAAACCAGAAAACGTTCCTGTACCTAAAGATATAACAAGCCTTGAATCCAATTAAATATACGCAGGAATTTATGGATTTCTGTTGGTCTTGACAGGATGCAGTCCCAAAACAGGCGCAAATATCTCTCCGTCCTCTTCTCGCAAAAGATACGACAGGCTCTCCTCTCCATATGTTTGGACCATTCCAAATCCCTTCACCTCTCCATATCCCTGAATCCTACCGTATGACTCTGCCTTTCCATAGCCTTTTGTCTGGCCATAGCTTTGAATTCCACCATACGACTGCTTCTTCCCGTAGCCCTTTGCCTCCCCATAGCCCCTTTTAAGTTCGTAATACCCTCTCTTGAGCTCGCCATAGCCCCTCTTCAGCATACCGTAACCCTTCTTAAGCTCTCCATAATCTTTGACCTGTCCATAACCCTTGCCTTCTCCAGACACCTGGCCATATCCACTTACCTTGCCATAGCTATTTACTTCACCATAGCCACTCTCATACCAGGAATTCTCCCCGGCCTCTCCAAACCAGTCTGCCATAATCCTCATGGGAAATTCACTCCCCCACCACCACGTCGCCGTATTAGTGACAGCATAATGACCTACAGCGTCATAGATGCCAACGCCCCATGGCATGCCACCACCCGGTCGAATTTCGCCACCGTTGAAGAAAACATTCATACTTCTGGCATCGCGTGGTGGATCTTGGAACCACGGACTGGGCGGATGGCTCAGTTTGAGCCCATGCCAGAGCGCGAAGGACGCAAGTGTAGCCTCAGAGGGGACGCGTACGCCTGAGATATGTTGAGCATCATGGATAGCCATGAGCAGTGGACGGGATGCACGCGCAATCGCAGGCGGGCACGAGAGACGGGGCGTGGAGAGCCCAGCAACTCCTTGGATCCAATCTCGGTAGATCCAGTCGATTGATTGTGTTACGTTCATACAAGAACCTGTGGTTATCACATCTGCTTCCTCGCCAACGCCCCAGCTGAAATCGTCGTCTTGGGGGTTTGCGACCGGTGGCTTCGGACCAATAGGTGTGATATCTGGAATGTCCATTGGTCCCCAGATCGATGTGCCGTTCAGACTCGAATCCACAGACTGCATGAAGTTTTCATAGGTACCGTGAACTTCTGGGATGTAAACATACTGAGCTCTCTCAAAGGACTGTTTCCTTGGAGCGTTTCTTGCGAAGTTCGAGAGGGATTCAAGATACGTCAAAGCGTTGCCAGTGTATCGGATATCCATCTCTAGATGCCAAAAGTAATCGAATTCCGGATAGAAAAGGGCGAACAGCTGAGTCGCTTGGAACATTTGATATTCTGCCCTGTGAGCTGTCAGTCTTGATACTACATATCGTCCTCTTGCCCAAACTTTCGATACCAAAGAACAACTCCAAGTTCCAAAGAGCTCGTATACTCAAGATAACATATAGCTTTCAAAGCATACAAAGTCTGGCCAGATTGAAATAGAGGGACAGGAAGTCGTACGAATACTCTCCGACTCTAGGATACCAACTTTCCAAGAGATTATCGTCAAATAACACAGTGATGCCGCGAAGTTCCGGCGGCACCACTGCCTCTAAAATCCGCTGGTAGTTCTCGTCACTCTCGAAGAGACATTTCTCTTTGTCTTTGATATGCACAAGGAGGATAATGGTATAGTCACCCTGAGACCCCAGAGCCGCTTCTGTAATAACAGCTCGAAGATGGTGCAGGTCCTTTTCCATATACTTGTAAATATCCCAAGCGCGGAATACGATGGCGGTCCTACCGGTCCTCTCGAAAGGATCTTTTCCTAGCAGGGGAGTTTTAGGACTGGACTGCTTCAGAGCCATTCTTCGGTCTGATGTGATGTTTTGAGCATCTCCAAAGCGATGGCTGTTCAGGGCGAGACATTCATTCTGAAGTTCACCCCAGTCAATCCTGCCCCATTCAACCTTGCTGCGATTGTACTCTGGCTTCTCTTCGCCGTAACCGTAGGGCCCGTATCTTCCTGCGGCAGACATCCATGTCTTTTCCAAGTTCAGAGCTTCATATGAACCCGAAAGTGGCTGAGGGTATGCTGAACATACGTAAGCCAGTGTAGAAAAAACAAAGCAGGAAATCAGATTTACCATCTTCAAAAACTCGGAGTTGTATTTGATCATCGGCATGATCGTAGAGAGGATACCCTCTCGCAGAAAAGCACTGCACACGGTTCTGACTGTATGAGCTATGATCGTCAACCGGGCCTTTGAAATACTGCTCAGGCCAATCTGATGATTTATTGAAGAATGACCATGTTATCGTACTCAGAAACAGAACTGGCAACAGGAGAAACGTGGGCGGATAACGACGCAACAGAGACCTCCGCAGCCCCAATCTGGAAGATGGAGAAGTTTCCGGAACGTAGAGCTTAGACTTCTCGATATCCATGATAGTATGACCTTTTCGACTTCTTAGGTAAGCTATAAAAAATCAGAAGAGAAAAAAATCATAATAAGAAAGAATGCTGACTATGGTTTGGGGGCGATTAGTGCAGTGATGTATAAATACCTTAGAACTTATCATGGCTTTTGACAGATAACGTGCTGTTACCATAAGACGGAAGAATACGATGACGCCAATATTCGATTCCTTGATAGGAGTCTTTGATACAAATTCGATAACATCATACCACAGCTACTGGTCTGACATAAATGTGGACGTAATTGCGGGGTGTGGATACGCAATACTCTATTTACTCAGACATAAGGCACAGCGAGAGATGATGCTTGATTGGAGCGCAAATGGATGATAAACAAGAAATCATCCTCGTTCGTTTTTCTTATGATGGATGACCATGGTCCATCCACAGGACCGAAAAAGCTTCCTGGAAGACAAATGGACCAAATATTGAAAGGCACAAGTAGAGTATTGAAAAAAAAAATACGATTTACAATGCCTACACTCCAGCCCATGATTTAAGGTTGAGTATTTAGTCGAATTAAACGTACATAGTAGGTACTTGTACCACCAGTTTTAATAATTAAGCATACTCTACTTAGGGATGTGCGACATGACTTGGGAATTTGTATCGAAACGATCACGAACTTGTCAACAAGAAAAGAAAAAACAAGGCAATCTCATTATTACCATCCATCTACGAGATCTCTATTCAACTTCCCAAACATCCTTCATATATCCAATTCAACAAGTCTCACAAATTTTCATCCATACAAAGCAACTCAGCAGGAGAAGTTCACACCCATGTCAACACACTCCTCAGGGTCAACCCTGGCATCGTCCAATATGGCATCCAAATCCTCGACCTTCTTCAGCCTCCAGAATGCATTCATGCCAGCGACAAATCGCTCACTTGAAGCATCAATCTCCTCCTCGGTAACAGCAGCAAAACAGACCCTGAAGAACTTCCATCCACTTGCTTCTCTGATTTCGTCTGTTGAACAGAAGATAGCACCTGGAGAGACGAGGACCAGGAAAGGCTTGGTTGTCAGGTGAAGCCAGAGAGCCTGGGCGATCTTTTGAGGAGCTGCCTTCTTCCACAGAGGATGGTTCTCGAGACAAAGCTGGATCCACACGAACATGCCTCCACGGGGCCAATCGAAGGTGTACATTTGTGTCTTGGTTACGACAGCCCAGTCATCATCGTCCTTCTTGATCGGAGTACTTTGCTTGAGCTGATACTTGCCCTCTTCGAAAATGCTGCACATGCGATTCATACGACGCTCGTAAACACCACGAAGACCTTCAAGCCAGCGAATCCAGCCGTCCATCTTCCAGCCACTGCCGTCTTTAGAGCCACCTCGGCCAGCGTCGGTCTTCTCTTGAGGTCCCATGATGAGTTCAGCAACCATGGCTTGTACAAAACCAGATGGTTGCTGGGTACTACTTTCGGTAATGCGGAGAATACGTTCCACGATGGCTGGCTGGCCAGTAATCCAGCCGAGCCTACAGCCTGGTGCGACAGTCTTCGAGAAAGTGTCGAGGCGAATAACTCGGCCCTCAGTATCGACCGACAGATAGGATGGAACGAGAGAATCGAGGAAATCGTAACCCGAAGATTTGTCGCCTTCAGAGAGGGTATGAGGGAGAAGGTTGTTGGTGGGGTTGTGAGACATGATCCTTGACGCAGCTTCATGTTCTGCGGCAGTAGGGAATTGGAGATACCAGTAAGGATCATCCTCGATGATGATAATATCATATTTGGAACAAATGGCGTATATTTCCTTGCGACGTTGAACAGAAAGAACTCCGCTTGTTGGATTTTGTCCAATGCTGTTAATAGGTCAGTCTCAGTACAGGATCGATCAAAACCTCACACTCACGTTACAGTGTACATCAAGTGTGGTCGTTTTCCGGTCCGCTCATCCCAGCTTGCGAGCACATCTTCCAATCCGCCCTTGCCACTTGCCACCATTCCTTCAAGATCGACCTTCACTGGCGCGATTTGAAGTCCTCGTGGACGGGCCTGTTGAATAGCACTCATGAAAGCATATTCTTCACAAAGCATACCTTCTCGTTCGCGAATCCAGTCTCTCTCTTCACTCCATACATTGCTCAGTGCCTCAAGTGTTTTTGAGAGACCATCTGTATTTCCATTGGTGAGATTGATCTCCGGACCTCCGGTATAAGGCACATTTGGATGCAGGTTCTCGCGAGTGAATTGTCGAACGAATGAGAACAAGGGTGGATAGCCTTGTGCAGTTCCATACTGAAGCGCAGTTGTCAGATCAATCTTGCGCGAAAGATCAGTGGCGGGCGATAAGTGTGGTACAACAACATGAGCAGATGTGGATGTCGCCTTGTCGATTGTAGTCGCTGCAACACCCTCTGTGATGTTGTCCACGCCATTTGGTTTATTTGGACTTGGCGTGAAGCGATTTGGCAGAGCCACAGATGCCTCGAGGGTATCGTATGGGAAGAGCGATGCATTGGGCAATCCTAGGACTGTTAGTCCGGGGTTATATGATAGAATCTGATGACAAACCTCCAGCGAGATTTCCAATTCCTGGGATAGCAAAGTATTTGTAGAACTGCTTCATACTACTACTTTGACGCGCCTTAGTGACTCTTGAGTAGTGATGACTAAGGTCCAGTGGCGCTTTGATTTCCTTCCTTTCCATTTCGGGGGCAGTAGCAGCATCCTGCAAGTATATGGAGTCTGCCATGATAGACATGATTTTAGATATGATGATGACCTTTGGGTGAGAAGAAAGGATGAAGGAGAGAGAGTGAAGTGGTGAAGTGGTGAAAGTGGTGAAGTAAAGCAATGGAAGCAAGCGCTTCTACTACGAGTTGAGTCGAGTAGAGTAGAGTAGAAGTAGGGTAGCTCGATAAGAGATAGGCAAGAGTAATGGGGAATCTGCCCGCCGCGGGCGTTTCTTACGCACCCACGCTACCTTACAAAGCACCGACCTGGATTCACTGATTAGCGGACATGGGTGACAACAACCTCTGGCGTCATGGTGATTGGTAGAGCAGGAAGCGGAACACTGACAGTCCAGTTATCAGATGATAGTAAGGTATTATTGGTATCCGAATCGGGCAATGAGAGTTATGTATATACCCAGGTAGAGAGCAAGAGTGGGCGGTGAGAGATGAGAATATGAATACTGTACTTATTACATGATACAGGGTGGATAGGTAGGTATGGAATTTGGAGACATTTACAATGAAGTTACCAAGTCAAGACAGGCACAGGGATCAACCCAACATCAAATTCAACCTCGACTGTTCGGTACTCGGACAACACAAGGTATATATATATAAATATAAATATATATAAACATATATATTAGTGTGCACTTTTTATATGAAGAAAGGCCTTGCCTATGTAGATAATGAAGAGAATCAATTGAATACCTACCTAGGTATCAGGACAACGTCGAGCCTAGGATTGGTAAGATATGCACTTGCACTTGCACTTGCACTTGCACTTGCACTTGCACTTGCTGTGCATGGGAATTGATCGATTAGTTATCCTATTTCCTATTGTGGACATACCGACCTTACTACTAGTAGTAGTACATAGGTAATTTCTGTATTAATAGAAGTGGATAATCGCAGCAAAGTCCTGGTACGTAACTATTGCGCCATGAAGCGTTTGCGTGGAGTGGAGGAATTCAAATGTCAAAAATAATGAAGAAAGAGAAGCAATATGGTGGCTGTGGCGGTGATAAGTCATCAATTCCCCGACACTTTCTAAGTACATTGGCTCGTGACAATTAATGCCCGAGGCCGAAACTAACACCAACCACGTCAACCCGATTAGCAGGGACCGAAGGAGCAGATACCCTACCGAATATTCAGGTATCAACTGCATCATATCAGGCATAAAGACCGGCGTCGGTGCTAAGTCGCACATCCTTGTTATCGAGGCACTGAAATAATTTGAGAGTTCCATTGATATTCGTATTCATATGTGCATGTCAGATTCCGCCATCGCCATCACCCACCACGCGAAGAGCTACCCCACCAACACTCACTCTCCTCATCAGACATCATATTATACACAATTGGACAGGCTTATACAGCAACAACTGTGTAAGCTTCTATTGTCGTCACCTCTTCACTTATACTTTTCTTATTGTTTCCTTGGGTATTACGCAGTCTTGTCTTGATATATCAACCTCAAATCATCATGGAGAAAATCACCGATAAAATAGCGGCATTGGGCCCAAACGACCATTACTTTTCTCTGGAGTTCTTTCCTCCGAAGACGGCAATGGGATCCTCGAACTTGCGCGCACGTTTGGACCGCATGTCCAGAGCCTTGCGACCGTTGTTCGTCACCGTCACCTGGGGAGCTGGTGGCTCGACCGCATCGAAGTCCCTAGAACTCGCCGAGCTTTGCCAGAGAGATCTTGGACTGACAACATGTCTCCACTTGACCTGTACGAACATGAACCGAGCACTTGTTGACCAGGCATTAGAGGAGGCGAAGGTTCTTGGTGTGAGAAACATTCTTGCCCTCCGCGGCGACCCTCCCAGAAGCGAAGAATACCGCGATGGGGATGAGGAGGGAGAGAAGACCGATGCCCAGGAGGAAGAATTCGAGTGGGCCATAGATCTGGTCAAGTACATCAGGAAGCAGTACGGGGACTATTTCTGTGTTGGAGTCGCTGCCTACCCAGAAGGCCATTCTGACGAAAGTCACCCAGCCGGTCAGAGCCTGGAACATGATCTGCCATACCTGGTCGAGAAGGTACAAGCAGGGGCGGATTTCATCATGACACAACTATTCTTCGATGTCAAGGCATATGAGCATTTTGAAACTACTCTTCGATCGCACCCAAGTGGTACATTCAAGAGTATACCTATTATTCCTGGCATGATGCCAATACAAAGTTATCAGATTCTTCGAAGAACTACCAAATTGAGTCATGCCAAGTTGCCAGAGACCATCATCAAGAGACTCGACAACGTCAAGTCGGATGATTCTATGGTCAAGAAGGTCGGTGTTGATATTGTCAGCGAGATTGTTGAACAAGTCAAAACCATCAAAAGCAGAACTTCAGGACCACAGGGATTCCATTTCTACACATTGAACCTCGAGAAAGCAGTTTCGTTCATTGTTGAGCGTACAGATTTGATTCCAGAGGAACCAGCATTCGAATCTGCAATTGCTGATACAATTCCTCTTGGAGTACCCGGCACCAATGGTATCAGTAATCCAAGTGCCAAGCTTTCCAGCCATCGAAGGTCTTCCATTGGTTCCAACCCACACAACCATCTTATCGTTGACAGTGCCAGTCATCTCTCATTCGAGGCCTCCGCTGCGGAGGCTTCTATCCCGAAAGAGCCAGTCAACACCAGGGCCAACACTCTTGCTATCTCCGAAGGGGAAGGTTCTCTCGGTCGTGAAGCTACATGGGATGATTTCCCTAACGGACGCTGGGGTGATGCTCGTTCTCCAGCCTATGGTGAAATTGATGGTTATGGTGTTTCTCTTCACATGTCAGTGACATCTGCCATCAAGCTCTGGGGTCACCCCTTGAGCGTCGAGGACATTACCGCCCTGTTTGTCCGTCATCTTCAAGGCGAACTTTCCGCCATGCCGTGGAGTGAAGAGGCTCTCAACCCTGAAACAAACTCTATCAAGAATCAACTTCTTGAAGTCAACAAAAAGGGCTGGTGGACTGTCGCCTCGCAGCCGGCTGTAAATGGTGTGAGATCTTCTGATCCTATCTTCGGCTGGGGCCCAAAGAACGGCTTCGTCTTCCAAAAGGCCTTTGTCGAGGTTTTCATCCCATCTTCGGCATGGTCTAGCCTGCATACTAAGTTGAGATCTCTATCTGAAGTGTCTTTCTACGCAGGAAACGCCAGTGGGGATTTCTTGAGCTCGGAGGAACAAGGCACTAATGCGGTCACATGGGGTGCATTCCCAGGCAAGGAAATCACTACACCAACCATCATTGAGGAGGTCAGCTTCAAGGCCTGGTGCGAGGAGGCATTTGGTATCTGGGAAGAGTGGCAGAGAGTCTACCCTCCAAGAAGTGCAAGTGCCAAGTTGATCAAGAGCGTTGGAGAGGATGCCTGGTTGGTTAACATCATTCACCATGCTTATGTTGAGAAGGAGGCTCTGTGGAAACTGTTGCTCGAATAGGGGTTCGGGGAACATGTATAAGATATGATGATGGCTTGGGGTACGGGAACGGGTCGGTGCTGCTTGGTGATGGTTGGAGGGCGGCTGTGTTTAGCGTGCATGATTTGGCGTTTGATTTTGAGTGTTACGAACGGATAGACGACGACTGAAGGGTTATCATTGTTATATGATATCCACTCAAATTACCACTGCGGCCTTGCATGCTCTGATCCCTCGGGATTTTGAGAAAACAACCAATTTGACCGTTGCTGACGGTAAAATCTTGGAATGTACTTGTGAACTTGTTTATGGTACGTGTATGAATGGTGGGAATATATTGGTAGCAATTCGTTGTGTTAAGTATGCTGTATAAAATACGTTTCTGACAGTTATATATCATCAATCGGGCCAGCTTGAAGTTCTTGATGATTGCTACGAGGAACAGACTCGACATAAATATAACGGTACAAAAGTAGCAGATCAGCCAACGCTGTTCAACAATTTGAGACCATCATATCAGAAATACTTCTAGAAGTCTGAAACGTCCAATACGTAGACCTTTCCAGAAGACTACTTGCCAGTTCCCCAGCTTATTGTGCATTAAAGCGATTGGAAGAAGCGGTCAAACAAGGTTCCAAGAAGTATCTTGTGCTTTGGTAACCCTCGAATACCCCATATTTCTCTCAGCGCCAAGCATTTGGAGCCTGGGCTGAGCTGAGCTGAATAGTGGTTATGTGTTGCGGAGTGGATGACATCAATCCCCGAGCGTGACTTCCAAGAATCACAGCCTTGGCAACTTAATCCTCCCGTCCAAGGGCATCCGATATATATAAGGGCCCTCGTGGATCTGCTTCCCTGATCCTAAACCATACCAATCGATCGAAATATTCAACCTAGAAGAAACTCTTCAAAAGCCTTACTCACGAACGCAATCATCATCATCATCATCATCATCATCATCAAACCAACTCGAATCCAAAGCGAATCAATCACCTCCCAGCTACATAAAACATCATGGATTTCGTCAAGAACCTCACTGGTGGCAACAAGGAGGGCGAGTCTCAGAACCAGGCCCAGACTCAGACCCAGAACACATCTCAGCAGAATGAGAGCGGTGGCTTCATGAGCGGCATCACCAACAAGTTGAACTCTGCTGCTGGAGGCGGAAAGGAGAGTGAGAAGAACGAGGATTACCTTGACAAGGGTAAGTTTGGACGATGAAAGCTCCTACATACAAACCCAACCTCCATGACTTGAACCCTCACAGCAAATCCAGTCGTGATCTAGTGACTAACTCCTCTACAGGCGTCGATGCTTTCCAGCAATATGTCATGGGTCAAGGCCCCCAGAACAACGAGTCGGCCATCGAGCAGGCAAAGGATGAGCAGATCTCGGACTTCATTAGAAAGCAGTACAAGGGTACAGCTGGAAAGGACTTCCCAGTTGCGGATAAATAAATCAGCTCGAACATAAACAAAGCGCAATAAATTCTGTACAATGACTGTCTCTATCTGTGTCTCGATCGCTTTGACATGCTTTTCTTGTTGGTTACTGCTGTTGAGTTGAGTTGAGTTGAGTTGAGTTGTGTTGTGTTGTGCAGATTGAGCTCACGATGGTGGGTGTGGGCCCTTGTTGCGTGCACTGGAACAATACCCCGCGTTGGTACCTCATAATGCCGGTCAATGCTCGAGCTCGAGCTTGAGCTTGAGCTTGATTTACCAACATCAATCCATCATCCATTCATCACCGACGACCGATGCTGCTCCGCGTTTATCATCAACCACAAGGTACACACAACACCATGCATTATGTCTCCATAGAGTTCGTGTGACTTCAAAACCTCGTACAGCGCACAGCGCCTCTCAGAACAACCCACGTCGATTCCAAGCCCCCGCCGGCTTGCTTCCGGATGAACATCAATCAATCATTGTGCGCTGTCTGCATGTCTACTTGTCTTAAGTTACTGTGTCATGTTTGGCATGGCAGCAGGAGTTCAAACCATAAGCAAAGCGGCCAATGAGAACCCAAAAAGGGCATATGTTTATCTCTCACACCTACTGGAGAGACCACTGTCATGACTAGGAGATGTACGAGTAAGATATCGTATGCACTTAGCCATGCATGTACTCACAAGGGCTGATAATCCCCGCCTCCAACCTCCTCACAAATGGTTGGCCAAGTTTTCTTTTTTTCTTGCGCACGGGAACCTACATTTATGATATATGGTAGCACTGCAACTTCCCTCATCTGGAAAGATTTCACGAATTTTCCAGTCTCCAAGTGTCGCATGGCAGACTACCATCATGTCTCTCCGACCCGACGATTCTCATCTCCGTAGCCGCTCAAAGTCGCCGGGCCGTCGCGATAGATCCCGTTCTCGCGCCGACGATGAGCGACCCCGCGATCGCTCCCGAAGTCGTCAAGCTTATGATCGCGAACCCTCGCCGTCGCGAGGAAAGCATGGCGATTCTGAAGATGAAAGAGAAATCTACAGAAGATACGAAGAGAAGATTCGAACTACAAGAGAAGAACCGAAACATCCTGCTGAGTCGGAGTACTCTACTTACCGTGATAACGGTACTGGTGCTGGTCGAGGTCGCCTTGAAGATGATCTGGCTTACGGGAAGATTGACGGTAGGGATTATGCAAAAGAGGACAAGTATAGAAGTTATGATCCCAGACCTGTGGAGGCGTCCACTTATGGACATGGGGATACCAAGTTTGCAGTTGGAGATGATAGACACGGTTATAGCCGAGGTCTTTCTGTAAATGTTTCCGGTGGCTTCAATGTTGGCCATGGAGTATCACCTGGAGCGCCCCAAGGCTATACGCAGCAGCCTTCACCTTCATCCTATAATAAAGGTTTATCTCAGGACCCTCGAAACAGTACCAGCTTTATTGAGCAGCCAAGATACGATTACTACCAGACCGACGAGAGTTATAGCACTCGACCTGCGGCGCATCACACACAATCATACGAGTCCGATACCAAATCTCATTCAAAAACTCCTTCGATGAGTTTGCAGAACCTTACTGTAGAGCAGGGTCGACGAGCACCACCATTTCCAGGACTTGCTCCAAGGATGCCTTCGCTTTCAGTTTATGGGCATGGTTCTCATCACTCCCTATCCTCAGCACCGCCATCTCCTCTTCAAGAAGCATATCATGGGACTTATCAATCGATCTCTCCTATGCCATCTCCATTACTGCTCGCAACGCATTCCAGCTCCTCAATCGATGTACTCGAGCCACTATCCCCGAGAACCTCTACTTCCCGTCACGCCCGATTCCATGATCCGAGCGATGATGCTGCCTCTCTAGCAAGTGCGCTCTCGGCCTCAAGAAAGTACCCGGATCTCGGTCCTCTCATTCAGATCCTGCCATCCCTGACCCACACGCAGATGCTAGATCTGCGCACAGAGTACAAGAAGATCGTCAAGACAGGCACCGGGCAGGATCTCAAGGGTGTCAACGTGGCCAAGCACATCAAGTTGCGCCTCAAAGAAGAGGACAAGAATTTTGCCAAGGCGTGCTACGTATGCGCGCTCGGCCAGTGGGAGAGCGAAGCCTACTGGGCGAATTACTGGTACCATGGCGAGAAGTCGAACCGCGAGCTGTTGATTGAGTCGCTGATGGGGCGCACAAACAGCGAGATCCGACAGATCAAAGACGGTTTCAAGGACAAGAAATATGGGGACAGCCTGACGAAGTGCATGAAGACGGAGCTGAAGG
The DNA here is from genome assembly GCA_022609375.1 of Xenosphaeropsis pyriputrescens. Lineage (NCBI taxonomy): Eukaryota > Fungi > Ascomycota > Leotiomycetes > Phacidiales > Phacidiaceae > Xenosphaeropsis > Xenosphaeropsis pyriputrescens. The sequence continues at coordinate 26,226 of JAGKQE010000116.1, read as the reverse complement.
AGGATAAGTTCAAGAAAGCCGTGCTGATGGTGCTGGACGAGAAGCGCATGGAGGAAAGCCGCAGCGGCAGGATCGATGATGACCTGATCGACGAGGACGTGCGCACGCTCTACAAGGCGCTCAAGAGCGAGAAGGGCGGCGAGAGCGCCATGATCGGCATCGTCGTCGTGCGTAGCGACAGCCACCTCCGAGAGTGTCTGCGCCTGTACGAGGCGAGCTACCGCTCCAACTTCGCGCGAGACATGCTCAAGAAGAGCGGGAACCTAGTCGTAAGCCACCCCCCGTATCCCCCGCATGGACTGATCCGCAGCTAATGGCAATGTAAGGGGGAACTGCTGGCCCACATCCTCAACGGCGTCATCAACCCACCCGTTCGGGATGCACTGCTTCTTCACCAGGCTATCAACACGGCTGTCTCTTCGTCGTCCTCGCATCACCACAGCAAGCACGATAAATCGCGCGCCGAACTGTTGATCTCTAGACTCGTAAGATATCATTGGGACAGACCGCATTTCGAGAAGGTCAAGAAAGAATACAGGAATAGGTACGGCGTTGAGCTCGTTGATGCCGTGAGGGGGGCCACTGAGGGAGAATTCGGGGAGTTTATGCAAGGACTTTGTGTGAGGAGGATGGGGGATGAGGTTGCTTATGTTAGGTGAGGGATTGGACGTTGAATTATGGGCTATTGCATTGGTCTATACTCGGCAGTATTGGATTTTCTCGGTTTGGTTATCACAAGCTCTATTTTTACCTATATTTAGGGTAAATGGTACATTAAGACGCGAGGGCGAATCAATATGATTGAGATTTTTTAAAATGAAATAAATCGGGGACTTCTGTTCTAAAGAAGCGGAAATTGTTATCATAACACATAAAAACCACCAACCCCGCAGCCTGTCCCAGTACTGCCCGACTCCTGACCCAACCCATCCAGAAACAATTCAAAGCATTTCCTCATCATCATCACTCAACAGTTCACTAACAAGATCATCTTCCTTCTTCACTTTAGTATCAACAATGACCGTGTCGTCATCACTCTCGTCCTTCTCACTGATATCCATTTTATCGGGCTCCTCTTCCAATACACTGAGTTCGGAAGGTGCCTCGGAAGGTGCTTCAGATGGCGCCACGCTGGATCGAGCACTCCCTGGTACCACACTGCCCCGTCTACCCGAAGTATCACCAAGACTGTTAACGATCTTTCCAAGGGAGACGTGGATCTTGAAGAGAGCGTTGCGGCCCGTTGCATCTGCAATCCTCTTGTCGGCGATAGCTATTTCGCATTCTGCAAAGAGGTCGCGGAGCTTTTCCTCAGTGGAAGCTGGGGAGATGTGTAACTTGCCAAGAAGCGGTGCAATCGTCTTCTTTTCCTCGCCTGCAGGGAATTAGGACATGTATATTTTAATGGACATATAAACTTACGGGTAATGCTCCCGGTCAATTTCTCAAGAACATCATGAGCAAAGTCCAGATGGACATCGCCATTGACAGCCTTCTTAGCCTCATCAGCAAGACCAACCTGATCACCAGGTACATAGCACTTTCTTGGGTCTGTCCAATCCACGAGCAGAGCACCAATAGTGCTCAAGCTGACCATCTCGTCATCTTCGTCCTCGTCGTCCAGATTCTCTCGGACATTATAGAGAGCGTGTAAGGCATCAAGAGCCACCCCTCTAATTCTATCCTGGTTCTCATTTCGGCTGTAGCTGTACACTGGGAGGAAGTATGTCAAAGTCTGACGAACGCCCTGGTTTCCACTGGTGGAAGGATCGAAGAATGCAACAATCAGGGTCTTCAGTAGTTCAGCAGTAGCAGTTGGATCTTGAATAACTCTGCCGAGAAGCAGCTTAGAGACCGAAATGGTTGCTGCAGCTTGAACTTCAGCAGATTTACTACCGCTCTTGATAGCTTTAGTGTAGACCTTGAGAAGCGCTGGATTCGTTTCGATGAGTTGTGCGCCGTGTTGATTGAGGATGTCAGTAATGATCTGCAGAGCCGTGATCTGGAGTGCTGCATGACCCTTGCTGAAAAAGTGCATGAAGAGAGTGAGATTCTCCTCTGCGAGAGACTTGTCAAGGAGAGCACAAAGCCCCAGACACAGCAAACCACGCTCTCTGACGGGAGCCTCATGACTTCTTACAGCAGGGACAACCAGATTGTTGAGCATAGCCACAAGATGAGGGTTTTGCTGCAGGTTTCCCTCAACCTGCTCCAACATGCACTGCACCATGTGCAAACACTTCATGTTCACCATGATCTCTCGAACTGCTTTCTCTTCATCATCCACTCCCGCTTCTTTCTTAACCTTCTTGGCAGCCTGACGTGCTTCGGCTTCATCATCACTGACTTCAGATCTCGCTGAGTGGAAGCTTTCCGAGTCATCTGCGTCCTCTGGTTCATCCATAATGGTATCGTGAACATCTGCCACACCCTCCAAAACGACACCGCAGAATTCCTTCTCGCCAGCGGCGTCTAGTGGACATATACCCCTGAGAAGCTCTACGATAAGTTTTGTGACCGGTTCTGGTAGATCGGGGATACGGAGACAATGGCGGCACAAATTGAACATCTCACGACGTCCAACTTCGTCCGAATAGTCTTGTGTCTTTGCGATCTGAAGTAATTGTTCGACAATAAACTCCTGTTCGACAGTGTCCTCTTCCTCCCCATTCTCGTCGACTTCTTGAGTTGCCACTCGTTTCAGGGCCTCGACGAGAACATCGACATATCTTCGCACGTAGAAAGCTAGTCTAGTAACTTCGGGCATCTTGTCTTCCATCAGCGACTCGAGCTTTCGACTACCAGAGTCTCTGCAATAATCGTTCCAACTCCTGACAACAAACACAGACTCTGCGGATAGGGTGTCCCAGTAAAGGGCATCAAAAATAACAGCCTCACGATAATCCTGTCGACCCTCCCAGAATCCCTTCATAGCCTCAATTGCGACACCATTTTCGATACCGGAGTTGACAATGTCGATACGCTCGAGAAGTTCTAAGAGACCATCAATACTTGGGCCCTTTTCTACAGGCTCTCCGAGAGCGTCTGTTTCTCCAGCATTATCGGCTTCTGTTCCGGCACAGTCCTCAATCCATCTCTCTCGGAACAGCTTTCCAGCTGCTTTTCGTACGTTGTCATCTCGATCGCGAAGACCCCATCTCAATAACTTTTCTCGCATGGACAAGGAAAGGAAACGGAAATCTCCAAGAGTTGGCAAGACCCGGGAATACAGAATGCGCCGTGTCGCCGGATCTTGATCACGGGCCCTTTCGAGCAAGAACGGTAACGTTGTGGGCAGGATAGGAAGATTAGTCAACAGAGCTCGCCGAACGTCGGCACTTGGATCGTTTTGTAGGATGTCGAGAAGTTTTAGAAGAAGCCCGGCGCCTCCCTCATCTTCACTGTCGTCTGAGTCCGCTTCATCATCGACCTCGTTCCCAGCCATTCCACCCAAGCCCAAAACAGCCTGAACTCGTACCATAGCCTCCTTATCGCGAATCCGTTTCAGTAATCCTTGTCTAAGAGACTGAAAAAGATCGTCATCGATGGCATCCAAGGAGTTGATGATATGAGAAATCATTTGTGTCGATCTATACCGAACGAATTTATCCTTGGATGTAAGCAGTGGCAGAACTGCAGACAGGATATGCGTAGTCAGTCTCGTACTTGGAGTCTCCACCATGACTCCCGTCTCATCATCATCATCGGCCGGTATGAGTTCGTTATCTTTCTCCGTAGCATGGTGCAAGAACAAGCCCAAGAACTTTACAATCTTTTCGCCCGCACCTTCACTCTTCTTGACAAGCATAATACGTAAAGCACATCGCCTGACCTCATAGTTGAAATCCTCTTCGCCAAACTCTTCAGCGCCAGTCTTCTTTTTGTTTTGGCTCGTGGGTTCGTAAGCGCAGGCCTCCTGTATCTTCCGAAGAGTGATGACTAGTTTTCGATGCGTAGCAGTCGTCTTTTGGGCATCACGAAAGATTGCGCATATCTGTGTTCGTAATTCTGTCGATTCTGTCTCGGCTGGAATATCAATGTTTGGGGTCGAAACGCGCGACGATACGGAACCGCGAGAGGTCGATGGTACTCCTAGTTTCGCGGCAGCAACAGCAGACATGCGCGCTGAGCGCGAAGACACTCGAGCTGGCATCTTGACCTGATGTAAATGGTATCAAGTCGGCCAGGTGTCGGGTTGGGGTGACTGTCAATCTGTTGTTGTTGGACGGATCTGGCGATTGTTGATGCAAGTAATTAAGGCACGGCCGCGAAAGTAAACAAATGATTAGATAAGATTAGATCCGATTGTCGCAACTCGCATTGCGACATCGATAACTTCTGTTCTGGTGTTCCAATGCGCTCAATTGATTTGTACATACAATAAGCAACATGTTCAGGTCGGGAGTACGGCGCTTCACAACCACTGCCGCAAGGGCAGTGGATGGTGCTGCTAAAACGGAGTTCAAGAATGTGTATGGCATAAAGGTTTCGACAGCACAAGGAACTGTAAAGGGCCTTGTTGGAGGTAAGCTTTAAGAATATATTCAAGTCACAATAGAAAGCTGACGGGGGGTTCTTTAGCAATCGGCAACACCCCCCTCATTCGTCTCAACAAGCTTTCTGAACAGACTGGATGTGAGGTCCTCGGAAAGGCAGAATTCATGAATCCAGGTGGATCCGTCAAGGACAGAGCTGCACTTTACGTCGTTCGTGACGCCGAGGCTAAGGGCCTCATTCAACCCGGAGGAACTGTAGTCGAAGGTACTGCTGGCAACACTGGTATTGGACTTGCACATGTCTGCAGATCCCTTGGGTACAAGCTTGTTATCTACATGCCAAACACCCAATCGCAAGGCAAGATCGACCTCCTTCGACTTCTCGGTGCTGAGGTCTATCCAGTCCCAGCTGTTGCGTTTGACAACCCAGAGAATTATAATCACCAAGCCAAGAGACATGCCGACAGACTCGAGAACGCCGTGTGGACAAACCAATTTGACAACATTGCCAATAGACAAGCACATATTGAGACAACTGGTCCAGAAATTTGGGCTCAGACCCAAGGAAAGATTGATGCTTTTACCTGCGCCACTGGAACCGCTGGAACATGGGCTGGAACTACCAGATACTTGAAGACAGTCTCTGATGGACGAGTCAAGTCCTTCCTTGCTGATCCACCAGGAAGTGTTCTTCATTCCTACATCCAGTCCGGTGGACAATTGAAAGACAGAACCGGTTCAAGTATCACTGAGGGTATTGGTCAGGGTCGTATCACCGACAACTTACAACCAGATATTGACCTTGCGGATGGATCCTTACACATCAGTGATGAGAAGAGTATTGAGATGGTTTACCGTTGCTTGGATGAGGAGGGTCTCTATCTTGGTGCCAGTTCATGCTTGAACGTCGCCGCAGCTAGAGATGTAGCTGTGAAGCTTGGTCGGGGCAACACAGTGGTCACAATCTTGTGCGATGGTGCATACAGATATGCTGATCGTTTGTTTTCCAAGAAGTGGTTAGAAGAGAAGAAGCTCTTAGGAGCTGTTCCAAAGCATTTGGAAAAATACATAGTTCTCCCATAATCTAGAATAAAAGCGAACGCATAGTTATACATTGAAACATGTTATGTTACATTTTACGCCTCCTTTGCCGCTGAGACCTTGTCAATATTCTCAATAAAGACCCTAAATGCCCATGCACCGAAATATTCCTGCTCCCTGTCTGCCCTTCCTTGCTCTACAACTGCGTCTCGCTCGGAAGCAAGGAACTCTCGAGTTCCTGGGATCTGGCTTGCGAGCCACTTCCCAACCTCAGTGTTCGGATCCAAAATCTTCTCCGAAAGAAGAATACCCTGAAAGATGACGGCGGACCTACCAAGCTGGTAATTCCGCTCGGGTATGGAGAGATTTTCAGCTTTCACCAAACCATCGGCCATGACCCCTCTTAATCTTTCCGCGTACATAGCCACCTTGCCATCCTCATCCTTTCCACCATAGGCGGTGCTTGCTCTTACCGATGCTAATTGCAGCAGAGCACCAACAACATCGGGGCTGGTTCTGGGGTCAGTCTCATTAAGCATATCGCTGCCACAGTGTGTGTCCTCCTCGAGGAGATAAGCAACCTTCTCAGCCTTGTCCAAGCACTCCTCAACGGTCTTCTCATCCCAGTCGCACTTCGCAGCATGCACAGACAGGTGCCACATCGTGGTGGTAACCACTGTTGAATTCTTCAAATAGAATCCGGTGCTTTCGGCCTCTCTGGCGCACTGAACTATAGCCTCGATTCTTCCAGCTACTCCTGCCTTTCTGACGAGCTTTTCCGCTAATTTCGGCTGCAGTTTCCATCCCGCGGCCCTCAAACCTGTAAGTATGGATGGTAGGTTCGTCCAGTCTGTCTTGGTTTCGAAGGAGTTGATCGTTTTGAACAACATCTTGTGTGTACCTGGAATATCCGTGAGACGGTTGATGTGCTCAAGTCTAAACTTCTCTCCTTCAATCTCTGCAATCTTGATTTCGTTTTTGAGGTTCTCTCGGTTGCTCCTGGCGTAAATCAACTTGCGTTGATCTTCCGTGAGATAGGCTGGGAGAAAGATCTTGGTGCGGAAGATATCATACAGCTTGTTAAGCTCGGGATTCGTGGCAGACTCAGTGAATCTTGGTACACCATCTGATATTGTGAGAGATTTATCTCACAGAGGACTGCAAGTGAACTCACTGTATTTCTGAAAGGCGGCCGATGCTGTAAAAGCGCGTCGCTGAATGGCGTTACGGGCAATGCTGCTCATAACACAATCGCTGTGGCGCCAGACATTGCCAAAATTTCTTCCAGCCATCATTGCTTACGCTCTTAGAAGTGACTCGAGTTATTTGTGAAGTTGTAGGTTTGAAGAAGACGGCGCAATTGTTTGAAGGTGGTGCATGATAATACCTAGGTAATTGTTAAATAAACTTTAGGCGAACAATTTTTGAGATAGCCCGATTAAGCTCCAACGGCGAACGTCAATCCTTGTACCAATACAACCATGGCGACAATGACACCCACGCTGCGGCCATTGAGCTGCTGGAAATCATTGCTACGACATTCCAGACAGCAGAGAAATGTTCTACGATCCATGGCTACCATTAGCCACGAGCTAGCGGCTGCGGATCCTCCACCATCCCTTCCAGCCTCGTTGCCAACCGTCAAGAGTAAGTCCAATTCACTTCCCATGACCTTCGTCCGCGCACAACAAGGGGCATAGGACATGATGTTATACAAGATCAATAGCTCACATCTGTATAGCATTCTCAAAGAAGATTAAGACCTACCCACCACCACCCTCTCCAGCCGCATCCTTCAAAGACCCCCTCGCCGCGCTCCACGCCGATCAGATCGCTGTCCTCGACCCAACCGGCGCCCGCACCAAGCTCTTCTCGAGGACCGACACTGAAGCCGCAAAGGTCGGCGACATTCTCCTTGTTCGCCAGAAGACCGGCGACCCATTTGCCGGTGTATGCATCAACATCCGACGCCGCGGAGTCGAGACGGCCATTCTGCTCAGGAATGAGCTTACGAGAGTGGGAGTTGAGATGTGGTACAAGATCTACAGTCCGAACGTCGAGGGAATCGAGGTCGTGCAGAGAAAGGAGAAGCGTGCGAGAAGAGCGAGATTGACGTACATGCGCAAGCCCAAGCATGATATGGGCAGTGTACAGGGCATTTTGTTGGCGTACAATAGACAGAAGCAGGCCCGAAGTGATGCAAGTGCTGGAAAATCCCAGTCGAGTGGTGGTGGTGGAGGCAAGAAGGGGAAGGGAAGGAAGTAGATGGGAATAAGTATTTCATGTAGAAACATTGTGGCGTAACGGTAAATATGAGCAATTCAAAAGGATGCTTGCTTGAAACCAACCGCAGGATGAAACAGATCACAAACACACTTTCAAGAACCTCCAATTACCTTGCGGGATTTATAAACCTCAGAGCAGTGCCCATCTTGCAAAGCGAGCATCAATTTATATCTATATCAAAACTTGACAACATTTCTGGAAAATAGCAACACAATCCTTTTCAGATGGTAAATGGATTTGGATATCGGAAGTCAGATTAAACTCCAACCTGGTTGAAAAATGATTCTCCACAGCTATAACAGCTTGCGCTGTACAGGACCTCCGTAGATCCACAGCAACTACAGGACTTAGAGGAAGTCCCCCGTGAAACAAAAGGATCAGCAACAGAAACCTGAATGATACTGCATGAGAACTCTGCACAAGTCTTGAGCAGCTTCACAAATTCTCCCCGCTTCAATAAGGTCGTGATGTTTTCCCGTGCGATCTTAACCATCACTTCTTTTAACGACTCCTCTGTACATTTCTCATAGATCAACTCGATGCTCTGCGTGAAAAAGGGATTATTCCACCTGTTCTTGACGGTTTCTTCGTACCTACACTTTGCATAATGTCTCAATGCAGGGATATCATAAATGTCGCCAAGCGCGAACACGTTTGCATTGGTGAGGAGTGGACCCTCGGCGGTCTCTGGCATTTGCAACACAGGTATGTTAAGCCTTTTCAAGCTTTCGTTTGTGTAGTACCCATCCTCAAAGTGAGAATCGGTTCTTCTAGTAGCCTCTTCATTACCTGAGCCAGTGCCACGATTGTCATCATATCGTAGGGTATACAGAAACTGAATCATCCTTTCAACTATCTGAGGTGGATCCTCGTCAAGGATGATAGTTCTCGTCTGTGACTCCTGAGGACCATTAACTGACATTCCATACGGACTTTGAGGTAGTCAGTCAAACTAACCTTCCAGTCCCCATCGATCATTGCAGCCAGTGGCTTTGAGCGAGGGCAAACGATAGCGCGATGAACTTTGAATTCTTTGCCATTACATTTGATTGTCAAGTCGGAATACTTCCCAGAAACCATGAGCCTTGGTGCAAGATTTAATCAGTATTGATAGGCAAAACGTGTTATTCTTCTGAGGGAATTCTTACTCTCCAAATGCTCCAACGAAATCTTGGATCTCCATGTTCTTTGCGGGCTCTTCTAGAGTAGCCGTGATCGATGTTCGATGCCAACAGGACGACGAAGTTGGGCTTCAGGTTCCAACCTTCTATCAATGATACTTAAATGGTGGGAGATCAGAGGCAGTCCCAACCAAATCACACAACTTCACTTCGGAGGCCCATCATCTTTATGCATATCAGAATTACCGGTAGCCTTCAACAAATCCCTCAGGCTCCCTTCGGCATGTGAGGATCTCCGCTGTCTCTCTGCTGTACCCTCTTGAATAGGCGTAAGGGGCCGACCCCAAGACATCCATGAAGAGAAACTATCAAATAAGAACCCACGGCTGCCATAACCCGAAGCAAACGAAGAATTCGACTCGTTGTGTATGAGAGTAGGCTTTGGAGATGCAAGGGGCCCCATGACGGAATGTCTGCGCTCTAGCGGTGTAAGATCAAGGGAGATGTTGTTTGCGTTCTCAGAAATTGCTGAGGTTTGGGGATGTGCGGGTTCGCTGATAAGTGGAGATGTGATCTGGGTCATTGCAACATTGTTGTTTCCCCTCTGGCTTTGAGCATTATCAATGATGAGCGACGCAAATGTAGCTGATCTTGCGCGATTGTGTTTTGGTTTTTGGGACTCCATTGTAGATTCTGCTGGGGCGGATTGTCCCAGTGGTGTGGTGGCCGTTCGCTGATCTGCATCCGTTCTTGAAGCTCTCCCCCTTACTTCTTCGGCCAAAACTGTAGCAGGCTTCTTCTTGGAATTATCTTCTTCTGAAGATCTGGATGATGACATGATTGTTTCCAAAGTTCCATATGCCACAGACCTCCGTCTACCATGCCTACTTCGCGTTGTAACCTGTTTCACGTGCTCATCATCCGATTCGATAGCCTCCAATGTAGGTCCAGCAGCATGCCCCATACTTTGCAGAAACCCTTCCCCGTGAGGGGGCATATGTACTTCATACTGATTACTCAAGCTATACCTGCTCCTAGCACAGATCTCTGCAATCCTCTCCAGATCTTCTGTGACTCCAGTCTGAATACTATCCATGATTCCTTGAAAGCTGAATGCCTCAACAGGCGGCAAGATGGCCTTGCTAACATTGGCTCCCTTCTTCATCTTGGGTTCGCGTTGCTGAGATGATGCTCGAGAAGCGGCAGAGTAGGTGCGGACGATTACAGGCTGGCTGAAAGTGCTGTTTCTCGCACCAGTAGATTTCGCATAGCGGTGGCGGGATCCATGAACACCATTGAGTTGTCTGAGGGCTGATATGCGTTGAGCAGCCTTTGCGTCGTCAAATGTATGTTCGCCTCTCACTGAAGTATCCGTCTCCACCAAGGAAGCTGTGGAGGTATTGTTGCTCCACAGACCGGGTGGGAGAAAGTGGTGAGGGAGAGAATGGCGTCTATTTGGCAAGGAAGCTTCGAGGCTCGTTTGACGGGCGTCTGCAGGGCGCTCGAAGTCCGATGCTGGGGGCGTCGGCATAGCATGAGTTTCGGAAGTGGACATTTGCAGTATGTATGGCGTCGAATTAGTTTTCGTTTTGGTTGTTTGTCTGCATTGTGTGGTGATTGACGGGGGAGATTTGTTGTTCGAAGATGGGGGCAGGGGGAAGTTTGCCAGGTAGGTAGAGAGACCGGTGATGAGAGAGTGATGAGAAGCTGCAGAGTCCGAGTCGAGGTGTGTTGGCCATGCTGCATGCACATCCCGGGCCGGCTACCTGCCAGTGCCTCGCCATAGATGATCAACGCCAAGTAGTTGAAGTGAGTTTGCCTGCTAATTCCCCACACGCGCATGCCCCACGGCCACTAGAGCTCCATAGATCAACGGCTCTGTGCGCCATAGTAGGACAGTTGAGGTTGATGGAGCGTTTGAACTCACGTACCACCGACTGACATGTGTGGCCAAGAGGCTGGAGAGTCAACGACAATGCTCCATACGCCGCCGTCGTAGATGTGATGGCATGGCATGGCATGGCATTCAGGTGCGCCTCAAAAAGCCATGCTGGAATTACTGATAGAATGAGAATGCACTCATGTCACTCGTTGGCTTATACGGATCAATGACGGGCATTCATGTCGAGTTCCCCTTTGTGATTGATGTTGATGGTCAAGCACATACCTGAGCAGCATGGAGTGGGGCAACTCGAGACCCCACAACGTATAAACTCAATTGAGTAGATGTGCATACATATGTTGATGATATGTTGATGATACTTCTGCACATACACACCTGCAATTCGCCATGTCCTTGATGATCTGTGCCTTAGATGTCAAGTAGGTAATATGAAAGAGAGAGAGAGAGAGAGAGAGAGAGAGAGCAAACAAGATCGCTGCACATACATGCATGCGGTTGCATGAAATTGCCTGCAATTCGCCATGTCTTCCCGACTAAGTAACATGAAAGAGAAAGAGGAAGAGAGCAAATAACAGCTCGCTGCATGTTGTGACCAATACGAGTTGCCCTTGATGGTATAACAATAGGTACAGATGACTTCGGCAGAACGAATAGATGGAAATCGACAATGCCACGTCATGCGTGAAGTCCGAGTTTCTGATTTATGCACATTTTGGAGAATTCCCCCCTCACTACCAGGATTGCTCGAAGGTCTATCTGCATTCAACTATTCCAATAGATACGATTGGTTGTTTAGACTGGCTGCTGTCGGATAGATGAGTATCAATGATAAAACCACAATTGTCATGTAAGTTCGTCTTTTTTTCCAAGAGCACGACATAGCTAAGAATTAGATGTATTGATACAGTCAAAGCACATTCTTAATTCCAAATTTCGGACTCTACAATTTTCGTGCCAAATACGTACTGATACCCGAGCAAGCCTTCGATTATCTCTAGGTATTAGGTGCAAGACTTATACTCTACCTACAAATCTTCTGTCAATAAGAGAGCTATTGCCCACCGGCTCACACCACATCAAGAAGGAGCAAAAGAAACGAACAACCGCTTCCCAAGCGAGTCTGTCTCTCCTGAAAGATCCCAAAATCATCAAAAGCCTCCAAAACCAGCCCATCAAAAAGAAAGGAGAAATAATGAAAAAAGAGGGGAGAAGCCTCAAAGTATCCTCCGCCTCAAGTCCATCTGCAGTTGGCTCTACCATGCCTGCATAGGTACTCGAGTCTTGATCCATCGATCAACGGAGGAATGAACCCACAGTGTGGCTTCAGGCGGTGCAGCAAATGTGTGTCAGAGGTGAAATCCATTCACTCCGAACATTGCTACGACGATCCCACCTCCCGCAGAGCCAATGCGCCTTCGAATTGGAGAAGAATAGCTTATTTGAATACATGTGTGCTTTGAAGCGAGTGGGCTTTTGGTGCCTGCTGCTTCTGGTTTGTGGAGGAAGGAATGTCACTCCTGCTGCTGCTGCTACTGCTGCGGTGGGCGACAGGAGCATCAGGTAGCGCGAAACTCAACGATAGAGGTATCAACATCTCAAGCCTGTGATGCCATCGTGCTGAGATTCGAATGAGGAAGTGAAATGAATGTCAAAACACCATTACACCTGGATTCGAGCAGAAGTTATTACAGTTCGTTCACTATCACAGTCCAAATTTACCAAGATCATGAGCTTAGATTATCCCTGAGCTTGATGAGCAGAGAACGCAAGCTGACTGAGCTATGTAGAACAATTAAGAAAGTATAAAATAACTGAAGTGCGAAAAAACCTCTGCACGTACGCTAAATTCAAACCACAAATGTCAAATTGATATTCCTTCCGCCCTTTCACTCCGACAGCCTTCCACACGATGATCCCCTCTACGCGTCTAAATACCCGAATCTTCTTGAGTAGCATTGTTCTTGAGATTAAAGTTCTCATACCAGTACGTCCAATCCTGACACTGCTTCTCGAACTTCGGAAGGATACCGGCTTTCTGTATCAGAGGATTGATCTCATCAGGCTGTTCGATGAACTGAAGAGCAAGACCGGCACCTTTGGCCATCAGCATACGTTCCATTGGCAGAGTTTAAATAACTTACTTGCGTGGAAGGCAATGTGGCAATGCATCAGCCAAGTGCCAGGATTGTCTACTATGAATGCAATGACCAGGTGACCGTCGATAGGCAACATGGCTACATCTCGCCTCGTGGGGTTGTTAGTGTTGAGCTTCGTGCTAGGGTCGAAACGGCCATCACCCTGTGCTAAGATGACGAAGTCGTGCCCGTGAAGATGGCTTGATACCGATTAGACGATTGTTACAGAATGGGAAGAGGTACTTACATAGGGTGAGCCACCGGGATAGATGTTCTGGGGGTATCTGATACGGTGAAGTTACCCTCGATGACGAAATACACCCAGCTTCCGGTTGTATAGTTAAGGACAATGGGTGCATAATCCGCAGGGAATGCTTCTCCAGTGTTGATGTGCTGCAAGCTTGGGTTTTCCCAATCCAAAAACAGACTTGAATTTGCCAGAACCCAGCCAGTCAGTTGAGGGGTGAACGGGACGACACCAGCTTCGAGAAAGTCGGGCTGGGTGACGCTGTTGACTGGTGGACCCACGGTTCTGGGGACGATTGGAATGAGCTGGTCTGCAGGCTCGTCTTGACAGCCGTAGGTGAGTCGGTCAATGTCTGGAGGAGGAGTATAGGGATCAGCTGTGGAGGCGGGGTCGTAGCGGATTATGCCCAGCGTTGAGACGTCGGCGGGTTGCTGGCAGGCTCGAGCATGTATCCAATAGTCGCCTCCATACCTGCCGAATCCGGCATCTGCTTCGACAACAATACTGTACCTTTGGCCTGTGACGATTGGTTAACGTGATGCGTTAAGGATGAGGAGATACTCGCAAGTAACAGCCACAAGACGATTTCATGAAAATAAAAAAAGTGGCTTACCAATGGCAACATTTATAGTATCAGTGTGATATGGTTTGATGGGTACAAAATCAGTTCCAATAACAGTCATGTTGTGTCCGTCGATCCACTAGTTCTGTAAGTAAAGCTGTTGAAAAGCTCTTGGAGTCAGTACAACCCACGAAAGTAAAGTGCTTTTCGCTACTTGTATTGACGATAGTCATCTTGTAAGACTTGCCCTTCTTGAACCCAATCTCTTCTCTAACATACTTGCCAGTGCAGTTGGCCGTGGTCAGAGGGTCACAGAGAAATACACCATGACCGTTCATGATGTTCGAATCGGTTGCTGGTGGGGGGTTCGTAAGCTCAGTATGGAATAAGCTGAAGGAATCCTGATGAATCCAGTCACTAATCAATATGGGGCCCAGATCCTCATCGTAGTTCATCGAGGAAGGTCCATGGATTTGCAAGGGCCCGGCAATGCCATCAGGGTCTAGATAAATGTCAGCTGACACTACCATACTGAAGGGTGGAGAATATTACACTGCAGACTGAAATGACTATGATACCACGATACGCCATACTGAGCTGCCTTGAACTCATATACTTGTGTGTTATTTCCCTCCTGCGGAGACAATGGACATTGTGTGACACCGGACACTCCATCATACCAGTTGGTTCCCAACTGCCTGATTCCATGCCAATGGATAGAAGTACCATTAAAGTTGTTGAGCTTGTTGTGTACAGTTACGCCTAGCAGAATTGTCAGAGATCCAGTGCTATAGTAATTCTCGGATCTGGCAATACATACGTATAGTATCACCCCAATTGGCCTCTATGAGTGGTCCTGGATATGTTCCATTGATGGTCATCTTGGAAACATTGAATCCATCAGGGGCAATGATTTTGTTCTCGATTACCAAATCATACTGCACAAATCTCTCAGCGCACGTCTCGTACCAAGGGGAGATTCTTTATCTTACATTCACCACTTTCCCTGGCGGAGTCTTTAACTCATAGTCTGTATTGATATCAAAGCCTGGCACCCAACATTGTCTGTTATTGGGGCCGTTGACGCAGTTCTTGCTTGCTGACAATGAATGTCCCCCTTGAATTGGAAATTGAGCTGGTCCAGAAATATCTTGCACTTGCAAGAACCACAAGCTGAATTCGACGAGTCGCTTGAAAATCCCCATGATGAGCAAGTTCACGAGCACGGATAGGAAAACTATTTCAAGTAATGAGAGATGAGAACGAGAGACAAGTAAGACAGGAGAAGATGGTGGGAGCTGATTTCTATAAAACGTTCTCACAACCTGCTCAGCCATAATCAAGTCCGTCATCTCATCTCATCTGCAAAGAAACGTGGGAAGCTGAGTGAGCCAGCCATAACCTCCACGTAAGGATATGAATTAGCCATCCCGAGCAGATCACACGCTGAGTATGCTTAGATGAGCCAACGGTACGATAGCCACGCATTTATTGAATATCTTACTACGGCTCGTAAAGTTATCTGGCAGTTCATTTGCTAGTGTTCTGCAAACAACTCTAAGCGTCAGCTCCTTCAGTAAGCCATGCTGACCAGCTGAATGCCTCGGCTGATCACAGACAAAGAAACCTGATATGTACCATTCAATCCCCTTCGAATAGAAAATAACATATTTGAGGAGCCAGTAGCCTGTTCGAAAGGCCTCGAGGTATGTCATGAAGCCCTAGTCCAAGTTTGATAGTCGTGAAGCTGCTCTCCCCGGCAAAACAATTTGCAGTGGAGATGCAATCGCGGGGAAGTGTATAAGTAAGTTCATTGGAGGTAGCTCCTCGCCGGCTTGTGGTATATTCTGTCGACATGTTACAACAGGGCGTATTCTCAGCCCTGTGAAACATCGGCTTTATTGATGAATGGGTAGGTAACGGTGGAATGGCTTGAGGATGAGGCTGACCCAAGGTTTACGTGGATGCATGTAAGCATCTCAACCAATAGGTGAAGAGCGAACATTTTGCTGATGTCCTCCATGAGTAACTATCTAAGACTGCATGGGCCTGAGAGATGTTGTGTCTTTCAGTAATTATAATGCTCGTTATACTAGGTAGTATGGCCTTTGGCAAATATACAGCCTTCATTAGTGGCGTTTGGGATAAATTGCGTTACAACGATTCTCGCGGAAGATCTGGCGAGTTAATACTTCATCATCTGAAATCATGGTGTCAATACCTTCGCAATACTCGCAGCGATCAACATCCCCGCAAAATCCCAACGCAGAAACAAATTCACGAGCGAAACAATTTTGGAGGTGGGAAAGCGAACTGCTGCCTTTGCTGCCTTTGGCAATATTTTACGGTGGCTTATGCTTACGCTGTTAGACGCGATGCGATGCAAGTGATGAGATGAGCCCTGCCGCCTTCATAATCCCTCCAGTCTAGTAGATGGCGTGACGTATAGATAATCATGATTTGTACTATGTACTCCAGGTACTTTGATGCGATTTCAACATCTGTTGCTTACAATTCCAATACCAACAAAGGGTTGTGACTCGCGTTTCATTGTCTTAAATATATTATATCTCGTCCAATAATTAATGCCATTCATAAGACTTTCAGGTAACATGAGAACCAAAAGTTTCAACGAAACGCAAACATGGAAATTACAGAAGCCAGAATACTTTGCTAGGTTAATGAAATATCCGGATAATAATTCATACCTCGTTAATGATAAATCTTTTGACCTCGGCGCATATAAACTATGCCCTTTCCTGCTCAATCAGCCACTTGAAACCCGCGACCCAATCCCCATTGTAAGTCTTCGTAGATGGTGTATCCGCAAACATCGTCCAAAATCCATGTGGCCATCCGGAATACAAGTCAAGTTTTGTCTTGATTCCACACTCCTCTCTCAAGATCCGCTCCCAAACCAACCCGTCGTCTCGCAAGGGATCCATCCCACATATCTGAAAATATGCGGGTGGCAAGCCTTGGAATCCGGTGGGCCAGATGAGAGGGCATGCAAGGGGAGAGTAGGGGTTGGGATTGTGGTTTTCTGGAGAAGTTAGAATTTGCATATGCATTTGAGGAGACACCAAGAAGACAAAGGAGATCTCGACTTGAAAGTCCAACTTACCCCTGAAGAACTCAAGAATGCCACGATCGATCACAGGCGCATCTTTATTCTGCTCCCAAGCCGTGAGTTCCGAGGCATACTTCTCGGGGATATTGCGTTTATCTACGCACGTGGGGATTGAGAGATATGTGCCCGTCAAAGGCGGTCCAGGTTTCTCGTCTCTGTATAGTAGTGACAGGATGATACTCAGACTAGCACCAGCAGACCTAGCACCATTAAGCACTGTTATATGCAGAAGACGAAGGATACATACGTGCCACCAATGATGAATCCCCTCGAAGCATCCACACCAAGTGCATCCAAGTTCCCCACAACCTGTAAAAATCAGCCAGCGCTCTCGAAACAGCATTCAACACACCCATCTCAGCGTATCCCAGCAATCATTGATCGGGCCAGGAAACGGCCACTCAGGAGCAAGTCTACACACATAGTCATCAGTCGACCCGTCGACGAACGCACGACCCAAGACTCACCGATAGCCAACACTGGCCGCCACGCCCCCGAAATCCGCGCAGAACTGCCGGCATTTCTCTTCCTCCAGCTGCAGACTTCCCACGCAATTCCCGCCCCCGTGATGCATGACCAGCAGGGGGCCGCGCCTCCCATCGGCCGCAGCGGATGAGGTATACACCCTCACGGTGATGGCCTCGCCGTCGCGCATCGGCACCGACTCATCACGTTCGTGTACGTCGGGCCGTGGCGGTGTGGTTTCTGGTGGGGAGCCGCGGAGGGCTTTGATGTCGTGGGGCAGGGTGATGGGGCCTGTCTTCTTGAGGATCTGTGGGGTCAGGGTTGTGGTCTGAGGGTGGGGTTTGGTGGTGGGAGTGGGGCTTACTGCAAGGAGTTCGGGGCATAGGGTCGACATTTCCTCTTTACTTGGGAATGGCATTTTGGGTTGTAGTTTTCGATGGGTCTTGTTTGATGAATGGATGGAGTGGATAGTGGATTGTAGATTGTAGATTGTAGATTGTGAATGGATGATGAGTGATGAATGATGGATGATGGATGATGAATGATGAATGATGAATGATGGATGATGGATGTTGGATGTTGAAGGATGAGTCGAGGGACAGAGGAATTTGAGGAGATCCTGTCAGCAGCATCTGGTACTTCATGTAATGACTAAATCGTACCGCCATATCTACCTATTGATTTGGAGACTACATATACATAGTACAAGGTAGTCAGCACTCAAGGACCAGTAGATTTGTAGAAGAGAATGTTGAAATCATGCAGAAATCCTGGCGCCATCGAATACTTACGGTGATCTATTACATCCATGACTAATCCTACGATATAAATACCAATAAAAGTGTCAAGCTTTGAGTCAGATTACTCTGAGTCAAGTAGATCTAGGGATCTAGAGATCTAGAGATCTAGAGATCTGGAGATCCGAAGAAATCCATGAACATGGGTGAGTCACGTTGACAGCATCGCAGCGACAGGCAATGATTTACATGCTGCTGTTGATCGGTGGGCTGCAATCTGCAAGTGGAGCTCTGGGGAAAGGCGCCGCGGGTGCAGCCGGAAGTCTACCTTACCTTGCCTTGACTTCTCCAACGACATGTCTCGATGCCGAGCCGGCCGAGTGCGTGTACGAAAGCACTCCCGACATTGGATCTCGGGCAATTTGGGGATTGCATAAAATAAAATAAAATAAATATAATAGAATAAATATAATAAAATAAATAAAATAAAATAAAACATCTTTTTGGGGACTGTGATACACTCGGACTCATGACTGAATTGCTTTGCGCGGCTGGTTCAGAGAGTTGAGCGGATATGGATGTTGAAGTTCTTGTGTATGCAAGAACCCGAGCGAGGAATATCACGACGAGAAGATGAGAGAGTGTGTGAAGGTTTGAGCAGAAAATAGGGGAAACTGAAACACCAAATGACATCATGGTATCTTGAATCTTGATTTAGATTTAGATTTTGATGTTGACAGATAATAGATAACAGGTATACATTTTAAAAACAAGAAATGACATGACATAAACTTGGATGTGGTTTTGTGATTGAGATCAACATCTTCATTTTATGCCGTGTATGCTCGCTCCCTGTGAATAAATGCCAACATAAACCCGCCCAAGAATTCTTTCAATTTTTGACCTCTTTCACCCTTTGGAGCCCTTTTATCTTTTTTTTTCTATTTTCCCTGCCTGACCAAACATCCGTACCGTGAAGAACATCTTACCCCGACCCGAACATGAAACATAATCACAATATCAAGCACGAATAGACATAACCTAACAAAGTATCCCCCTCAACTCAACAGCTGGAAACAGATACCCCGCCGTACTCATGATCTATATCAAGCCTCTTCAAGCCACATTGTCACAGTAGCAAGCCGCTCACAACATATGAGCAAGACAAGGCAAATCTCGGCCTGGAATGGCAATGGACTTGGGATTAAGTCAAGTAGATCAAGTAGATAATAGCGATGCAACACACACCTCCCGATCCATACCGCCCATGAAACTTTACCCCAGTACCTATACAAAAACACAGTCCGGTCACGTCACGCCATCTCCTAGCATCTCGATGTCGATGTCGATGTCGATGTCGATGGTGACGGGAGATGATAAGTACACGCTATCTGGCCATGCCAGGATGAGCATTCATGCACCGCTGTCATTACCACGCACGTACGTACTATGTAAGGTGTCCATATGAATAGGTGAAGTATGAGCAGGTTGAGATCTGGGCCGGGGTAGGTGAGTGCTACGTACATACATACATACATACATACCTACCTACCTACCTACCTACCTACCTACCTACCTACTTACCTACCTACCTACCTTACCTACCTAGGTGGTTTTCGAGACAGACAGATGTGGAGGCCAACGGGAGTGATGTGCTCGTCCGATGTTGTTCCCATAGGGCGGCGGTGGGTGGATGATGGACGGCATGGGGCCACGGGTAACGGGAGGGGTGTGATCTTGCTGGCATGGATTTGGATACAGGGAAGAAGGCGTATGTTGGTGTAGGTTTGCGGCGATGAACTCACTATGTACACTTCGACGGCTACATGCGCTTTTAGCTGCCGAAATGAATGTTGAACCTGGTTTGCGGTGATGAGTTCTTCGGAATACCAGCCATGTGAGAGTCAAGACCTGATCAGCATCGACAATAGGAAAGGAAGAGGTTAAGTTTATTCCCAAGACAACCATAACATTTACGAATATCGTGGTAGAGGTTGAATCAAGAGAATCAAGGGAAGCAAGACGAAGATGAATAGAATGGATTTTGAATATTTTGTGGATTTAAATCTGAATATGCATGCGAATCGAAATGCGATTCACAACTCTCTAACTGTAGCTCATAAATGTTCCCGAATATATGCTCATCCCAACCGTCGCTAATGAATATCAAATCTCCCAACGCCATGTGTATGTGCTGTAATCGTACAGAGGACGCCACGCCAGGCGCCCTATCAATGCTCCTTGTCATTTCATGATGCTTCCCATCGAAGCCCATCGCTATGCACAGCAGTGCCAGACTGAAATCCGTGCGCAGTGTCTATGATCGATCGCTGTCCATGCTGGACACGGAACCGTTGGAGCCGTGAGAGTGCTCGTTGCTGAGCGAGCGCATGGCATCGACGGCCTCTGGACCACGACGGCGCGATGAGCGCGAGGCGGCCTCCATCTGCTTCTGGGTGTGCTGGTGCATGGAGCGCGCGTATGAGCGGGCTGCTGCGACAGGAGAGTCGACGAAGGAGGAAGCGAAGTCGTGGTGAGAGGACAATGGAGAGGAGGCGTTGGCCGTGTTGACGTAGACGGAGTTGGTAGCAGACATCTTGAAAATGTTTTTTGTTTTTGTTTTGTTTCGCTTGTTTGTAGGGGGAACTTTTGTAGAGATTGAAGTTTTCTTCTCGTTGGATGTTTTGATGTGATTATCGAGGCCTTCTAGATATGGAAAGTAGACAGCTGAGTGGAAATGGCGGATACTTTAATTGAGTGGTCTGGCTGGCGGGAGGGAGTAGAATATATATGCAAATGATAGGATGGAATCTGATGCTCCTCTGCAATAAGGGTCCTCTCACATCCTATATACACTTTTCAACTGACGGTGACTCTCTCTCTCTCTCTCGCTCTCGCACCCAGATTGTCTCGGCACTAGCGGTCATGGATGTAGAGTACCTAGAGCACCTCCACCGCAGGTCCCTTATTCTGCACTCCGCACTAAGATAATCATGATGCCCTGACGATTGAGATGGCTCGTACGCTAGTATCTAGAATAGTAATGATCTTCAGTCCGTCAAGACCTGCTGTCAGCGGCCAAAATCTTGATCCCGAGCGCTTTTTATCCAGGATGTGGCCATCGGACGTCGATGATTGGTGTGATGAGGCAGAAATGTGGCCATCGGGCGTGGAAAATGGCCTCAACCGGTAAGACCCTGAAGATCCGATGATGAAGAGGCTAGATGCCAGGTAGGGCGGCGATAGCAGCAAAGAAACAGAAACAGGTGTCGTTGGGCCCTGATTGGTGCATGGAGCATTAGATGGCCGGAGAATAATCGTCATCAAGGCCTCTGACTGGGTGGCACGGTCCCAAAGAGTAAGGAAATGGGAGTCAGAATGGGAATGGGAGAGTTGGAATGAGAATGAGAATGAGAATGAGAATAATGAGAATGGGAATTCATGGGGGAAGAAGTGTACGTAGGTAATGAAATTCTCAGTGTCCAAAGTAAACATCGTGAATCTTGGTCTCACAGCAAGAGCAACAGCAACAACAATAACAACAATAACCATCACGTGTGTCCGTCTGTTCTAGTATTCTATTCTCGCTCAAGAAAGTCTCACCATGTATTACCTATCTAGATCAATATGTCGTCAAAATAAGGAGATCATCTCCATCTCCATTACCATCACCATCACCATCGCCATCGCCATCACCGTCATTTGAATTGTTGTATGTAGTTGAAGTATGAATACACCATCGTGAAGCCGTCTTTTACGGAGGCCGCCTCCTCATCTCCGCTCATGTACACGCATAAGGTATTCATAATACATATAATAGGCACATACGTACATACCTTATTCTGCTTTGATCATTATGATGAGATCTGATCCTCTTTCTATTTTGCCTTCTCTTTTGCTTTTCTCCTCCTCTTTATTCTCCCCCGCCGGGTTAAATGGCTTTCCCACATATTTCTACCTACTTACCTATTCTCCTTTCCCGCTCTCCCTGCCCCTCTTGCTTCTCCGTCTATCAAATACTCTAGAATCCCGACAGTAACATCACCCGTATTCAACGTCACTTCGATTCATCGTTGCTAGGAGGGTATGCTCCGTATCCCGTTCCTTGCATTGTGATAACGTAGAATACCCTCATCACTCCGTATTACTACAGGAATGATGTCGGTCGGCATCGCATCGCATCGCATCACGGATGAGGCCAGAACGGCTTGGGTGATACGCAATGCGGGATGGTCTTGGCACTTGACTTCGATGAAGCATCTGCTCCAGAACCCCCCCCTGATCCCTCGCTCTGACACTGAGTGACTCGACTGACACTGTGAACGCTATGGTATTCGATTCTACGGATGAGATAACACGATGAGATGCAATGTATCATACGATACTGGAGAATTATTCACCATCGACATCTTCATTCACCATTCACCATTCACCTTTCCTCACCGTCGATCACAGTCGCCGATCACCCACGCAAAGATCAAGCGAGCAGTAGAGTTGTGGGGTCGGGAACTTTGGCCGCTCTTCTTATGAGCCGTGACTCGTGAGTCGGTCTCAGTTCCCCTCTATCGTATCCCATCCATGCCCGAAAACCACCATGTATATAGTATGTATTAATACTTGTAAGGTAGAATCAACATCCATCTCCATCTCCATCTCCATCTCGTCAATTTAGGGCCTGTCCCGATAGAAGGCATGGTTCTTGAACGTACGGACTTTTTGTATGGACGTGCAGAGGCCCACATGAGCTTATCTGTGGACTCTGTGGGTGAGGATCCAAGTGATGTACATTAAATGCATTATTATTAAATGGCATGAATTGGGGAAGAGTTGATATGAATGAATGAATGCAATACTTATCAATAATACTCAAGTATGTACTTGTACAGAAGATGTATCTTTGGTCATGGATCAAAAGCTCCTTTCTCTACATCACACACACACAAATATCCATACGATACTCCACATGCAACCACATGGAATTTGCATATCCCCCACAACAACAACAACATCAACCTGATGACTATTCATTCGTCCCTCAACCTATTCTACAATTCACTGTCTCCTGGTACTAGAATTCTCATCGAGATCCTCCAGTCAGCTCTTGAAGTGTTTACTACTCTACAAACCAAGGATAACACATTCAAATCAGACTCCTGCTTTCGATTCCAAACATATCATATGGACACATCATCACATCACCTCAGATTACATCATAGAGATTCAGTCATAGTCTCCATGCAAGCACTTCTTCCATGCTGTGTGCCTGTGGAACGAGACGCCTTACTCTGCATCCAACGGAGTAATTCATTCCTTGAGTTGAGTCCGCGAACGTGGAGTGAAGGATGGCACAGACAACAACCTCGACATCATCTCGCATTCCCTATCCAATGCAGCGAGCAAGGTCAAAGGAGATCTACAGCATCTTCGTTCTTCCCATTCGGCACTTGATATTACTCTATTCTACGATAAGTACTTACTTATCATCAACATTCATGCCCCAACCACCCAACCTCTTACTCGCATGGCGCAACGACCTCACCACCACCAGCAGTTGGATCAACAGTCCGGGGCCAGGCGCCATTCGCCATTATGGGGTCCGTGTCAGGGAAGCATTGCAGGAAATGCGTATGCCAAGCACTGTCTTGCAGGCTGCTTTGGACCCTGCGTCTGTGTTCGCGGGCGGGAGAGACATGGCGTACGACTGGACCGGACCATTGACATCAAGTGCAGCGCGAGGCATTTGTGAGATCCTGCTTGACTCAGGGATGCCATACAGCACGAAATAGGAGACCGATGAGAGAACATGCAATGGTCCTCCGACGACTCTTCTCTATCATTGATATCCAATTGTCCTGAAAGAAGGAAAGACTAGGTATGATGAACATGGCCTTTCTTCTTCTCTTTTCGGCTGCGCGCGTATAATTTCTGAAGTACTACTACGTACACAATCAAGATGAACGTGTCCGACAGTACCTATAGATACATAAACACTCTGCCTAGGCTCTTCACTTTCGTTGGTGATCATCAAGATTGCATTTTGGCAAATCACAGTTACCAGTCAACACACTGCCTAGTCGAAGCGTAGAAGACTCCTTGCGGGGAAATACAGAGTAGCGGGTCTCTCATTGCGTCAACCTTCGCCGGAAAGTATGGAGCATTCTCATTCTCATAGGGATAGACGTTTTCTGTGGGAATGCAACATTGAACCTACAGTGCTTCTTTCTTCTCTCTCCCTGTTCTATTACTATGGACGTAAGAACACTGACACTGAACCTCAGCGCTTTTATTGTTTCCACGATAGTTTCCTCGAGGATTTTATCCATCATGACTTGTCTTGTTGGAGTTTGAGTTTTGGACCTTACTTCACCCTACTCTGGTTGCGAGGCCTTTGGTTCTGGACTTCTCGTTCGAACGATGTCATGACGCAAGTGCCCGCTGCATGCCCCACGACATATGAGGTAAGACCACAGCGCTTTCGGGGAATTTATCGACGTCAACTTAAGCACTAGCTCTCCATAACCTACACAGCCTTACTAGTACAGGTTGACGATGATGCTTGTTGACATCAATCTTGTTGCTCTATTCTACTACTAGAATACGTACTATGTACATAGTACGAGATCATGTCTATTCCACCTATTGTAAGTGTTCATATGTTAAGTACGACTCTCATTGCAGTAGTGGGGATGATACCAAGTGTATTACTCTCTACGTAGTACGAGCATGTTTTCGGTATATACTTCTCCACAACTTCATTTTCATTCTTCAAAGAAATCCAATATCATGTTGCTGATGATTGAGAGGTCGGCATCATTCTTGCATATGACATAGGGTCACCCAAGTACGAACGCTTGCACCAACCCATCATGTCTTACGCTCAGATCAAAGAACGTATGGCGATGGCGGATGAGTGAGAAGATCATCGTCATAATGTTTCTCCTTTTGACATTCCTCTGCATTCTCGGCCCAGAACCATGCAGATGAGATTCACCTGTGTCAGGATGAGAGCTATTGTATCACGGTATGCACTCTCTGTGACTGGGGTCGACATCATATTATTACAACATGCATCTAATCTTTCAAGCTACGAACGAGTATATGATGCAAGGTTCCAGCGAGGCAGCGAGCATTATCGCTTGCCAAAAATATCCTCATCAGCCAGTGTAACGTCATACATACCTTCTCATGATTTAGCAGTGATAAGACTGAGAGCAGCATGTAATTGGTATTGGTTACTTCATACTCTCTGCAGAACCAAACACTATTCTACCCATTCATACTTACAAATGAGATATTACAGACCAATAGATGAAAGAAAAGCCCTTGTGTCTTCATCAGCAGAATACTAAACGACCGTCTTCTCATAGTGCATACTCACTGTCAAGCGCTCATCTTGAATCTTGATCCCATCGAGAACGACAACAGAAAAGCCACAGGTCAAAGATACACCAAAACGTAGCCGTCATATTCCAGAATAACAGTACCATAGCTCCTATTTCAATCCCATTTTAATTGTATCGAATAGCGCCACCAGCGGTTTTCCAAGACCCAGAATTATGAGCCCGCAACCCTAAATGTTATGGTCAATCGCAAGCACAAAACGTAGCGCTTCAGAGTCCCCGAAAATGAGGAGATTCACAATATCATTGTATTCTAGAATACTGAATCTGTTATGCCTTACCCGCGAGCTCAAATCTGACGTAGACCCCGCCCGAGCCGCCCGACACACGAGCGGGGAGGTTGGTGGAATAACCTAAACTTGGAGCCGACCAGACTATCATGGCTCATATTAATACATACATCACAGCGTTTGAGTTGAAAAGACGAACACTCATCGCCGATGGCCTGTCGAGTCTATCCGCATCATCACCTCCGCCCACTGCGAGCTATGCCGGAAGTCAGAGGAAACGTTCCGTTTGGCATGGAATCAATATCCGCCGTCAGTTTCGGCGAGCCCTCAATGTGATATCAGATTCAATTTCTGCCATCTCCATGGGGGGGGGGGGGGGGGGGGGGGGGGGGGGGGGGGGGGGGGGGGGGGCGGGGGGGGGGGGGGGGGGGGGGGGGGGGGGGGGGGGGGGGGGGGGGGGGGGGGGCCCAGCA
>JAGKQE010000115.1:0-69947 GCA_022609375.1 Xenosphaeropsis pyriputrescens | reverse complement strand
GTTTTGCCTCCCCCCTCTCCCTCTCCCCTCCCCCGCCCGCGGGGCGGGGGGGCGGGGCGGCCGCGCGCGGCGATGTGCAGTGGAGGGTATGTGGTTGAATCTTGGGTTGAGGAAGTACATCTTTGGAATCCAGCTTGTTGTTTCGGTTGGTGCTGGACACAGCTGTGGACACTGGTAGTTATGCTTTATCTTGTATAATAATCCTAGAGATGAAAAGAGTGGTTTCTGGGGCTTCTGCGTTGTGGTATTTATCAAGGATATTTAAAAATAAGAGGACGAGAAGAAGACAAAGCAATGATGGTGGATGCGGTGCCATCTGTGTACATGTGGGATATCCTCTTACTGGTTTGGTCTATGCCCGGCTGTGGATTATTCATCGTGAAGCTGAAGCGTAGCTTGTCAGTGTGCATACTGTACCTAGGTAGAAAGATGGCAGTTTGAGCACAACTCTAATTCTCAGCCCTACGTTCTACCCGTCTGTATTATGAGCTAGGTAGGTACTCATCCAAGTAAAGTTTGCTATATTAGGGAAACGTAGAGGAGTGAGTGGGAGGAGGGGATTGTGTGTGTATCTGTGTATTCGATCGTTGAGGGATGGAGATGGGGGTAGGGGATAGAAGATGGAGATGGGGTGGTCAGAGAGAGACAGAGAGACGAAGGATTAGAGGGATGGAAAGACAGAGAGGAGTAGAGATACAGAGGGATAGAAAAATAGAAGGACAAGAGGGATGGTATGGAAGTCCTTCAAAGACAACCCTCGACTTCCTTAGATTGCGTGGTTCAGTTGGGTTGACCTGTTCGATGCGCTTGCTGGGATGGTCTCGGATGGGTTTTCTGGAGGGATTGGGTGGGTGTCTTGGAAGGTGTTGAGTGAATGAGTGAGTGAGGTTGATGGTTGGTTTTGAGGGGTGATGATGATGTTGGAGAGGGACTTTGATCATGATAAGTCGAAGGGTGAAGGGTGAAGGACGAGGGATAAGGGATAAGGATGATAATGGAGATTCGAGGATTCGAGGCTCTTGAGGAGGTGTAGATGTTGTGGGAGAGGTCATGAGTGGTGCTTTGATACATATGAATGTGAATGTGAATGGGAGAATTATGTTGTTATGTTGCTCAGATGATGGACAGGACAAGACAGGGGTTAAGTAGAATAGAAGTCTGATATAAATGTCCTCGATCCTTGTATGTTGTTTATGATACATATGATTCTTTTTGTGTTTCAGTGCCGGCTTTTACTTGTGTATAATATGGACGATACATGTGGTGTGTATTGTTTACGTAGACTGACTCGGAGAAATACTTTATCTTACTTGCTTATTATTTACTCACTTGTTTATTTACTACATATGTACTTTAGGTATAATACTTAAGTGCTCATCTACCTTATAATCTTATAATCACCTTATACCCACCTAACCGGATCAATCACTAACCCCCTTCCCCAGCCACACATCAAATTAAACGTTGACGATGTACCTGTAAACCCCTGAGTTGCGCGGAATAAATCATCATCTTCCATCACCAGCCTCGCTCTTTTTCTCTTCACTTCATCCCCATCACCCACAACTTACCCATCATCATCATCATCATCAACATCATCATCATCATCATCATCATCATCATCACCACCACCACTCACAAGCTCTACTCTCTTTTCAAAGCATAATCTCCTCGCATTGATAGCAGTGAAAGTGCTGCTGCTGCTTCTTCTACCCTCCCTCTACTTGACTCTGTTGACTTTATTGGCTCTATCGGCTCTATCAACTTCATTGACTTGGTACAATTACTGTCACTTATCGTTACATCTCCCCTCCCCACATCTGAACCCCTGGAAAGTCCCATACCACGTACCTACGCACATACCTATACACCATACCACATCAAATACTACTGCTACTGCTACTGCTACTGCTACCGCTACTGCTACTACTACTGCTACTGCCACTACTACCACCACTACTACTCTCGTACCTTACATCTCTTCCGTCTTCACGACACATCACTTCAAGCTCAAACTCCTGAACCTTCACCTTCACCTTCACCTTCACCCTCACCCTCACCCTCACCCACCGTCGCGATCCCACCCATCACCTCCTTTACAACCACCGCCGCCATCATTCCTTAACCGCCAAAATGGGAGGACAATTCTCAAAGATGCTGGGCCGTATTTTCGGCTCAAAGGAAATGCGCCTGCTGATGTTGGGTCTCGATGCCGCGGGCAAGACGACGATCCTGTACAAGCTCAAGCTCAACCAGGACGTCACCACCATCCCTACAGTCGGCTTCAACGTGGAAACGGTGACCTACAAGAACGTCAAGTTCAACGTGTGGGACGTGGGTGGACAGGATAAGATCAGGCCGCTTTGGAGACATTATTTCTCTGGTACGTTTATGTCATGTCGACGCCTTTCACTTGCAGACGTGGTGTGCGCAGAGTCTTCGACGTTGCGAAGGAATATAAAAAAAGGAGATGGATACGGATACGGATACGGATGCGCTTTTCCTCTCTGCTTTAATTTTCCCTCTGCGCGGCATGCGCTCGGACTTGCTTTAATCGGACTTGTGCTTGGGATCTCGCTGACCAGTCCAACAGGTACGCAGGGTCTCATCTTCGTTATCGACTCGAGTGATCGCGATCGCATGGAGGAGGCCAGACAGGAATTACACCGCATCATCAACGATCGTGAGATGAAGGAGTCTTTGCTCCTCGTTTTCGCCAACAAGCAAGATATCAAGGATGGTAGGCACTTCATATCATCGCCGACCCCTCGGTGGAATACGCGCTGACTATCTGACCCGTGTAGCCATGAAACCGCAAGAAGTCACCGAGGCGCTCAAGCTTAACCAACTGAAAGATAAGGTCTGGTTCGTGGTACCAAGTTGCGCAACAACAGGCGAAGGTTTACTCGAAGGATTGGTGAGTTTTCTTTTTCTCTTCCCCCCCTCCCTCAAATCATCCCCCGCCCCTCCGATACTCCCCGTGATACCTCACACATGTCCCCATCATTAAAACACAGAAATACTGACGAGTATATCAACCCCAGGCATGGCTATCGAACAACGTCAAGTCCCCGCCGGCACAGAAGAAGTAAGGCACGAAAAACGAAACTTGACGACATCCCCTTTTTCGATTTATATGTACACCATTTCCAGCGTTTTTCTTTGCGGCGGCGATACCAGTTCTTTAATGAGGAAAAGCAAGAGCAGTAGAACAAGAACGAGAAGGAGTAGAAGGCGTGTGGGGGAGGCAAAGAGGACAACCAATAGAGTACGATGTGGACGAGCAGCGCCTTGCCCTTTTTTTATTTTCTAGCTACAGTCATGGCCCAGCTACGTTCCCAGATGGGGTAAATGGACAGAAGGGGGATAGGATGCGAGGCAAGAGGAGAGGGGACGTTGCGCTCGTGTGGGCATATTTACTGCTGTTGCTGTTGCTGTTCGTGTTCGTGTTTGTCTGGGGATATGGGTGTGTATGCTGTGGTAGTGTCTGTTCTTCTCGCGGCCGGAAAAGACGCGTTTGCTGAGATGTAGTAATAGCTTTTTGTAATATTATTTGGTTTTTCTGTCCGTCATAACGCCTATTTATTTACCCGCGCACCAGCTCATCCGTCATCAGCCGCGCCCTCCCTCATGCAAATCATAGGTATCTTCGTCCCTTTCCCATTCCCATTCCCTTGACCGTGCAAAGAAGTCTCCGCTAGCTTCTGCCCCATTCATCCTATCCTGCCCACTCCTATCATGTCCTGTTGGGCGTCAGTCTCGTCCTGTCCCACCCTGCCCTGCCCCGCCCTTCGGCCGCGGTGCTTTGAGGACTCGCTCTCACCTGCTTCGTTCCCCTTCAGCGGAAACAGTTTAGACCGCAGAGGCGCATGCGGAACGTCGGCTTGCGCATGCCGTGTCGGTCGGCCGAGACGTTTGCGCCGAAGCGGCGGCCACCGACTCCCTTTGCCCAGAAGAGACCCATTTTGAGGGGTTGGTGGGATGGGATGTGATGTAGAGTGATGTAGAGTGGTTGAGTGCGTGAGGGTGTGTGAGGTTGGTTGGTTGGTTGTGATGTGGATTTGTTTGGAGGATTGGAATTGGTAGTTGAGGAATGGATTGAGTATTAGAGATCGGATTGGCAGGGTAGGTGGTTAGGACTCCGTGTATATATATATATATATATGTGTGTGTGTGTGTGTGTGTATCTCTCCCCAGGAATCTCTCTCCCCCACGGCAATCATGATGTATTTCACCCGATACTCAGTAGTGAGGAGCAGCGCACCGCATCCCGCCTCTCGCCCAGCAATGACGTGCCAAAAACCTGTTTGTGCCTGCCACCGAGCTTGGCGAGCTGGTACATGCTCCCTCAGGCTTTCCGGTCTCTGTGGCGGTGCAGCGCTGCACACAACTCAAACGCACAACGCACAGTGTAGTGTACCACGCACCGCACTCCTACTCACCACCAGCGAGCCCATCTCAATCAGCGGAATAAAATCGCTCGCCTCTAGAATACCTCATCGCTCTCAACTCAATGCGCTCCGCCCATGCAAGCTCCTTGGCTGTGGAATGCATTCGCTCACTCCTACCTCATCCTACCGATAGACAACCTGGCTTTTACTGTACTTGTCTTGTTGGCGTGGATTCGGCACTTAGACTACCCTGATCTCACAATCCATCCTACATCTCCTTCATGCGTTTCGATGGACGAGCCAAGCTATCATCTGGGAGACCGCTGCGCTTCGTGCCCGGCAGACTGCTGGTGCGGATGTCATTGTCGTCTTGACTTACTCGTCGGTGCGGATACTGCTCCTTTACGCCCTCGAAACAGTTGTTGGATACTTTGTCGCCGGTGCTGAAGAAGGGGTGCTTGAGTGCCTGTTGTGCGCTCAGTCGTTTCTCCGGGTCGTACTCGAGCAGGGACGAAAGTAGTTTGTAGCCTTCCACGCCCAGGGAGCAGAGAGGTGATGGGCCTGCTGAAGTTGTGCTTGCGTTGATGGTCTGGTTGTACCACTTCTCCAGTGTAGAGTAGGGCTTCATGTTCGGGAAGTTGATGGATGCTACGTGATTGAACTCCGGCATTGATACGATCGACGGCCATCTCTGAGCATTGGGAAGTCCCATTATTTCAACAATCTTTGTCATCTGATTTCTTTGGAAGGGTACAGTCTTCTTGGAATCCATCTTCGCTTCCTCTCCTTTGAAGATCGGTCGCAAGGCGAGGAGCTCAGCAAAGATACAGCCCACAGCCCACATGTCTATGGCTGGTGTATAATGCCGACTACCCAGCAGAAGCTCAGGAGCTCGATACCAGATAGTCACAACAACCTTATCTCCGCTGAAAAGGGAGTGCAAAGGCTTGTTGAAGAGTCGCGCAAGTCCAAGATCACCAATACGCACTTCCCCTGCTGAAGTGACCATAATATTGGCTGGCTTGAGATCTCGATGGAGGACCCAGCTGCTATGAAGATATTGACATCCATTCAGGAGCTGAAACATGATACTTTTGATGGTCGCTGGCGGAATAGGATGTCTGGTGGGTTGTGTGTGATGATGAATGATTTGAAGTAAATCGTGTTCGGCATATTCAAAGACCATGTATATACACTTGTCTTCCAGGATGATCTCCTCCAACCGGATCACGTTCACATGGCTAAGCTCAGAGCAAAGGGCCATCTCACGGACTGCAGATTGCGAGATTCCAGTATACTGGATCTGTTCGCCTTCTTTGTCCGGCTTGAATTTCTTGATGGCAAACTCTCCTGTCTGACCCTGACGGCCAATGGCTTTGTAGACTCGGCCATACGTTCCACTGCTAATGAAGCCAATGACTTTGTATCGTTCATTGATTCGTTTCTTGCTCTGATAGAAACCATCGCGAGTCATTGGATCTGTGATTCTGTCAGTTCCGAGATCCTGACTTAAATTATGTTGCCGCCTCGATGTGCTCAGACAACAAGTCCCTCCTGCGACATAAATCTCCTTTATATTCCCCATAATTAGATCTGCTCGAAAGAAATACAACCCTCTCCTATGAAAACCTCGTTGTAGGCACACGTGACATGATGGCCCTGGAACGGCAGGCGAAAGAAACAGCTGAAACAGAGAGGGAGCAACTGCAACTCTGCGACCACGAAAGAAAGGCTCCACGTACCGTCGAAGGCCTGCTGAACACTGCGTTTGAGGTTCTGAGTCCTAGAAGTTGCAGAGGCAGAGGCGGAGACCGAGAGTGAGGCTGACGCAGACGCAGACGTTGAAGCTGATGCTGAAGCTGAAGCCGACACGGAAGACGGACCTCCTGAACCTGGAGCTGTTGCATTTGTTGAGCTCATCATTGTTGGTGGTTCTAAATCCCTTTGATACCCGTACACCTCAGGCCGATGGCCGTTGTGGGGGGTCGGATACGGTCAATGAGCGACGAGCCTGGAGGTGTCTTGTTAGAATCAGTGCGCGGGTGAGATAGCTGCACATATCATGTCATGTCATAGTTATCAAAGATTAATAAGACTCCGAGGATGATTGGATTGGGGTGGATGAGTAGAATGATGAGGCAGGAATATCAAGAGGCATAGGTAAGGTGGGTGTGATGCAGGAATAAGTAGAATAAGTAATGGTGAGAACTGGATGGGAAAGACGACAATACTTACCAAGGATTGATATGTATATATGTATATATGTATGTATAGATGTGCTGTGTACTATGTAGGTAGAAAGTAAGTAGGTATTTTGATTTTCATAATTACGGGTCATGCAGAGTATTAATAGTCAATAGGAGCACCGAGGGGTTGACTGACTGATGATTGACTGATTCAGTGGTAGTGCATCACGGCACAACGTCGTGACTTACGTCTTGCCTGTGCTGTAAGGTAATAAGGTAAGGTAGCTACCTACCTTACCGTCACCCGTGATGTCCCTTCCACGTGTGCTCGGCTTGATATGTGTAGATAACTACATACCTAGCCTCATCATCGCCCATCAACAAACATCTACCTACCTACCTTAACATTATCACTCCCCTCATCGTTCCTCAAGCTTGATGCTTGATGCTTGATGATTGACTCCATCATCAATCGGCTTGTCAACCTCGAAAGTATCTCACTCGCTTGCCTCCTTTCCCGAATGCGGAGTTGATCGCATGAGAGTCCCATCAGACAATCACACTCCCAGCATTGCTTTCATCATCCCTTTTGTATCGTTCCTCTTTTCTTTTCATGTAAATTGCAGCTTTCTACTCCTCTTTCAACTCTTTCAGTAACTACCTATCAAAGATGGCTTCCGGTGGAGCCAGACAGTGTATTCGAGACTCAACATTCTATCTCATCTTCCTCATAGCCATATCAACTCTAGGCCCACTACAATTCGGCTACCATCTTGTATGTTGTCCGTAGCCACAGTCCTAGCCAGCTACTGATGTTCCCAGGCTGAATTGAACGCCCCTCAAGATGTCATAACCTGCAAGAAGAAGGAAATCTCCACGGCTGGCCAGAACGTACCTCTAGTCCGCGATCCGAAGCTTCCTCAGTGTATCCCCATGACTGATGCTCAATTCGCAATTGTTTCCTCCATCTTCACTATCGGTGGTCTTGTGGGTGCTCTTGCTGCAGGCCCCGTATCTACGAGATATGGTCGCATTCTCGCCATGAGGATCACGAGTGTAGCGTTCATCGTCGGTGGTATGTTTGAAGCGCTGGCCGGTGTAATCCCTGTCATATCCCTTGGAAGATTCCTCTCTGGTATCGGTGCAGGAGCTTCCACGGTCGTTGTACCATTGTACATCTCAGAGGTAGCACCTCCTCGAGAGAAAGGTCTTTTTGGAGCATTTACGCAAATCACCGCAACCTTTGGGATTCTCTTGGCTCAGACACTCGGTTTCTTCCTGAGTCGAGGTTCTATGTGGCGGATTGTGCTTGCAATTGGCAGCGGCTTAGGTCTCATTCAAGGCCTGGGACTATTCTTCATTCCAGAATCCCCAGTATGGTTGGCCTCTCATAAAGATGCTCAGTCAGCGGTTGCAACGTTGCAACGTATTCGAGGACCTGGTGTGAACATCGATGAGGAGACTGACAGCTGGAACGTCGATACTCGAGGTAGCCGTGCCCCTGAGGAAGAAGAACTTCTGGGATCTTCGCCATCTCTCCGCCAAAGACCCTCTTCTAGCAAGCTGTCCACAAAGTCAACTTCTGCAGTGGGTTTCGTGGAGATAGCCACAAATGCATACTATCGCCCAGCTCTTATTGCGGTCATTGGGATAATGTTTGCTCAACAACTGTGCGGCATAAACAGTATAATTATGTACTCGGTATCTCTCCTGTCCACCATCCTCCCAACCTCAGCCGCTCTCATCACCATTATAATCTCTGTTGTCAACCTTGTTGCAACAACCCTTTGCGCCCCACTGGCCGACAAGCTAGGACGCAAAACCAGCATTCTCATTTCCATCGCCGGCATGGGTACTATGTCTCTCTGCCTCGCTTTATCAATTCTCTTCTCCATCAAGATGCTATCCGGTATTTCGGCCCTCCTCTTCGTTGCCGCGTTCGCTGTCGGTCTCGGCCCAGTACCTTTCATCCTTGCTTCCGAGCTCGTGGATTCCGAAGCTGCCGGTGCACTACAGTCGTGGTCTCTCGGCGCGAATTGGATTGCTACCTTTCTCGTTGCGCAGTTCTTTCCTATTGTAAATGCGTGGCTTGGAGGGCGTGGGAAGGTGTACTTCATATTCGCAGCTCTGGCTTTGTTCTGGGGTGTGTTCATTGCATGGTGGGTTCCTGAGACGAAGGGGAAGAAGGATGCGGATGAGGTTTGGGGGAGAGTTAGACGTGATGATTGATTAGAATGGTTAATTACTCCTGAAGATAGCAGTAAGTGGTAGGTAGTTAGTATAGGCAGTATAAGCCCAATCAAACAAATTGCAAATTACCTGCGTCTGCCATATACATGCAATCGTAAAGTGAGCAGCTCATCCAGACATAGCCATACTCATCACTCACGAGTCTGCACCCGCCCCACACGCCACGAGCAATCCCGCCGACGAAACTACATATATCACTTTCCCGGATCCCACTTCACATTCTATTATTATATGGCCGAGCGGTTCACCTCCGGTTGCATGGAAAAGTCATTTATGATGCACCCATTCGACACAACCAACAAACAAGAATTCCAAAACCCGGACTGCCTGGGATGGGGCTCCCAAGTATCTTTTTAATTTTTGCTTTTTGCTTTTTGCTCCTGGACTTTTGGATCTCTGGATCGTCTAGGCTTCAAGATGTATGTTTTCGTGATACATATTGCGTGTGAATGGTAGGCGAGCGGAGGCTTGGTGGCGTCTTAGATTGGGATGTGAGCGGGGTGGGGTTTTGTAGAGTGTGTGTGAGTAAAGGAGGAGGGTGGGATTGGTGAAGGGTGTTGATTCTAGTCGGAGGTTTTTTTTTTGGTATCTTCTTTCGTCGTTGGGATGGGAATGGTGATGGATGATTTTGAGGGGCGGTTGAACATGTTGCCTTTATGTTTCCTATGTATGCTATACAACCCACAATCTTCTTCGAGTTATTCGTCCTTGCGTGAGCTTCTCTCTGTACTGCCTGTCCCTTCTCCTTGAGCTGTTTCTCTAGACATTGTCTCTATGAAGCGGAGTTGTGTTGATAAGAATCAAGAGTAGACAAGCTAGAACTATCTTGATATGTCTTTTAGGAAAATAAAATTCATATAGGCTTGGAACTGGATACAACCACTATAATACAGTCTTGGCTATAAGGCGGGACCATTTGTTTTCATAGGGTTTTATTTGTGTAGTTATGGCTAGACATTGGAGTCTAGATAATACAGACTAAGAAGAACCTGAAGCTGTGGCTGTAGAAAAACACACTGGCTGAATCTCTATCTGAAACATACCTTTGTCGTTAAAGTATATCACAAGGTGCATCAATATGATATAGCAATTGAGACAAATATGCTTTTATTTGTTGACCTCATACAAGTGTTCTATTGTCTTTGAAGCCACAAAATAAACGTCATCCATAAACAACATACAAAGACTTATCACTTGAATTTTACTCTTATTTTTGGATTTTGAGTATCTATAAGAATACACTATATACAAATGCTACAAAAGTACGCCTGATGCTGCACCAAAACAACTTTACAACGCCCTCCCCACACACAAGTCCATCAAAGTATATCTATATCCAAATGCTATTTCTTGTGCCAATAGTTAAATCTCAATCATCCTCTTCAGGACGGAAGTAGAATCCCAGACTGCTGACAGGTAACTTGGTAACCCCATTGAACGCCCAACGTCGCAAATCCCCCTGACTACAGAAGTCAGCACCACACACGAGTAAAAATCAGTTAACTGACAATATATTAACGCCATCAGAACGCTCCTCCTCAATAGACCTGACAAACACGCCTTCCCGTTCAACTCTCCAGCTATCCCCGCGCTCTACCCACTCCACAGCCTGCCTCCACGCATCCTCATCCGCCGTATCACCCGATTCAAAGACCTTCAGATGGCGGAAATTTATCGTGCCGGGCGAATACGCTCCGGCCCCGCCTGCAAAGATCTCTCTCATCAAGCTGAAATAACAGCTGTTTCTCTCCATCCACATGTCCCTCGTATCCGCATGGCCCATCTTAGTCCTATCATCCCAGTCCGAAGCGCGCGGCACAAACTGCACGTAGAGCCTGTCCAGGCGCGGGAAATGGCGCGTGAGGAGCTGAAAATGCGGGCTGGTGGGGAACAGAGCAATGTAGGAGAAGTCGCGCACAGTGGCGGGAAGAAGCGGGTTCTTGCTGGGTAAATCGGCACCCAGAAGGTCGGGAAGGATGGAGGGCGGGTGCTTGAGGAAGTATTCGTACGAGTTGTAGATCTTGATGAAGGAGCCCTCGTTGAGGAGGATGGCCGTCCAAGGCCGGATATCGAAGAGTTTTGAAGACCGGCTTAGAGAGCTGCGCGAACTGGTGCCCCGTACCATCCGCTGTGGACTGCCCTGTCGGCTCTTAGTGGGTGGTGTGGTGGGTTCTGCGGGAGTGACTCGAGAGAGTTGGAGGAGGTGGTATGGCACTGCGAATGCCCAGGCATCTTCTGCATGTACGTAGCAGTTTGTCAGACTGCCGAGTGCTTGTGCTGGTGCGGAGATGGTGACTGTGAGGGGGTCGATGATTTGAAAGACGGTCGTCCAGAAGCCTGAGAAGTCGTTCAATTTGTATGTACCATCGGAGGTATCTGCAACTTTCTTGTCGAAGATGCAGAGGGTAAATGATTGAACCCATATGGCGAGGTTTTCTTCTTTGAGAAAAGAGAGAAGTGGTTCAGCTTCATCGTTTATTATAGGTCGTGGTGTCAATTCGCCGCTTATGACGGTCAGACATGTATGTCTGAACAACAGAGGAAGAACCGCAGTTCGCCATCTTTTTGATACGAGGGAAGAAGATTTGAGAGGAGTTGTTGGAGAAGTAGCGAGTTCGAATATGGGCTCGTCATGCAGCTTGGAAGCCGATGGCGGTGAACTGTCGAGGAAATAGAAAATGTTGTCCAGGACTTCGTTGGGTAAATCTTGAATGACGGTCTGTTTCACTGCTCTTGCTTTCTCTCTATTTGATCCCATATCGGATACATTATCGTTCGATTGTGGCTGGACGTCAACTGCGTCGTTGCCTCGCACTTTGTCGGAGGCAGCGGCAACAGTCTCGGCCATTGAGGTTTCGATGAGAGTCTCTCTCTCTCCCTCTCGACAATGCAATCCTATCGATCAGACTCCCTCAGTTTCCTCTCTTCTCCGATCAGGATGCCGGGTTTGTAGGGTATGGGTGAAGCTTTGACGCCGTGCACTACTGTAGGATGGGCTTTTGGTAAGCGGGTGGCTTGCCGGCCGGAGTTTGTGATGAGGTCAGTGAAGGGTCTCGGGGGACCAAGCGTATACGGGTATTGGGGAGAGTTGATGTAGATGTAGATGTAGATGGGCGTGGGAGACGAGTCAAGATCACAAGTATGGTGTTGATGGGCTTTAACTGATGATATGTACTTGAAGCAACTTAGAGACACAGTGACAGGAAGAAAAGAATTTTTGACGGGTAGATTTTGAGTGGGGGAAATCAGGCAAGTTGACTGAACTGAGGTGTGTGTGCGAGTACTTAGTGGAAGTGAGAGGTGGATGACACTTTTGTTTTTCATTTTCGAGCTTATTCTGTGGTCCTCTCTTCGACTACGTAGGGAGTATGCTGACTACTTGGAAGGACTGGAAGGACTAGAATGACTAGAATGACTAGGGGGATGGATATTTATTCTATTTAGGGCTTGATGATCTTTGAACTGACTATTTTTCACATTCCCCTATTTCTCTTGTATCTTTTGCGTCTTTTCCTATTACTTACCTCTGCTATGTGATGTACAAGTATATATGTATATATATATATGTATGCATAGGAGTGTTTTACTCTACTCTAATATACTCTGCTTTGTTCGACTTTGTTCTACTCTACTCTACTCTGCCAACTCTCCTCTCCTCTCCTCTCTTCTCCTCTCTATCAAGAGACCAACTTCACCCTTTCTCTAGCGCACAACGGCAAGATCAACGTCATAATTTCGAGGGTCCAGTTGGGCTTGGCTAGCTAAGTTCAGTGCGACTTAGGGGGGACGTTAAGGAACTTTCCTTACCCTACCTAGGCTGCTGTGATGTCTACCCCCCTGTTGTGCATTTGTTTCTTGCGACCGCGATCATCCGAGTGATAATAAAGCTGTTCTTCTATATTTTCTAGTTAGAAACGTTCTAGACTTCTTCGCTGCCCTGTTGTGCCATCTAATATCATTTGCGATATCAATAATGAAAAAAATACAGAGTTTGTATTATTCCCGGAATAATACCGACCATCGACATAGCAGGAGAGAAAATTCGATAAGGACATGCCTGTAAATAACTACAGTATCTATTCTTACAAAAAATAAATAAAGAACGATCTATCCAGTGAATACTAACAATAAACAACAAGAAAAGCTGAGTAATTTACCTAGTTATGTATTGTATTTCCCATGTGAATAACCCAGGGTATCCTTTCCAATTGATCAGGATCGGATTCGGAATTGGATTCGGAATTGGATTCAGCTCAGAGTGAGGGGACATAATGAAGTTGATAATAAGGTGATGGATTATAAGAGAAGAGTAGCGCAGGAGAATATTCACAACGTACGAGAATTACTGCATCAAATATCAACTACTCAAGGCATCCTGACTGAACGGACGTTGGTGAAAATTATTCGATCGATTTGTCTCGACAAGCTGCAGAAGAACAGATGGATCGAGATGTCAGAAGTCGATGAGATGGCCAACCGATGAGAAAAATGGATGTCTTGTGTGTTGTCAGTCACCGTCACCGTCACCGTCACCGTCTTCTATCCTGTATCTGTGCCTAACGAATAACGACGATAACAACACACCATTTTAGGTCAGTATGAGGTATGTATGTGGTGTGATATATAGTGCTCAAGATGCAGAATCTTCCCCCTTTTCTTTTCTTTTCTTTTGTTTTCTCTTCTTCTCTTGAAATCTGCATGAGGGGAAGAAGAGTCGAGTGATGCTATTCACAGTACCCACGTGTCGAGTCAGAGCACCTTCGTTTCAAATTTATTCTGACCGAGTGCGCGCTGTGACCAATGGATTGGGACAAAACTCTATGCTCCATATTATTTATCGATTTAACATTTCGAAAGAGAGAGATATATAAGATGTGCTCTCGCTTTTTAGAAATCTACATAGTAGTACGCAATACAGTATGATAAATCTCTTCTACGACTACTTGTCTATCCATTCGGATTCGGATTCGGTGATATGTCTGTCAAACCTCCTAGAATCCATCTCCCGGATCACCAATGCTCAGTTCAGTCTGTCATCTTCCCCGCATCGGATGGAAGCTTACCGATCACTGATCATTGACCATGATCAATCATCGACCCCACCACGGGATATACCCTCCTGAGATACGAACAATCATATTCAATAATAATGGATGCTTTGAATCTCTTCACTTCGCACTTTGGTTGGTGGTTCGCTCTTGTGTGTTAACTGCTTCTACAGATCCTACCTGTGCATAACTCGGCGTTGAATACAAAATCGATCGTTCATAGAGTCGAGTCGAGTCCAGTTTCATCATTTAGGCAGAGTACCGAGTACATAGTACTCTTCTGTCTCAGCCGGTGTTATGAGAAATCTCTCCTCAACATTTCATCACTTGCCGACCACCCCCACTTCAGTCCTTTTCTACCCAGTCGGCTTCTCAATTACTAAGACCTGACTCCTCAACTCTCACTCCCATACCTAGGTATGATGCCTCAGCTCGCCTGCAACATCTCCCTTCCTGTGACTGCAGACAAGGTCACTGTTAAAGCGGAGAATTTCTGACGAATTTGTTTGTAAGTTTGTACATCCGTACTCATGGCACATCTCTGGCCAAGAGCTATCGCAATGACCACGCTATTGGAACATAACCGGCAAGTGGATCTTATCTCTCCTCATCTCTTATAGACCCATCCCCTCCCCAAATTCTCCTGTGCCATTAGCTACCCGCCGCAATATTACAAAAATGTCAGCACCAAAGCAACACGCCCCACCCTTCAGAGCAGAGCAATTGGGTTCTCTCCTTCGCCCAGAAGCTCTCCTAAAGGTCAAACATGGCGCCCACGAAGGGAAGGCCAGTCAGGAAGAGTTGACTGCCATTGAAGACAGTTCCATCAAGGAGATTGTCCAGATACAAGAAAAGTTGGGCTTCCGCGGTGTTTCTGATGGAGAATACAGACGTCATATGTTCTGGTATGTACACGGGCAGACCCCCAAAATTCCTTCAATGTATCATTAAATTAACAATAATCCCTAGGGGTACCTTCTTCCCAGGTCTCGACGGTTTTGAAGAGATCCAGAAGCCAACAATTGATCTTTTCAGAGCTTACGTCCCCGATGTAGCAGCTTTCCTCGAAAACGAGCGCATTCCAGGCGAGACTGTTATCTGCACTGGCAAGATAAAGCACGTTGGATCAACATACACTGCCCAATGGAACTACTTAAAGTCCCTCTTGCCAGCCGACAGAGTCGGAGAGGCGAAGCTCACTCTTGCGGCACCAGAGTGGTATCACCTTCGATATGCGCCTGGAAAAGCCTACCCTAAGGAGGTCTATGCGAACGACGAGGAATACTTTGCGGATATTGCGAAGGCATACAGCACCGAATTGCAGATCTTGTACGATGCAGGACTCAGAAATGTCCAGATCGACGACCCAAACCTTGCATGTAGGTGATGGCAGTACCTGTCTTATAGCTCACACCGATGACTGATTTGAAACCCCAGACTTCTGTTCAGAGAAAATGCTTGCTGGCTTCAAGAAGGACGGCGAGGACCCCGAGGCCCTCTTCGATGCATACATCAAGCTCTACAACGATTGCTTGTCATCCCGACCAAAAGACATGCACATCGGAATCCACTTGTGCCGTGGCAACTTTGTGAACTCGCGTCATTTCAGCGAGGGTGGATATGATGCCATTGCCAGAAAGTTGTTCAAAGACTTGAACGTCGACACTTACTATTTGGAATACGATACGCCACGCGCTGGTGGTTTCGAGCCCCTCAAGGAGTTGCCAAAGGACAAATATGTCATCTTGGGACTCATCACTTCCAAGTTTCCTGAAATGGAGGATCTGGGCAAAATGAAGAAGAAGGTTTTGCAGGCTGCTGAGATCATCGCTGAGGGCAACGGAGAGAGCAAGGAGAGTGCTTTGAATAGATTGGGCGTCAGTCCGCAATGTGGATTTGCCAGTCACGCAGATGGAAACCTTGTTACTCACGATGATATGGTTGCCAAGCTGAAGTTGACAAGAGATTTGGCAGACTCCATCTGGCCAGGAGAGGCATGATTAATAATGATATTAGTAATGATGAATGCAATTACGAAGTCTCCATTGCTGCTATGCCAATACTACAAGAAACATTACTGAAAGCTACCTCTCATGAACCATCAATCCTCCAGACCTATTAGATATCTGGCATCCGCTCAATCAGCACCTTATGCCTCCCAATCATCACCCTGGGCACCAGCCGCCCAATCCCCTGCGCTAACCACTCCCCACGCAACTTCTCCTGGTAATGACTGCATTCCATAGTCTTGATCTCAATAGCCATACCCCAATCCACCACCTCGCGTGCCCGCGGCCCAGGTCCCACCACCACATCAATACTCTCGCACCCCATGCCCTGTAGCTTGCGCACAAACGCCCCGATATTCACGGCCGTCAGGAAGATGCGGAACGACTCAATCTCAATGGCCAGGTGGCGCAACACAATCGGCAGCGCATGTGCCGTGCCAAAGAGCGAGATGCTGGCCGAGTGCGCGACGAAGAGCGTGTCGCGTGCTCCGTAGTAGAAAAGCGCGCGCAGTGGCGGCGGCGGCGCGTCTTCGACGCCGTCGTTTGGAGAGAGGCTTTCTGGCGGAGTGGGCGCTGTTGGGTCCGTGGAGGAGAAGTGGACGAGGTGGCGTAGGGCCTCTTGGCGGGATTCGTGATTTATGTGCAGGACTTTGGGGATGGGGGCGTCGGAGGTCAGGGTGTTTGATGTGGAGTTGTGGGGTTGTGGATTATGTAGTGGATTCTGGGGGCGGGGAGGAGGAAGGTGTAGATTTTCAGGCGGATTTCGGTGGGGAGGGCTGTGAATGTGGCCATGTTTGAAGGATATGTTGGTTGGCGATATTCGTTGGACGTGTGGATGATACCGATAGATAAATGATGAGGTTGACTGGGATGTTGTCGAGTAGGCGGTCCGTTATCTCCGAATGTATATTTAGATCTGTGATGCATGCTCATTTGTAGTTGATGTTCCAAAAATTGGGGCTGCAACGCCGCCCTCCTATGATAGACGGGGATCAGTGCGTTTGAGGTGCGACTGAGAGGAGAATGCGTTTATATCGTCGAGAGCTTTGTCTTTGGACTTTTCTGTTCCTGTTCTCTGTAGGCTGGTGGTGGTCGGGTGGTCAGTTCTATCACGCTCGTCTCTTGAATTGTTTTCGGATTCTTGATTCAAATGGGTTTCGTCTTGGTAGCCATTCTGTACGTTGTCGCCGCATAGAGTCTTGCCGTCCAATGAGTCTGTATCCTGCTCTTTCTGGTTATTTCCCAAGGATTTATGACGATGTCGCTGGTCTGCGTTATCTGGGTTTCCAGAGCTTCCATGGTTCATCTTGAAGAATAATAGCGAGGATATGACGCGTACGTAAAGACAGACTTAATTATAGACTTGATGAATGAGTGCTCAGAAGCTTAAAATAAGGAGAAGCACGAAGGTTTGAAAGACGACGAGAGTATGGATTGTTTCAACGAGCATACAGTAACAAAAAGCGGAAAGCTGTAATTTATACAGTCTGAATTGACCATGAAGAAGGCACGACATGATGTGATAGCATGCAAGAGCGACACTTGATAGAACTGCACATGGGAAGAACTACCGGATTTCCAGTGGCATCTTGAAAGAGTTGAAGAAATAGAAAATTATAACTCTCGAGCCCAAGGGTGACAGAACGCTGAAAGCTATCAATCTTGGAATTTTTGTAGCAACTTAGTTCTGGAGATATATTGACAGAACTACGAGAAAGTA
Organism: Xenosphaeropsis pyriputrescens; assembly: GCA_022609375.1. Taxonomy (NCBI): domain Eukaryota; kingdom Fungi; phylum Ascomycota; class Leotiomycetes; order Phacidiales; family Phacidiaceae; genus Xenosphaeropsis; species Xenosphaeropsis pyriputrescens. Next base: position 52,343 of record JAGKQE010000115.1, on the reverse strand, counting down.
ACGATATGGAAGAGATTGGAAGGGACAGGCTTGGAGCAGCAATTTGGCAATATCTAGAAGATTTAGACTAAGTGACTTCAAGCGTCGTAAGTGCCCACATAAGATAATGATCCAAGACCAATGAAACTGAGTCTGGTTGGCCCTGGTGATCAATATAAGTTTCAATTTTTTGAATCATTCTTGAACTTCCGAAGGCAAGATCTTCTGACATTTTTCCTGAGCTTCAGTAATCATCAGTAGCTACAACTTTCATCTTAATTGACTGAAATCTTGAAGAAAATATGCGCTTATGTCAAATCACTTGTAGTGTATATCTTGGAATGGCCAGGTGTAATTTAACTGCTGGTCACTTCTTATATCAAACTAGAAAGCGGCACCCCTGCATTTCCTCTAAGTCTCAATCCTTCCACGAATATTACATTATAAAGGGCAGTATAATGTTGTCGTTGATAAATTGCATGTTTAACAATAGTTTTCCGGTTTCCCCAAATTTTTCTTCTTCTTTCTTTGTTGTTTCCTTCGAGTCTCATTTTAATCTAAGAACAACATTGGCACTTTGATTCCCTGAATGGTGAGTTGTGCACATATTATGATATTATGTGAGAGCCTAGATATTGTTATCAATAGAGCATTGTCACTTAAAAATGAAATTTCTTGGATCGACTTGCAAATGTTGACAATGTAGCTCTTGAACAGCGAAAGCTAAGAAACATGATTTACCCCCATTCCAGCCAACACCAACACCAAGCGATAAAATATAAGTAAACGCCACTTAGCTAGAAATAAACAATCTGAGTATATATGAACCCTTATCATGATCTAACAGCTAGAATAGCAATCTTTCCTACCTCTTCGTCCCAACCGAAGCAAAAGATATACTTCAGTCCGACCATTCTTTGCTCCAGTAATCGCATCTCTCTTGATGACATACACACCAACTCTTCAACACTTCTACCCCATAAATCTTTCCAAGCACGGTCGGACCAGAGCAATTTTCCTTGGGAAATAGAGCCAGTTTCGTCGCTTAAAGTACCAATGACTTTCGGATTCAACTTGAGCATTACACAAGTAGAACAATGTTTGCATGTAGATGTGGGAGTATTCGTATAGATTGGTATGCCACAACTGAGATAAACTTAGTAACATTATAGATTTACATTGTTTGAGAGAGCATACCATTCGGTTACCATCAACATATTTCTGCTTCGATAAAGACCCAGTGGAACTTCAGCCAACGCCAAGTTCAGAAATCCTGTGAACCTTCGTCCTGGATTTGAGCGGGCCCTGCATTACGAATGAGTGACCACCAACTTGGAAACGTAGATGTAGGCAAGACATACCAAAGATCAACATCTTCAATCCTGAACAGAATTCTGTTGATTCCGTAAATAGCAGCATCAAAGTCAAAAACCCCCTCAGGGAACTCTTGCTTCAATCCATCCCTCCTTCTACTCTTTTCAACCCACTTTCTCAACCACGCAGCATCCATGAAGTCCGGCTCGACATCAATCATACTTCCATACACCAATCCTATACTGACACCACCTCGAAACTCCACCTTCTGCCCAGGATTAGTAATAAGCAGAATAGTCTTGCTCGCTTCCCATTGCCTGACACTGGCCCCCATGTTTCCCCACAGCTTCAACACACATTCGGCCGTGTCGTCGAAGATCCCAACTTCATACATCTGCGTTTGTCCGCCCCTTTTCAACGCGATATCCTTTCTGCCCGACATGTTCTTCACGCAGACAAGAATCTTGGCATCTGGAACTCCATCACCACCGGCGAGAAACGACTTCAGATTCATGAGACCAGTCAAAGCTTGTTTGGGGTGATAGCTCAATGGTGTGCGATACGCGCTCTGCATCTCTTCCTCCGCGTGCAAGATAAGATGGCAGGCTGCATCTCGACCGGGAAAAATACTGCAAGCCGTGAGGACATGTGGAAGTTTGACGTTATGAGGTGGCGCGCTGGCTGCGGCGATGTGATTCGTGTAGATGGTTACAAGCTGGCCCAGATGGAGTACATATGGTTGTTGTGAGAAATATAACTTTACCTACGCGTGAAAAATGTTAGTTAGAAGCTATAGTTGTATGCTTCGGCCACTATGATGCGTACTGAGATGACTCCTCCCTCTCCACGAACAAGCATCGCGTGCCATCCTCGAGCACTTGCTTCCTTCTTGCTCTTCCCGAACACATCCCTCCAGTTGACGATACGTCCTGAGAAACGGACTTTTCCCAGCCCAATTGACAAGCCTCCAATTGAAATTTCAGTGTAATCTGTGCCATCGAAACATACCGAGGTTGGCTCTAGGATAGTTGCTCTCTCGGAGGACGTAAAACCATCACCTGGTGGTGTGGGGGGAGAGTTAGTGATCGAGGAATCGCGTTTGTAGAACTGCTGTATAGATGCATTCATTTTTGAGGAAGAATCATAAAATATTAGGAAATGACATATACTAATCAATGAAGATGCTGAAAATGCAGAGCTGCTTTGAGTTGAGCTTTTGACAGCATGTGGTTACATCGACTAAGTTTCCTTGAGAACAGTTCACTCTAGAATAAACTCCTTGTGTGTTTTTGTAATCGATGATGTTGCAACGTCAACGATCTGTAAGGCTTGACCAGCTACCTTCGAAGGGCTCTTGACAACTGATATTAGATCATGTGATATCAGAATAACGTGTCTCCTACCACATAAAACAACTTATCTTGCACTTCCTTCGTTTAAGGAGATAACTAACTTAGAGATTCATTTCCCGAACGTCCAAATACTACATGCTAACCGATATGTTATGTTTCGAGAGTGAACGGATATGTGAAGTTAGATAAAGGAAATTGATTGGATCTGTTGAAGAACAGTGCCCTTTGGCCTCAGCATTACGCACAGAGAGATGTAGGTCGGCGTTGGGGGTCCTTGCTGCCCTAGCAATTCGAGTGTGTAAGCCTTAGAGCGGCCCTGGAAATTGGCATGTCGACGCCCTAGAAACGGCGATGAAAGCTGCTGAAAGAGAGGCTGGTGTGCCCTTTGGTGCTTTAACAGAGTAAAGAGAGAAGACTAGAATTTGTAATGTATGTTGGTCGATTATGTGGCGTAATAGCGTAGCCGCATTTACCCCGGCCATTTCGAGAAGCTTGAGTCTATCAACAACCCCATCAAAATCCAATAATGACGAACAATTCTGGGGGATTCCTCCCGCCCTCAATTCCCTCTCCAGCCCCCAGTAACAACTCGACATCATCCTCGACACTTCCACATCCTCGGTCACATGCCCTGCGTCCCGGGTCCAGTAAAGAAGAAGCTGCAAGACGATATGTAGAGAACCGTCTACTACACATATCTCGTCGGTACACAAAGAAGTTTCAGCCAGCAGAGGAGGGCTCCATAAGTGGCTATGATAACATGAAGGACGTCTGTAAAGATTTGGGAGAGGTGGTTGACGTTTTATGGCTGTCCGGTACACGTGAGTCTAGCCCGACCATAACGAATGATTCGAACTGATTCCGTGTAGCCAGTCTGCAAATCCCATACTTGCTGAACATTGCGCTCGCTATGACAACATACCTCTCAGCATTTCCGCCGGCGCCAAACGCTACGTTTGCGCTGCTGAGGAAAATGGACCATGCGTTTGCGAGTCTGGTAAGAGGGAGTGACCTGGACAGTGGGGAAATGCTTCCTGGCTTCGAGGGAGGTAGGGGAGGCTTGAGCAGAACGGATATGGTGAGATGTAAGAGTTTGGTTGAAACCACGAGGGTCTTGGTGGTAGATGTGATGAGTCGGGAGCGAGAGGATGATGAGAGCAGAAATGAGACCGAGGCCGAGACTGAAACGGAGATTGAAGATGAGGACGATGGAGAAGGCCCAGAGGAAGACATTGACATGAACATTGCGAGGGTTTATGAGAGAACCATCGTGGAGTTGGGCCAAGCACTTAACAGCGGGACTGCATATGATGTTGGAAGCACAGAAAGTTGATTCTAGATTACATAGCTATCAATTCTAATTTATTAGATTTTTTTTTTTGAGCATCGGGATACTTCTTATAACCTCCGCAAACTATTCTATCGTGCTCTAACCTATCATTTGCAATTCGGTATATTTACTTACGTGCTCCCATCATCTTTACAGGAGCATTTCTTACGGGCTTTCCAAAACGAGCCTCCAGTGCGTGTAAACTGCAACCCATATACTATGTATGACTTGCCGTCGTTTTCAACATATTTTGGAACAAAGATACTCTCTCCTTCTCAAGTCCCATGCTCTGTTTCGCCATGCCGACAGGAATATCCTCCTTCTCCTCACAAAGACCTTGCCAAGCCTCATCCATAAAGTCCTTCAAAGGCATGCCAAAACTCCTCCCGTTCTTGATGTCGGGCTGATGCTTCTCGTCATGTAATTCAGTCTGCACGGCTGGTGGAAGTATCTCAATAACCTTGACGTTCGAATTGCGAAGCTGCTCGCGCATGACAAGAATGAGTTGGTGCAATGCAGCCTTGGATGCGCAATAGTTGCCACAGCGGGTTATTGGAACGATGGCGAGAGACGAAGTCGTGAAGATGAGAGACGTAGGCATTGGTTGTGCCTGAAGAAATGGCAGAAGCGGCTTGAGGATATGAATATAAGACGTGTAATTCGTGGTCAACTCGGCCTCAATATTGTCAAGGTTGATGGACTCGGGCTTGGTGAAGTCCAATGGTCTTTGAATCCCAGAATTGAGGACCACACTATCAAGCTTAGGGAAGTCTTTTGTGATCCTAAATTTCAAGCATCAGTGGCTGATTTGTTACAGGATTGGATATACATACTTTTTAATGAATGCTGGGATGCCTGCAAGATCGGTGATATCGAATTTGATAGCTGCCGCCTTTGATTCTCCATGCTTCTTTACAAAAGCATCCAAGTTCTCCTGCCGTCTTCCGGTGACAATAGCATACGAGCCATTTTCTACAATCTTCTCAGCAAGGGCTTCGCCAATTCCTGAGGTGGCGCCCAAAACAAGGACGGTTTTGTACTGGAAAGACATCTTGGATGGGTATCTCAAGTTTAAAGTATATGAATTATTGATGAACAATCGATTTAATGACGGGGTACGAAGCACTTATGTAAAGCTTCATGGCGGGGTAGCATGTATGTGCAGTCATTCACGCAGGGATTGATGAAGTCATGATATCGGTTGATAATGACGGACTGGTGGGTAGAAACGCACCAAACGGATATAACCTAGGATAGCCGGGAAATACGAGATGATTACAAACCATCTTATAGTATTACCACAGAATACATGTCATGAAATTTGAAGATATCTCCCACCTGTAAAAACCGATGCTAAATCATTATTAGGGCGTTGCCTCGGTGTTAAGTGAGCGAATCGGATTTAAAGTGACCCGGAAACTAAGCAAAAAGCCTCCACAATAGAAGAGGCAATGTTAAATCAATCAGCTTTGACATCGAGCCAAGTCACGATTCTCAAATTCGATAAAAGTAGGGAACACATCACGTAGGTATATGCACAAGGCTAGCGAAAGAAGATGCTATTGAACTACCTATCTCAACCACGTCAAAAGACCAGTGGTGGTTTTTGGGTTTTATGTATAAATTTTTGAAAAGAAAAAGCAAGATGGACTACAAAAGACATTTTGCCAATTGCTTGGCGGGTATTCCCCTATAAACGCCAGATGATGCAAATGCAAATGACTGAGGTGAGTTTGATGTAGAATGCCATACTGCCAGACCAGAGGTCAAGCAAGCTCTGAAATAAGCAAGCTGATGACAAGACACAGTTTGATAAAACGCAAACCACACACCAAAAAAAAAATAAGTTGTTCAATCCAGATGACAAAGATAGAAACCCTGGATGCCGGATATAATGACCGAGAAGTTGCCCGAGTTTGGCTTAGCAAACCAGCTCAGAAGGACCAGCTCCACCATCAGAATCTTGATCAGATGGTCCCATGCCATGCTTGACAGATGGGTGCTCATCGGGTTCCTCGGCAATGTCACTATCAGAAGAGAAGATGCCTTCCTCGTCGTTGTCTGGGTCAGCATAGGCAAAAGCACGACGTTTGTAGAATCGGGCAAGTTGACGATACTCAGTGGTCTTGGATTTCCAATGCATGACCTCGTCGCTGCCTTCGGTATTGCGGCGATAAATACGAAGAGCCTCAGCACCACGAGCAGCCGAAGCTCCCATATCAGTGATCTTGCATCGAAGCTGCATATTCTCCTCACGCTCCTGCTCAAGCTGGTCACGGTAACTGCGGTGCCAAGCAGCAGTATCCATGGTGTGACGGTATTTGTATTCATGTGCCTGCTCGAGCATGCCATCGATACAGTCTCGGAACTTTTGAACTTCGTCGGCGGCTTGGTCAAGGTTAGCCTCGGCGTTCTCAAGACGGCTGCGCAAATCAGCATTCTCAAGCTCAAGGTTACGGCTGGATGCTGTGTTTGTTGTTAGTGTCCGTAGTCTTACACTGAATCTGATTGACATACCATTCAACTCCTCAGCAACTTCTCCAATAATTTCATCATTGCTCATACCCAACTCGACGGCTCTCTGACGAACACGACCAGCGTTTGCAACAATACGTCTCGTAGTGAGTCGGTTTTCCTCGAGCTGGGAGCTCAACTGCTCGACCAAGTTCAAGATAAAGGCAAGGTCTTGCTGATGTCCAGCTGGAGTTGGAAGACCAGACAATCCATTAGGACCGTTGGGAACTCCCATGCCACCGCCCATGCTTGGCGATGGCGATGGGGGTGCTTGACGGGGGTTTTGGCTCTGCTGGCCCTGCATGTAGTTCTGGTAATCCATTTTGCAAAGTGGTATGCTGGGATTAAGCTGTTCCAGACTCGGTAGTGCTCGAATGTGCAACTGTTCAATTCGACGTTGGACTGACTCTGGATCTCGTAGATTAACAAGTTCCTCGGGTTTATGATGGTATTTGGGAATAGGCAGAGAGTCGAATAATGGCGGAGCAGAGACTGGTCGGGGAGGTGGTTGATTTGTATGTGGCAGTGGCTTGTATGGGAACCTGCGTGAGTAGTTGGCTAAAGAGGGTAAATTGACTGCATACAAAGGTCAGTAAAGTCCGACAAGCTCACATTGCATAAGATTTGTACTGACCTGTGCCCTGTGCACGTGGGATTGGAGGCTTAGCAGCAGTTTGAACACCACGATATGTAAAGGTGACACCTGGTGTTCTTGAACCTTCAGCACTGCTACTTGAGCTTCTGTGGCTGTTACTCTCCGAAAGTTGCTGGTTGGCGTATCGGTTCTCTGATTGCTGAAGCTCAACTCCTTGTTGGCTTCCTTCTTGGTTGCGTTGGTTGATGTCACGAATGAGATTCGCAAGAGATTGATCACCGGCAGAAAGAGGAACAGTTGCTGGATTCTCACCACGGATACTGTTTGATCTTGTACGACCTCTTCGAACTGCAGGTTCCTGAAAAGATGAACGGGTAGATGTGGTGGATTGTTCAACTGGAGTATCACTCTGAATACTATCCGATGTCTGACGAGTTCTGTGGGTAGGTGGGGTAGACGTATCTGTCGGGGTAGTTATTATGATATCTGGTCTGATACGACTTGTAGGAAGAGGTGTATTGAACTCTTGGAAACCGAGGACAGGTGTGGGAGGCGGAAGCAGACTTGGACTGGCCTGCCTAGTGAATGTGAATTCGTCTGTTGGAGTGTTGCTGCGGACAGTATCTGAACTCACACGAGACTTGGAAGTCGAAGGGGGTGAGTCAATATCTCGAGATGGAAGACGAGGTGTTGGAGGAGGTGGTGGACTCAGACTGATAGCTCGACTCAATGGATGTGGTAAACGAGCTTGTGGTCCGATAGGTGCCGAAATGGCAGCAGTTTCTCGATACTTGCCAGCAGCTTCTCGACGTCTTGCAGCGGCTTCTTGATTGTAAACCCAACCCTTTCGTTCTGGCTGTACAAACTGTGGACGAGGTGGTTGACCAGGTAGCGGTATTTCTCTACTGGTTGATGCGTAGCTGCCTCGTCGAGTAACGCTGCGTCCACTGGAGAGTGCTAAGTTGTTGTATGGGGTTGCGTGGTGGATTTCGACCTGCTCAGTGAGATTGTAATGATCGTGTGCCTGGGAACGCGCGGCGTTGATCACTTGGCTGAAATCAGTTGCTGGTGGTAGCTCGAGCTGCCCAGGTGGTATGCGGTTAATTCGATTCTGAGATTGTGAAGGTGCTCGATTGACGGGGGGCTCTGGGAGGGGTCGCGCAACTGAAAGATCAAACTGTTCAGACGGATTGAATTGCAGAGGCGTACGATGAACTGGCGGATCTGGCAGAGGGCGAACGACTGGAAGATCACCAGTGTGTGCTGCTGTTGATTGTTAGCTGTTGATTGTACATATGTTCATCTTCAATACTCACGACGCGTCCAATGATTACCTTCCCAATTAAAGAAATCTGCTGGGTTTCGACGTAATGTTTCTTGTGGATTATCTTCGAAAGCTTCGGAGTCTTCGACGTAAGAAGAGCTTTGAGAAACCACCTCTTCTCTTAAGGTTTGAAGTTCTGGAACTGAAGCTCTGAGTTCGGCCACCAAAGAATCCGTATCGCTGTCACTACTGTCGTCCTCTCGGGTAGCCGGTGCGGTCTCCCATTCCCGAGACTCTAGAGCGTCAGGTTGAGTGCTACCGGAACTTGCCGTGTCACGAGATTCCATTGTTTCGTTGCTGGTGATGGTGATTGGAGATATCGGTTATGTTCGGAGTTAGGCCGGGGATAGTAGAGATGTCGGCTATATACAGCCGGGCCGCGTACCCGCTAGTGTATCACCCGAGTCACGCTAAGCCATTCCCGGCTTTCTCGAGCAACATGAAGTTCCCAAATTTCGAGTCGAACCCATTTTTTACAACTTGTTGATCTCAATTTGTGTAGCTGTACTTCTTCAGTGACTGGTGAATCTAATGCTTTACTCAAGTTGACAGTAAAAGGTCGGAAGGTTAACAAATCGAATGGAAAGATACATATTACGGTACGAGCTCTCTAGTTTATGCTTGTAAAGAGATACAAAATCAATGGGTGTCATGCTCTATATCTTACCTCGTCTTTTTAGGCAGCCATTGATCGTCTGAGAGCTCTCAATAGGTCATAGGTTAAGAATTGGACGATAGCCCATCTCTGAAGAGCTTGAGATGAGCGACGATGGTTCAACCTGACACGTGAGTGACCTCAGTATCCTCAACTCAAGACTCATAGTCGTCCTCATGTAGGTAGATGAACATTCCTGAGTATCAATCTACATCCATCAATTTCCAAAGACCTTCCAAATCTACCTTCTCATCTTCAACCTCTCCACTCGTGACACCTTCCTCCAATGCCCCGATCCTTGCCCCAACCCTCGCAAGTAAAACCTTCATCCTTTCTAACTCCTTTCCAACTTCTCCATCTCTCGTACACAGGTTCAACTGTATGTCCTTCTTCGGTTCAACAAACGGCGTCAACCTCTCCTTCAATAACTTCAGCCTCTCCACCTTTGCTCTCATCTCCTTCCTCTTCGCATTCAGACTCTCCAACCGTTGTTTTGCCACATCATAACTCTCAGCTTGTTCATCCTCAAGTCCATCGACTTCACTCGTTGCCCGCAACATATCTATATTCGCCTCAAGTCCTATCGGTCAAAAGTCAGCTTGTTTCTCCAGATTCACTCCACAGTCCAGATCACCAAGACATGTATTCATGAAAACCTACTCAAGTCCTCTCCACCACCCAGTACTCCGTCCCTACCCACACTTTCGCTCTCATTCTCATTCTCATCCCCAGCCCCCCAATACAGAGCATCAATCTGTTCCGCAACATGCCGCACGCCCTGCGGTGTATAAACGGTACGATGGTGCTGCTTGAGCAGTGCATTGAGCTTCTGCAGAGCATCATCAATATTACGTTGCCGGAGCGTATTCTCCGCCTCTTCAGTAGCAGAAGGTGTATACGACCAGTTTGCGGATGGAATGAGCGGGCGCGAAAGACCGAGGATTTGAGTGCGCAAGAAGGAGGTCTTGAGATCGATTATTGTGGGGGTTGACATTTTGCTGCCGATGAGAGGTCTGGGTATCAATGAATTGTATCTTGGAGGATTTTACCTCAAGCTAGATTGAAAGTGTTGCTTGCTGCTCGAGTACTTTGTGGTGATGGAGACGCGACAACGCGCAGCGAACGCGACTTTGTGCCTCAGTCATGATAATTACTCCGGTCGTCACTCGGCGACATGAAACGTCTTTTTTGCTTTCCTATTACTGATGGACGAACGATGACGTTTGCATTCTCATTCCCACTCGAATACAAAAGTCTTTCATCTCTCATTGAGATTTGCAAGGAAAACCCAGCATATTTGAGGACATTGAGGCCCAATCTGAAGTTGTTCAGAAGCATCAAACCCCTCAGTCGAGGTACCTTCAATAACAAAGGGTTCAGGGCCACATTATTGCTTCGCTGTTGTCTTGTGCTGCCAATCAGTCCTACCCAGGTATCCTTTACTTACAATTTTACAACTAGCACTACTTTTTCACCAGCGACTGTCTTCAACAACACTGGAGCTTTTCAGGAATGTTCAGACGAATTTAACGAGCATGATCTACTAAGTATGGAGCTCGCTTCGTCAATGAGTAGGGTGCTCTCGTTCTAGATGCTCATCATATCAAGCACCTGTATCACAGTGGATATCAGATGCATCAGGAGTCAGCAACTTATCATCTCCTGCCCTTTGTATTCCTAATTTACTCAATTCCCACTCCTTACTCCTGGTTTGACGAAACAACCCCAAGAAACACTTTATGCGCCGAGTTCGATCTGCAAAAAAGAGTTCGTATCGTGGATATGTACATTCCATAGACGCATCCGCCAGGCGCTGCCATCTCAACAATGGGCATATGAGTGGTGATCGTCAGCGCCGCGCGCCTTTATTTTCTGGGTCAAGTGGAGCACTCATTCAACGGCAAGCAAGGTATGAAATACTACGAGAGTCTGTAAGGTACAGGCTACAGGCTGCAGCAACCACGCACGGCTTACTGTACGACGGATGGCAGGCTGACAAGATGGACACGATAGACGACGTGGGTATGCAAGGGTTCTGTTTCAGGATTCAAGACATCAACGCACTGGGCGCCGTTTCGTATGGGATCGTCTGTGGTGGCGGTGGATGTATCAGGCGCGGCGTGACGAACTGAGAGTTGCACATTGAAGAGGAGAGTTTATGCGTTGTATCTATCTGGCTCGTGGATTACCATGCATATTGTTACTACAAGTAAGTATCTTGCATGCTTCCTCAAAGGCCATGATTCGATGGAGAGATAAGCACGTTTATGTTGACGTGGAAGCAAGTGATATGTGAAGACTCGGTATCCGGAGTGCAAACAAACACCCTGGTCCAATAAGAGTCGATGGGGTATGGCAATAGCAACAGTATGGAGTCGTGGGAGTGCGGTGGCAAAGATTTGTGATTTGGTTTGCTGTTGGTTCTGCATCCTCCACGAGGTACATGGGTTCTATGGTTGTAATCCTTTGTCGGATGCAGGGTGAAGGAAGCGTTGGACCAGTGCGAGAGCACCTGTGATATGATGGCCTTTCGCGCCATGCATATAAGCGCCGACGATGCAGATGAACATGCAGGTGCAATGAACCAGGTAAGGTAGGACGATGTGGATCCTTTGGCATCTCACGCTCAAGTGAATGGACAAAATCATCCGCAGGTTATGTACGGATCTGGCAGTATGGGAAGGTATCTCGAAGACCTTCCTAAGATTGAGTAAGTATCAGTATCGAGCGGAAACAGAGATGAAAGATGAGCATTACATGAACTGCTCCTGCCATGACATGCCCTTGAACATCGTTCAAAAGGGAAGAGGTCGATCAGTTTGACGTATTGTGCTGGAAATAGATTGAAGTTGAAGATTGAAGAGGGGGGGGGGGGGGGGCTTTTGCGGAGGAGTGGAGGTCGTTTAATTGCCTTGACCGCCAGGCCATGATATGAGCCGTGATTGAGATGCACGCACACACGCACGTACGAAATTCAGAAGGCTCAGCGATACATCATCATTTGGTCAAAGTACAAGTACAAGGGGAATGCAAGACTAATAATATGTCCATCAAGTCGGTATGAGTATGAGTATGAGTATTAGAGAGGAGAGTGAGGTGATTGAGTGAGTGGGCGGACTTCCTTCAGCAGAGTATGAGTGGATGTGCTAATTATATGCCTGTAGCTCTTGTATGGTGCGACCAACGACAACGTGTGCCGGTGTGTGAGCCTTACATGCCTTATTGGAGCCAGCCAAGAGCGAGAGGCCTAGAGACAGACGCGACGTGAGAGACAACGAGACGGACTGAGTGGCTAAGGACTAAGGACTTCTACAGATGTAGAATATAGAGGAAAGACTTGGCTTTTGGCTTTGTATGAATACGGAGGCCTGCCCTTCCGTCTCTGCATCCAGGTACCATAGTCGGCACATTCAGGTACTTTACATATACACGGGAGAATGTATCTTGCATTCTATTCATACTATCTCCTGTCAGTACCTCATGGGCAGAGGAGGAGTGTAAGAACTACGAGACCCTCAAGTACAGGCTACAGAGTACCATACATACATTTATGTATAACCGAAAGTATCTCCGAGACATGGAGTATCTATAGCTACAAACAAACATGTTCAATCTGCCACAACCCTACACTCGGTGACGAAGTGAAGGGAAGGCCAGGACTACGAATTCGTACGATACTCGCAGTATACACCATAATGAACAATACATCGCAAGAAGGACAAGACAGCCCTCATACTTGTATCACATCCTAACAGAGCATACGTTACAGACCTCTTGGCTCGATTACTCTGCAACTGCGATTCCTCAAATAAATGATGCACTGGCGCGATGGGGGGAATCCCTGTCGCTATCCATCTGAACGCACTCGCCTCGAATTGGCTTATCCCTGATGGAGAGCTATTCTAGCATGCCTGACTCCTGGCACTTCTGGTATGTACTCTGGAACTCTGGCTTGCGCACACACGCACTCTTCCGGTATTGTTGTGTGTTGAGGTATGGTGTTACAGGCGGTGCCGTCGTGGATTGAGTAGAGGAGTGATAGTTGAGCAGGTTCGAGTGAATAACTTGTAGGGCAGAGGAGGATTTGGACTCTGTAATGCTACTGTTTGTGTGGAGTATTCACTTGAGGCCTAATGATATTATCTTGATCTCCTTCTCCGGATTTGCCGGGCATGTTTCTGAGGCAAGGTCTGTAAAGGTTGATCGAGGCATGCATGCTTATACTTGTAGAAAGGCACGATGAAAAGCATGGCTGATGGCCATGGATTTGGACGACTGGATTTTGGCATTTGAGTGCAAGTAATTAATTACGTATGTATTCTGTGTATTCTACATACTTTGGATTTCAACACCTTAAATACTCCAGCCAGTGAATGTGAATATTAATTATTAATACGATTAGAGTTGAGTCAAGTGATGTGTTAATGCAGATTAATTCTCTTCCCTTTTGCTCGTTACTTGTTGGCGTTGGCATTGACATGAACCTGAACCGGGCAATCGCTTCCACGGCGCAATGCAAGGTGCGCTGTCAACCAATTATCTTCTCCAGGTCGCCCAATTAGTCCACACTGCTAGTCAGTCTGTCTGCCCTATGCTACTTATGCTACTCTCTGTACTTAGAATATGTGGTCGATGGAGTTGAATCCTAATTCTGTTCAAACCTAATCACTTGTCCCCATCATCCATTCACTTGCTCGTATCGTTCATATTAGACAGGCCAAGGGTTGGGGCGGCGTTGTGCTCTCTCTTTCTTGTCACCTCTAAACATGATACATACCTGTTATCCTTTGAAAGTAAAAAAGAACTTTACCTGTGATCCCTCAGAAACTTCACATAACCATGTCTTGACCTTTGTCCTCGATGTTCGCTTCAAATTGCTATACCTCGTCTCGCCTCGTAGAGTATGAAGATGAAGATGAAAGATTCTTTCTTCAGCATCTTGCCTACTTGTTTCCCGTGCTAGTTCATCTGATGTTCTGTTAAGTCCATCGTTTCCTCTTTCGTACTCATTGTCCTACCCATTCTTCTGCTCCTTTTCCCCCTTTAGCTTCTCGTCGATCTTTCTCTGTGCCATTGTCGTTGTCCTTGGAGAGCCGCTCCACACAACTTCTCAGAGCGAGAGTCATTGTACAAGTATAGCAGAGATGGCGTTCCGGTCATTACTCGCTTCGGTTCGGGTCCAAAAGCGCACACACTTGGGCTGGCACGTAAGCTGGGTAAGGCACTGGTACACATACTTTGAACAGCGTACTGTGTTGTGCTACCTAAGTAGGTAAGTATTACTTACTTTGCTTCCCGCTACCACAGCGCTGGTGGTGGGAGTGATGAGAATGAAGAGAATGGTGGGAATAAAGAAAAGACTTTTGCGAGGCTCTGACTTGTTGGTTGTCTTTGTGGCCCGAAGCGTTCAAGGTTGTCTCATGTCTCTGTCTAGACTATGGAGTAGGTAATATGTACATTGTCTGTGAGCCAGTTAGCCTGGCAAGATGGATTGGTGGTATTCACAGACGATGACAACATATGTCTGTGTTTTTTTGTCTTGTTTCGATGGAGAAACTTTTGTAAGTATGAAGATGAAGATGAGGATGTTGAAGATAAAGATGAAGATGAAAATGCAGTGTAGAGTAGGTAGAGCTGTGAGAGAGTGAGCTATGAGTCTTCCATTCTATTCATATCCATATCCATATTCATATTCATACCTAGGTAAGCATTTGTAGAAGTGAAAGTTGAGTCTGTAGACGTATTCTAGTACATACAGTAGTAGTAGTACTACTGTGCCTATCCTGCTAGCCTGTTCCATTGTGCGTATCTCCATTCTTCCCGCTAATAGTCGCCTCTCTCTCTCTCGACGTGCGTACAACTTACCCATCTACCCATTACCATCACATCACATTCATCTTCTTGTCCCTCTCCATCTCCCTCCTCTTTCCCAACTCCAACTTCAACTTCAACTTCAACTTCAACTTCAACTTCAACTTCAACTTCAACTCCAACTCCAACTCCTCTTATTTGCATCTCCTCCATCTTCATATTCTGCTCTGCTCTTTTCTGTTGTCACTTTTTCAATCCTCATCTTCCATTCCCGCTCATTCACTCAATTCAATCTCTTTCTCCTCTTTTACACGCCCCCCTACCTCTGACCCACTCTCCTCCTACCAGGAACCCCCGTCTTTCCTTTCAACTCAACTGCTCTCTCACTCTCTTGTTCTCTCATTCTCTCATTCTCTCACCCTCACCCTCACCCTCACCCTCACCCTCACTCTCACTCTCACTCTCACTCTCACTCTCTCACTCCTCCCTCCTCTGACTTTTCTCGTTGTTACCGACTACTACCACCACCACCACTGTTGGATATTCACTTTCACTTGCCTCGTTTCTTCCTCAAACTTCCCACCTTCTCCGTACGCTAGACCCGCGCGCCTGTCATCAGCAAAAAGAAGGAAACTCTCTTTAGTCTCGTATCGTCCGTCCCATCTAGATCGCTTCGTTTCCCTCCAAAAGCGAGCGCGAGCTGAAGAAAAATCCACACAAAAGCGAAACTTCTTCTCTCTCTCTCTTCTCTTCTTACTTATTCTTCTACTCTTCTGTTCCTTGGCTCCTTTGCTCCTCGACATCATCGTCGCCATCCCCCCCCCCCCCCTTCGACGCACATTGCCTCTCACTCTTCTCACCTTTCATCTCTGATCATTCAAACTCACAACCGTCTTCACAAACAAAGAGTCCGTTGGACCCTTTTACTGAACAAGTGTACCTACCCTCCTACTTCTGTCGACTGCAACCACCACTACACAGCTGTAATTCCGCGGGGCGTGTTTTGATTCATTGTCACTCACAATTTGGATCTCATTTTCCAACCCGACAACCAGCTTGCCGATCGTCAAACATCTCCTCTTCGCCCGCAGAACCTTTCCAAAACCGCATTACATATTGTGCTCGATAGCCGGAAAACAAAAAAGAAAAAGAAGAATTGAGCCCTTAATAATACCCCATCTGTTATTGCCATCGCATATCGATCGACCTCTCTACGGTCAACACCTAATTGTTCTAATACTCCCTTCGGATCCTTCTGTTGTCCACAGATAGCCTTCGAAGACCTCACGTTCATTCTTTCGATCCTTGACGCTCAGCCGCCGAGTTTATCGAAAACCCGATCGTAACAACCACAACAACTGTACATCAAATACATCATCCGAGCAATGGACGCAGGCGGTCTCGCTCAGATGTCTTACAACAACTTCCCCTCTAGCAATGGTCTTGGTGTCCCGAGCTCTGGCTTCGCCTCCAGAGGTAAGGGTGCCAATATCAAGCGACTCTCGTTCGACACGACAAAGCCTGTTGAGTCCCAGGCTCAAGACAATGGAGCTCCTACTCCCCGAACAAGCCGTTCTCACTTGCTTGCGGGTCTGAGAACTGCTCCCAAGTCAGCGACTTCATCAAGTTTCCCTCAATCTGCTCGTGGCACGGGCCTTGAGAGCAGCATGTACGCCGACAAAGAGAACATCAGAAACAACTACGCTGGGCCAAAGACTTCCATTTCTTCCAACTTCTCTACTCAGCAGCAGAATCCATATATGGCTATGAACGCCAATCGTCAAGCTTATTCTCCTCCAGAGCAGCCACTCGCTCCACCTGAGATTCAGATTGACAACGGTCAAGAACAGATGGATCCCAACCTTTACGCGCAGCTCGTTGCGACGAACATGTATCTTGCAGAGCAACAGCAACGTTTGCAGCAACAGCTTCGCAATGTCCAGGCGGCTGCTCAGCAGTTCCAGGGCATGAACTTGGGTGGGCACATGAGCCAACAGCAAATGCAACAGCAGCAGCAGCAACAACAATTTGCAACTCCACCAATCACACCAAACATGGGAATGTACCAGCAAAAGAACATGCAGCCAATCATCACACAAGTCCCGGGTGCCCAACCAGGTGTATACTCGGTTTACAACCCTCTCACGGGACAGCAAAGCTACTACATGGATCCTCAACAGCAGTATGTTGAGCAGTTCCCGGAACAATACGCCGAGCAGACGTACAACCACTCTCCACCTCAGCAGCCGGGCACTCCACGTTTCCAGGTTTCTCCACCACCCCCATCTACTTCAAGCCAGTTTACTCGCAGCATATCCCCTCCAAAGAAGAGTAACACCCCACCACAGGACGTCTCCCCATTGCCCCCACCATCAGCCAATGCTTTCCGTCGTGGACACAAGAAGACTCTTTCTGCAATCAATGGAGCCGCTGTCCAGTCAATCAATGTCAATGGACCAAAGACCAGTGGATTGCCTCAGACACCAATGACGGGTACCTTTGGTCCTGGTGCGGCTAGAGCCGGAGAGCACCCTATTCGCCAGCCTCGTGGACCCCCAGCTATCGACGAACTCAAGGCCAAGCCAACCACCAAGTTCGAAGGTAGCAAGAACTTTGCTACACGCCAACGACGCAGTGCAGTTACCAACCTTGTCCGAGCCGGAATGGAGCGTCGTCGCTCACCAGGTTCTGGATCTGCTGGCAGCATGACACCTGTTTCTGAGCACGGCGAAATGTCCTTTATGGCATCCGACAATGAGTCTGTTAGATCGAGCAAGGCGCAAGCCTTTGAGGATCTTTCCGATAGTGATAGCGTCAAGAGCGGCAGTGGTGTTCTTTCTGGTCGCCCAAGCCTTCCAGGCTCTCGTGGCTCCGCTCATGGTGCCATTGGTTCCGATCGCCCATCATCGCGCTCAAAGGACCGCAAATCTGTTGACAGCAACTACACCACTGCAAGCATTACCACCGACGAGGAAACTCCGAACGGCGGTAGCTTTGCAGCCGTTTTCAAAAACGCTGGGAAAAGGGTGGAGGAGACCGAGCCACGTAAGGCTCCAATGCTCGTCCTTTCACCACTGGAGAAGCGAAAGGCCTCAGTCGCCTAAATACTCTTGTATTCCGAAGGAATTGGATGTCATTTTTCATGCATACAGGGTTGATCCCTCGGTCCATCGAAACACGACACCACACTAAAAACCAATTTGATATTGCTTTACCCTTCGAAAATGTGCATATTATTCCTTTCTCTTTTTTTCACCAACACTTTACGCCGATCACGAACGAAATACTACAACAAACTAATGAGGGTCGCTTTGGCCCTTTTCTCCTTCCTCGTTCCCAAGACCGGGAACCGTTTCGGTCGATCCATCATTCTCAAACCCAACACATCCATCCAATTACTTCCCCCCTCTACTTTCCAGTCTCCTTCCTGCTATTGTACCCTGTCTTTACTTAACCTTGCATTTTTATTTTGAATCGCCGATAACAACTTGTTTTTCATGTCGACTGTTTTTACAGCGCAGACATTTTTTCTTTTACCTTTGCCTTTCTTGAAGACCAACTCAAGGAGCTGGGGATTATCTTCTTGTTTTTCCCACATGGTTTGCCGTGGTGAGAGGAATGGAGTGAAATGGAGTGGGGTAAACCGGCGGGGTTTGTGGATTTGGTCCATCCTCTGCCACTGCTGTTGTGTGGAGGAAGATCATTGCTTGAATTGTACTCTATTGGCTGTTTGCTTGCACTGCTTGGTCGTGCGCGAAATTGGATTGCTTGATTACTTGCTAGTACGCCGCCACCGGTATGCTTTGCTTGGTTTGAATGGATTGTCGGACGGAGATGAGTTAGGTTATGAGAAGAGGTTTAGGATGAGGCCAATAGATTGCATTCTTTGCTTGATCCTGTTTTTGTATGATATGAATGTGATATTTTTAGTCATTGTGCTTGTATGAATTGGACAGTAAATTGAATGTCTTGTTGAGTAATACTATTTGCTGGTATTTCATCGTTTCTTTTGCATCTCGGATTTTCTGCAACCTGGATGCCGAATTAGTACATACGTCCATTCATAACGTAATCCACTTCGAAGACGAGAGACCAAACCCTCGAAGGTGAACATACCAAGGACTGTCCCTCATCATTAAATAAGCTACCCTTGCTAACTCTCGACTCTGCAACTTCATAATCTGCGGATCTTCACTGATGCCCCCAGGGATTCGCCGAAACTCCTCTCGCCACCACTGGAGACTGGCCCAGCTCCTGTAATCGAGCATCTCATTCATGAGTGCCCGGAGCTGTTCCTTCTCCTGATCGGCGAGAGTGGGAGGGAATCTCACAAACCAGATAGCGGGGAAGGCGTCGCTGGTTCTTGAAGCGTGGGCTGCTATATTTCTGGGGGTTGGGAAGTCAATGTGAGGGACAGGAACCAGGGGGTTCTTTCTAAAGGATGCGTTTTCGGCTGGGATTTGATATTCCGATTCGGAATCGTGAGAGAATTGGGGGAAGCAGGTTATGTTTCCTAGCTCAAGAGGAGTTTCGAAGGTGGATTTGTCGGACATAGTAAAAGAATGCTTGGTGAGTAGTAATAATCTGGTGATTCGATCTAAATATCCTGTGAGATGAAGAAAGATGATCGATTGACTTCGGAGCAGAGTTTTTGAACGCCAATTAGCTACCGAAGTGAGACTGTGCAAGGAGTATTCCAAATGCTCCATATCCCTACCGATCACTTGAAAATGGCCAAAGCTGCAAACTCAACACTTCAATGTAAAGTAGAATATTACAAGACAACTAAAATCGTACTACCTATGTTTACTAGCACTCAAATAATAACATCTAATGTACACTCCTGCACAAGGCTTTCTCCCAAATCTAAAAGTTTCTGATATAATTTCTGATTTTCAAATGCCTTTTTGTTGATGCCTGCCGCATAAGAAGTCCTAGAAATATCCAGGACGCTCTTCGCACCCTCCGTCTTCCTTTCAAAACCAAAAAGTAGGACACGAAGCCCTTTATAAGTGAAATTATGTATTAGAATTAAGCATCTCATTTTGGAGTTTACTCAAGGCATACTTACCTGGTTGAGTTGTCAATGGAAATGCTACAGCGAATCGTATTATCTTCACTAGTTCATCCTGGCCCAGAGCCATTGTTTCCGCGATGTACTTTTCAATGACCCATAGCTTCCCTTTGGCGATTTCTGGGAGGTTCGCATATATGAACTCATTGGTGGCCTTCTGGTACACAATTTTGTCGTGGTGGTAGTCGTTGGTGAGATCTTCAAGCTTATGATCATCGCCATTGGAGACCTCGAATAACCTTAGGGATGATCAATAGTATTTCAAACACCTACTTCTCTGCGTGCCTTTGACTTACCAAGGGGTCGTTTTTGCCAGGTAATCGACGAGTTTAGAGCGATAAGAAGCTCGATCCCAGCTCGATTGGATAGATAAACGTTGGTTAGCACCAGTTTTCAAATTGGCCTGAACTGTCTGTTCAATCTTCGTTGCCCAAAATTAGAGTGTAGTAAGGATATCTTGCTTGGAGTTGTCGAAACCTGGCTGCTTCCCAGGGTCTGCAGAAATCGCGTTGAGATAGAAGACAGTTTGGGGGTCATTGTCTTCCTTGGCTTTCTTGACAGCATTTTCAGCGCCCTTTCTGCTGATTATACGCTCCGAGGCTACTGGAGAATCATTGCCGTTGTTGTCGGCAGACAAGTTGATAGAAGACTTGAGATCTCAGAGCAATTTGAGGTAGAATAGGCAATAAAGACTTGCTCGACTGCTCAGAAGTGCATTGCTATATAATTGCCTAAGCTTGTCCTAATTATATTCAGATCACTACTAACTGAAAATTTAAGGTGGGGTTCTTTACATGGCTTAAAATGTATGACTCTTGCTTGAGTAAGGCTAGGCGAATTATGGCTATATAAAGTATCTCGAAAGATATTTCCAGTTGCACGCAAGTCTAACAAAACTCCTGCCCAACATAATGTGAGACTTATTACAGAGATCTATGTATGTTTCTAGATATGATGTCCACAACACTTCCGTTCTTTAGCCGATTGCAACTCACTACAAATCTTATTACGTGTTGCATCCATGTCCGGTCTCATTATCAAATGGATAGGCATCGAAGATACGCATCTTCATAGTGATTTTCGCGGCTTAATCTGCATAAATATTGAATCTACACCTACAATTCTACAAAAATTACAAAGCTATATGGACGTCCCCACAGCCTCAGCCTCAAATAGAGGACAAAAATGATGGTTTAAGATGCAGCAATACATTCTAAGTATGATATGCAGACAAATCCCGCCATTTCTGCATTTAGCCTTTATGCATTCGTTCGGGCTTACCAATACTCCCATGTGTTCCTCCTGTACGCTGACGATATTCTGCGCACTTGGTAACAAATAAAGAGTCACCTTCTGGCAAGTGAAGCTATACATTCATGTAATATCTTGGTGCATGTGTTCAAGTAGATGCACCATTTCATCAATCATGGAGTGGGAATTAGAGATATATGGTCAATGCACTTGGTCACCGCCAAAGTGTATCATTTCAGCTGTCGCCAAGTGATACTGTTATGGTCATATGGCATCATACTAGCAGAAACTCGAGATGCTTGATCATGCAGATCATTACTGCCTCCATACTGTGTATGACTTGAGCGTATAAGACAAGATTAGTCTTGAAGCCTTTGATACATATAGAAGTAGCAATAACAATAATTGTAGCAGTAGTGAAATACGTTTAGTGTTTATAATAACAACATTAATGGCAACACTCACAAAATTCAAACCGAATAACTCGATTTGGTTTTACTCTATGTATTTGTATTGTGATCATATGAGAAATTCCGTTGTGCGGCCACAATATAACTTGCATATCCGGAACTCAAAGCCCCGGTTGCAACATTATTTAACCCACAATATCAAGTAGATCATGTAGATATCCGGAAGTCATAGTGATTCGATGTCAATGCGCAAAGGTATATAAGAATCCAGTCCTTTGCTCTTGATCGAATTCACATATTCCACAGCAACTCAAATTTCAAGAACTCTCTCACACAGAGGCCATACTCAGCGTTTTCAACTCTCAATCGTTACAGTTCGCTATTATGTCCCAAACATTCGATCTTGGTAAGTTGGTAGATGTTCATCCAGGTCTAGGTGTCCGGGCACCTCTGTTGTTCCCCGCATTCGATGGAGGTAATGCTCTTGCGACCAACGATATCAATGTAACTGCCAAGGATATTAAGGAAGTTGGGGAAAAGGCAGGCTAGGACTCCAAAGCTACTCCCTCGATCTGGTTTGTGAACTTTCCTACCAAAGAAGCGTTCACGAAACAGTAGCAGCTCAAGAAGTACATGCAGAATGTCCATGACTATCGTTGCTGGGCGAGTTTCACTTGGTGGAATACTGTTTACAAAGAACCCAAGGTTCCACAGGATACTAGTAAGGAGTCAGCCGCTGCACGAGCCGCATATTATGCAAAGGTTGGCGTGCATCACATGAAGTTGACGCCATGGTACGTATCTTCCGTCCATATCTCTGGAGAGTCCACTGAACATGTACAGGCTAGCGATAAGCATCGACCACAATATAAGCAAGACCATCGAGTGCAAGTCCACCGAATTCCACACCAAGCTAATTACGGATGTCCTGGATGGATTCGTTGGCATGACGCCAGCTGTCTTTGTAGTCCTAGAAGGGATTTTACTAGCCTTGGCCAAGACCGTTTCGCAGGCCACTAGCAATGCGGAGATCAAGACTATCGTCTGTGAGCGATACGACTACATCCCTGAGGCCGACTTGATTAAATCTTGTAAGAACCAAGCATAATGCTAAAGAGTAGCGCTAATGAAGACTTAGATATCCGTGTCGTTTCTTTTGGCGTGACTGAAAGTATGAAAAGCGTCGATAACACTAAGAAGACAGAGTCTTTTGTCAAGTGTTTCATTGAGTACAACGAATACGAAGCCGCTTTCAACCAAGAGTTGTGGAAAAAAGCCGCGAAAAAGATCAATGCACAGCAGCAGGAGGTAATGAATGATTTCATCGACCAATCGACTGTTGACTGCCCCCCTTAAAATAGATGCAAGACATATACAAAGGGAGATCTCTTGGGTATGAACTAGTGCATCTCTCGATACGTTTGTTGTGACTTGTGTGTAACTTTACACCTCACAATAGTGTTTGGCTATAAGGGATTGATTATTTTTAAATTGAAGTCTTCATAACCACACATATTTGGTATCCTGTTCTCAATTCTCTTCCTATCCTGCGATTATTCGTAGCAATAACGATTTAATTCAGTCCATTTCATAATTCTGCTTTGAAAATCAGCACTTCTATATGGACGAAGGCACTACAAACTAGATTTCTTGGGCTCACAAATCATTTCAGTGCTGCAAACGGGCTCCACTATATTACTTCTGGAAACATGTTCGTGGTATCTGCTTGTACTTACATACAGCTACCAATGTATTTCTTTTGTGAAATTTTATATTTCTGGATTTTAGTTAACTAGTCCTCACACTTCTGCTGTGCACTTGATTCAACGTCCTTGAACCCCTTTATGTTTGCTGCTGCACACAAACTTCTCGCGCAAAAATCTTCTAAGTGTTCCTGTAGAAGCCCCTTACAGTATTTTTATAGGTGTATGTAGCCATTGGGAAACTTTTGATCCTTTTCATTTGGCTTATCGGCAAAGGTTTTAACTTCTCAGAAAAAACAACCAAATTTATGAGTTCTACTGGGAAGTCTTCAGAAATCTATTTGGTGTGTCTTCTTTACAGATTCACCTACTAGTCCTGGATTAGATCACTATTCGGTGGTAGAAACAAACAGAACGTTCGAATATATCAATAGTGACATTTGAATAGAGAGTTGGGCATATTTGAAAAGAGTTTGGATATATAGTGTAAAAGTTGAAACAAAGAGAACAATTATAGAGATTGCTATGTCGTGAAACATGTAGGATAGGAGATAAAAAGAGAGGTATAAAAGATATTGAGATTGAGGTTGAGGTTGAAATATGGTATTGGATAAAGTGTCTAAGTAATCGACTTGAAAGGCCAATATCGAGGTAGTCCTGCAAGGCTATGGGATTTTTGCTATGTAGTACCTATAAAGTACTATACAACTAAATCTAAATAGATACTAATTCATTTATCTAAATAGTTATTTCTTACCTTAGAGCTATTTCAATTTGGATTTGTATATTACCCTATCTCCCTTGTCCACTCTTGTATTTCAACGGCTTTCAATTCTAATAAATATAATTTACTTATTCTAATTGCTACAATTAGTATCAAGAAGGGCTTCTATAAACCAACTCTATTTTTCAATTAGGATGGTCTTTTGCTAGGTAACAATAATAGTATGTTAGTCTTTAAGAAACTACTTACAAATATAATTAAAGATTTAGTAGTTGTACAAGTTGTAATACCTTAGTTCAATTTTGAGATGTTCTTACTAATCCTACGCTTAAGCTCTATTAAAGTGGTATAAGCTATATTCCTTAGTTTAAAATTCTTTACTACACTTGTTTCTACTTAATACAATCTAATATTTTTGCAGTAAGATTTGAGTACACTCTATAATCACCAATCTATACCTATTTTGCACTTGTAAAGCGTTACTTCAGTTTATTATAGTGCTTTAAGTAGAAGATCTAGGTCTTCTGCCTAATGTTTTAGTAGAATTTATCTTATGTATTTTTCTTTTGTTCAAGGTGTTGTCTTTATTGTTATTGGATATTTATAAAATTTAGGGTTGATATAGGTCTTTATATAGAGAACCAAGTTGTAAGACAAGGCAACTAAGAAATATAGGAGAATCAAGCAACACTCAATGTTCTTTGCTTATAATCAAGCTGTTAGCAATTACTTATTTCATGTAGTATTATTTATTAGGGTAGGTGTGTTAAACATGCGCGTTTGAGCTTGGGAACTTCAAGAGGTGGAAATTACAAGACATAACTGAATACATACAGAACAACAATCCTAAAACTAAGACCTTGAGAAGCCTAAAGCAAAAGATAATCTTCTAGTATACTTGCCTTTATGCCCCTACACTCGCTTTACAATAAATATCAACATAAATGGTCAATAACAGTCTTACACACCGGTCTAGAATATTCTCACATTGACACAAAGACTGTAATAGGAACAAAGAATCACTTTATATAGTAGAGTAGATTCTGCTTCTACTCTTCAATCAATTCAATATCCAACACTCGCACACACATTGTAACAATAGGGAGCAAAAGACAATGCAAAAGGGATAAGGTGCCTTGAATATACAAACATAAATAAATTCTGTACTGCCTTTTCCCTTAGCAAATTGCACTTATATACAAGAATTAATAACAAAGATAAAAGGCAGAACAATTACTCGTAGGAAAACAAAACTGAGAATACTGATGACCTGTTTGATAGGAGGAGCCCTTTAAGTTAAGACATAAGTACAATGATGATACAATCGTTTATTGAGCAAGAGTCCGACACTAATACACTCTTCCATCGCGAATCAACTGCATGAAATGATCAAGAGTAGTCGAGCATGTTGTCGTCTTGATACCTCGGACTGGACTTGGGATTCTAGCTAGATGATTAGTTATTAGTAATAGGACTAAGACCTTTGGATGGTGGAAGGCTCCCTTGAAGGTTTATTGCAAAACAATAAATTTGTCGCTAGCACCAGTTGACAGGTTGACTTACAGAGATCAATTGCAAAAATCCTCATAATCTCCAATCTTGCTCCAGATGGGAGAAGGATCCCCTTTCCAAAATACCAGGTACCTCGAAATTGTTGCTTTATGCCGCCTGCACACAATCCGTTTCTGATAGAGAGAACCTGTTGTACTATGACAAGCTACCCTACCATCAAACCAACCTTATCAATTCTCGATATCATCATTATCACGCATACTCAACGTAAAGTCTTCATTCTCTAGCTCTGCATCCCAACAACGACGCGTCAACCTCTCCACAACCCTATTTGCCTATGAAAACACCATGCTCAAGAATTCCACGAGCTTCCGAATTCTTCACAATCACATGAAGAGATTCGATGACATACGAGACACCCACCAATCCTACTCTGCTCCCCTCATACTTACGTCGTCCTCGTTCGTTGAAAGGACCCTTGTGGAGAGAACGCACGGCAACCTGACGTCGTCGCAACGTCATGCCCCACATTAACCCGTGATCCCCGATGTAGCCGGGCCAGTCTCAACATCGCCGGCCAAATTAGACAGTCAGTAAGGGAAGCCGCTGATCACTCATAGGGACCCCTAAATTTGGCTGCGAACCATGGAATGTGAATCATGGATAATTTGTGCGATGGTGTTTGCAACTGCATGAGGTGAAAATGCTGCGTGCATGTGGACTTGTCGATGTGTCTGCGCATGGAAGCCAGGTGGCCTGTGAGAATGGCTAGTATGCATGATTGATAGCTGTTCGGTTGGAAGGAAGTGGGAAAGAAAAGTTGTGAATACCTTCAGCTGAGGACTCTGTCGCTAAGACTCCCATCCTATTCTTCTGGTGCTCGGTCATCTACAGTATCTAACTACTCGCCACGACCGCGTAACACCAGCCAACATCAAAACAGACCAAAGTCCCTCACGGAGCCTTTCAAGTCAAAACCAGCGAGTTCAACAGTTCCCTCACCAGGACCTCTCGAACGAAGAAAACGTTTGGGAATCATTCCATAGAAGAGACCTTGCTTCTAGATGATGCAGAGCTCAGATCAAGTTGAGGCCGGGCAACCAAGGTACTCAAGAATCGAGGTGAAACGAACAGGGTCCCTGGATGCAGGGACAAATTTGACAGCTAATTCTGCCTTTGAGCACGATATCCACTGAGACAAGAAATCTGGCTTGCTGCCCGATTGCGAGGGACAGTTATTAGGACGCATGATACTTTTTTTGGCTTCATTTGTTTATGAATACTGCTCGTATATAAGATCGTGAAGGCATTGGTCAGCTGACGCGACATGCAGCATAGTGCGTTTGAGGATTGACAATGCTGGGAGATGCGCTTGGATATGATGATGATACCGAGTAGGTATGATTGTGAACGTTCCGCTCCACCAGCGCGTCATGATAATTCATGACGATGAAGCTAGAGTGTGCTTGGTGGCAAGATTAATGATGATGGGAGTCTCACAGCTTCACTTCTTGTTACTATGGGCATGGAAGCATAAGAAGCCAAGATTGCTTAGCTTTTACTTGTGATGTCAAGACCGGTTACTTGCTACATATGGTGGTGAGACCTGAGCCGCAATTTGAGCCGCATGCTTATAGTCTGTGTGTAATAGGCCGTGAAAGCGGGAAGGATTGCTAAGGCTAATCCTACGGAGCACACCAGTACATATGAATGTGACCAGAGGCTTTTGCTGAATATGCGTAATACTTGGTTACAGATTGTGCAACGATACACGCAAGTAGAAGATCCATTAGACAAAAACTACTAGAGAACTAGAAGAAGGATTTTGATGATCGCTTTATGAATAGCTCTTGTATGAGAGGGGAATCATGGTTGCTGTTATTCATAGATATGGAAAGGAGATCTACGAATATACCTCTCTGTCGAAGTTACGATATGTTGTGATGAGATATCGATGTGATGACCCTCGGACGGCGATCAACTTTTCGTGACTGGAATAGAAACGGGAAAGAGTGGGCAGGACTTCCCCTCGTACTGATAGCTTGCTAAGTAATAGGGTGCACGTACATATATACTCAGTACTTAACAGGCAGGAGATGATCGTCCATCATATGTAGATGTGCACTGGCATGCACGGTGGAGATGGTGCACAAAAGAATTTC
This sequence comes from Xenosphaeropsis pyriputrescens, assembly GCA_022609375.1. Taxonomy (NCBI): domain Eukaryota; kingdom Fungi; phylum Ascomycota; class Leotiomycetes; order Phacidiales; family Phacidiaceae; genus Xenosphaeropsis; species Xenosphaeropsis pyriputrescens. Next base: position 24,633 of record JAGKQE010000115.1, on the reverse strand, counting down.
ACACCGCTAGATATAAAGAAAGCCCAGTCGAATCGAATAGGAAAACCCACAAACTGGGGGATGTTGCGGATCTTTCCACCATCCCCAGGTCAATCTTTCAAGAGTACGGAGTACGCTCGATTCGTATGGACAACTTCCCCTCTCCCACAACCGTTGCAGCTTCCCCATTACCCACTGAGCATTTTCTCCATCACCTTGAGTACCCCATTCTTCATGTCTCTGCTCATGGCCTCGAATCGCCATGTCCTTACGCCACTTCCTCAATGCAGTCAAAATAACCCACTCCGTGTCGTGTCCCCCGGAGCAGTCATGAGGTACCCATTCTCGTGCATCGCATCCACTTGGTGACAATCATGGGGAAAAAAAAATTCAACAGAATTGTAAATTTGCAGCTGTCAGCTGATGGGAATACAGGGATGAAATGTTCTCGATAAAAATGAGAAAGGGCGTGCGCAAAGATGGGCATGGCCCAATGCGGATGCTGGAGGCGTTCTATTTCAGCTGGGGTAAGAGGAAAGAGAGACATCCATACGGTCTTGTGTGCTTAGTTGCTTGGAGGGGCGTTCGAGACGCGCATGGAAGCGCCTGTAAGATTACAAGACCCCGCTTTGGACTACTTATCTGAGTGCGAGGTTGGCAGTGTAAAGGAAAGTCACGATGTTTGGTTGCGAGACGAAGGAAGGCCATGGGCGCGCCGTAGCGAGCATTGGCTGTGGGCGGCTGATCGCCTCTAGGGTCCGTCTGCAGCAGTGTAGAGAAGCATGGTCGTCCATCGCTACTTATTATTGCGTTGAGGTCGAGTAAGAGATAATGCTGGTCGTATGTTGAGCTCTGGTAGGCGACAAATGCAGCTAAGCCATGTCCCTGGCGGCCGTGGAATGGTGGCATTCCCATTTGTCTACTGGACATGGTGGCCACGAGGCGATCCAGATGGTGGATACACGGCTTCTTGACTGGCAGCGCCACGAACCTTGCTGTATCGCCCATGCAGCCGTTTGGCAACTCGATTTGAGCACAGTACAAGTTCTCCGTTCGAGTTGGCTGGTTATTATACTCACCTTAATTTTCTTCCAGTCAGTGCGAAGCGTTTTCTCAACTTCATTGCTTGCAACGCAATTTTCCGCCCAGTGGTGATTTCTCTGTTATGGCATACCTGTTCATGCATACCCACAAATGACGGATAGAATATTGTATATTGTGCGGTCCAACCTCGGGGAGGCGATGCTAGGGCAAAAGAAAAGAGCCTAGAATAGAAGGTTAGCAACTGTTTATTATCCTCATAGTATTGCTTACCCCGATGTGCCGAATTTTTCCTTTTGTTGACATATGTACTCCCTATCCTTTGTCCCCGATTCTGGAGCTGTCCGGCCTTCTTTCTCTGTCTCTCGCCAGACCTACCCAATAGAGACTTGTATGTGCACTGTACCTGACCTTACATCAAAGCTTATCCCATTGCATGATCGCCTGGTCAGATTCTCGAATGCCTGTTGGTGCGTGGGCAGTGGGTGACAGCGGCTTTCGCACAGGCTTTCTGCACCTCTTCGTGATCTTTCACATGCGTCTCGATGGAATTGCTGGAAGCTATGAACTTCTACATGGTACCTAGCCGTGTTATCGAACAACAACAGACGCCACATCCCAAGATGCTTGATAAGAGCTTTTGCCGCTCATTGCGCAACTGCGGGAATGGGAATGGTTGGATGAGAAGTTCGAAATTTGTGCTACAGTACGTACTCCCTGCTGCGTACCAGTGCATCCTCGTATCTACATCAATACTCGAATCCAGATAAGGTAGAATACTCAAGCTCAATGTCTATACTGGCCGCTGTAGAATAGGTTTGACGTTTTGTGGCAAGAAAATAGAAGCAAGGTACAAACATATGCTGTGAACGTACTCGATATTGGCACATGCAAGCTCCAGCCTGATGGCCCTGCACAACACACTTGCGACTGTAGACTGTAAGAGGAAATGCCGGTCGATATGCATATTTCGTGCCTCAAGAATGTCGCACGGATGAAGTGGGGGATCGTACCCCTTAAGGAAGACATGGGAGACATTATCTGTTTTGTTGATGATTATGCATCAATTGTTTGTACTTCACATCGGAGTTCTTCATATTCATAGACACGATAGACCATTCCGACTCTTTTGAGCGATGCACTTCCTGTACCAGAATAGAGCTCGCGCCACCGAGCGTACTGGGCCCGAGTCAGCGGGAAGGACCTCCGCGCAGCCGACATGATGATGGACCGATGGATGAATCTCTGCGCCGCAAAGTCAAACACATGTCTGAAGGTTCTGAGTTTGGGACGATGGTGAACTTATCACAGATGCCAGATAGCCGTATGGAAGGAGTACAAGAAACAGGTTGAAGCTGTCAAAATCGATGTTAGGTGCTTCTGTAGTTGGATTTCGTGCATGCAATTTTCACCTTCGAGCTATGTCTAGCAAGGACAGGTGAAGTTGAAAGCGCATTGCAAGTACCATCCAAATATGTAGTCGCAGCACAGACAATACCTTTCTGCTCCTTCGCTTCACCACAATCTCATGAAAGATCCATTTCTGGAATTCCACGCCACAAAGACTCGTAGTCAATATCGTCGTCCTTAAAGTAGTCCAAAGCAGACTCTTGGCTTTTCTTCACATGTGCTCTCTTCCTCCTCATTCAGCCAACAGTCGCAATCTGAGTTCGTGTCGTGGGTAAGGGCCGAAGTCAAGGAGCCGCATTCAGGGCCAGCTTTGCTGTGGCTGCATGATACAGTAGACAAAGGTGTAACAAACGCACAGGGGGAAATCCCAATTGAATGGTTCAAGATGTGCAAAGTTCCTGTGGTACCTTGTAACAACCTCGACTTTCCATCAGCCTCCTGTCTCTAGAAAGTGGACTCCTCATCTTCTTGGATCTCGCAGGGGCTCGACCACCTACCACGCGCGCACCATTAATGAGAAAAAGGGTAAAAGGGCACTTTCGTGACTTCGTGACCTGCAGCTGATTTGAAGTGCTTCGTCGCCGCATTATCTACTGGCCCCTATGCCCTGGACGGTCCCCGCTATTGGGCAAACACACATTGGCAGAGTCCCTGGAGACCTGCCGCATGAGCTGTTTGCGTAGGGCGACCTCTATCAAATCTTCCGGTCAAGCTCTCAATCTTGAGCAGTAGCATTCGCTTCAACTCCAGCTCGAAGTCAAAGCCATTCCCCAAAGCTTTGTCTCCGGATCCATATAGCAATGCAGACGCATGTGAATGGAGTCTGTGTTCAAGATCCATCGAGCACCCCCATGAGTCAGAGCGCGCCATCTGAAAGGCGTAAGCGGATTATCCGTACTTAGATGTGTTTCCAGTAGGTTTGCCGTTGTCGTATCCTTACAGCAAAATAGTTTCGAAGGTGTTTGCATGCCTCGCTGGCCGAAGTATGTTGCAAGGAAGTCTGAAGCAAATCATCCGAAACTCCGTACATAGTCCGTAGTCTGTACCGCTATGAGCATCAGATAATATGTCAGTAGTGCTGTTGCTACTCATAGACCAGTCGGTACCTCATGTTGTATTGTCAATGATATTGTGAGCTCCAATGATGCTGGCTGCCGCCACTAATAAATCCGCACCCGTGTTACTTCCACCACTACTCGGCGGTCGATGTCACTAGTTGAGGAAGAAAAAGTCGAGAAAAGAAGGGAAAATAGAATAGGGCGCTGTGTTGACGGATTGGTGCGACGCCTACGATGCCTATCCTGGCTTCGGCGTGGACTAGAAATTGGGTTCTTGGTTGGCCTGCAGAGCTACGTGCGACTGTAGAGTTGTGGAATGAGTGCAAGAGAAGTGCTTTGATTCCTGGCCTGTCTGGCCTGCGTTCTTCCCTGAAGTATCCATACGAGGTTGACGAGAGCTACCTCGTGCACCATGTAGCCAACGGACCAAATCGACAGGGCAATATGTATACGGGTCGATGAAAAGATCATGTGGTAAAGTATGCAGAAGTCAGATGCGAGCAAAAGGAGATTAAAACATTGGAGGGAAGAAGTTATCGTGAGTATGGTGTTTGTGGTTATGCATTGATCGAATGTTTGATGTTGTTGTTGGTGTTGTTCGAGGACGATGTCTCTGCTTGCGGTGGTTGTAGATACTAGATACTCCATAGTCACGATAGTTCATGCCGTCCGTCTCTCAGTCACTTGAAGTAGCTATGGGCACGAATACCTCATATTTCGTTACCACCTTGTGTAAGATATCGATATACCAGGCTCTAGACTCCTCAAGCTCTTGTTCATATCCATTCACAGCACAAATAGAAGTCCTTCCCTGCACGAAAAGGACAAAAAGTACGAAAGCTCATGGTGGCCGCCCCCTCCCTAAATCCAGCTATCCACCCTTCCAAACCTCCAACAAACCCACAATCTGCACGCCATCTCCACCCTCACATCCAAGCTTCACAGTCCAAAAGCCCATGCTCAAGACAACATCATAATACCCGACCTGCCACTCTCTTTGCCCTCTCTATACTCTGTATACTCCTTCAACTCCTTCAATTCCGTCTACTCTCTTTCACTGTCCCTCTCCCTCAACATTCCTTCTCAGAAAAAACATATCCATAGAAGGCCCCTACCCTGTGGAGGTAGCTGCGTTGAACTTGTACTCACACTCTTACGCTACTTCACTACTTCACTCGACTCATCTTATATTACTCCGTACTCTCATCGACTTCTCTAAGTCTCCCAAACCCTTCACCCTCTCTGGAGTACGTCTTACCTCCACGGCGCATAATTATTAATCCCCTGTCTGTCGTTGCATTACCTTACACTACATTGTTTTCTTCTTTCTCTACCAACCGTCGTTGCTTATCAAACAATCGAAAAAAAGACAAACATCTACTACAAACTACAGTGGTGGCGTTGGAAAGAAGTTCGTTCCCTTTCAGAATTTACTCGGCCGCATCCGAACTCGTCCTCGAGTACTTATCAATCCCGTCGACAACGAAAAATATACTTCCATAGGAAAAGGCCAAAATTCCCACAACAAATCTGGTTCTTCCAGATAGCACTCTCCAGATATCCAGCATGTCTGGAGAAGAGGGCTACACAGAGATCAACATCTCACAGCTAAGTGCCGACAGCCACGAAGGTACTGGCTATCCAGCAAGTGCAGAAGCGCCTCCACCTCCACAAAAACTAAAGGAACGTCGCCGAGTCCAATTCAATAACCACAGCGAGGTCAACGATGGTGCCAACCAACGGTCTGCCTTGCCCATCAGAGACCGCCATGAGAGAGATCTGAGTCCTTCGCCCATTGCCTCGTCGTTTGGATTTGGACCTAGTCCATCACATTCCAGGAACAACAGTGGGAGCGCTTTGTTGATGACCACCCCCGAAAACGAGAAGGAGAACCCATTCGCCGACCCCCCTAACCCGAGTCTCAGTCCAGTGACCAGACCAAGACCGTCTGTGCTCAGGAACAATTCCTACAATCGTTCCATCAAAGCTGCCGAGCCGATTCCAGAAGACGACAATGATGCCGTTGAGTACAGTGAGAAAGCTTTCTCAGCTTTGGCTGCTCAGGAGAGAGCTCAAAGAATTGCAAGCTTGGTGGGAAGCCACAGTGCACCCGCATCCCGAAGGAACTCTGTTGAATCAGAGGTCGACGGAAGCTATGTGCCTGCTGGAACAACCCCTGCCCAACGGATTCGAATCGACGACATCCCCCTGATCAACATGAACGGAGGTAGATTCGATGGGGCTGGATCAGAAAGTGATGGCGAGGATGAAAACAAGCGACCATCCGCTACATCCGAAGCTCACAAACTTGTTCGTGCCCACACAAGAAAGGCTCCATCTGACAACTTCAGGATGGAGATTAGCAACAACGGCACCACATCAGGAGTGGCGACGCCGACGGGAGATATCGACCTCGACAAGTATGTGCCAAAACCGGCTCAGTACCGTGGAAGTGTTCTCTCCTCCCTTTTGAAACTATACAATGCTCCTCAGCCACAACATTCAAGAATTGGATCCAGTGGAAGCTCTTTTGGTGGTAGTCCATCGGCCACCCTCACCCCAGGCTCTTCCGGCATGACAACCCCTTCTAGACCCAAAGCCACCAAATGGTATAATCACAAACAAGCGACTCGATCTCAAGATACCCTTGCTGGCCTCATTGAAGCCTCAAGTATTCTTGGTGCCCCAGGTGCACCCAACTCGGGAGGTCAAGCCGCAGCCAAACCCGTTCGTCCTGGTATGGGCAAGAGAACACGCTCTACGGAGACTATCAAGCAAACCTTTGGACGCATGGGAGGTCGGCCGAGGCTTGAAGATGAGATCCGCATCACAGTCCACATCGCCGAAACCCTTTCACGACAGAAGTATCTCTTAAAGCTCTGCCGAGCCCTCATGTCCTATGGAGCCCCAACACATCGTTTGGAGGAGTATATGAAGATGTCGGCTAGAGTTCTTGAAATCGACGGGCAGTTCCTTTATATGCCCGGTTGCATGATCATCTCCTTTGATGATGCTTCTACACATACTACTGAGGTCAAATTGGTCCGTGCCATTCAGGGTGTGGACTTGGGCAAGCTCAAGGACGTTCACGAGATCTACAAGGAAGTCGTTCACGATGTCATTGGTGTGGAAGAGGCTACCCAGCGACTCAATGCGGTTATTAACAAGGGGGCAAAGCATCACCCTTGGGTTTTGGTCGCATGTTACGGACTTGCAAGTGCTACAGTCGGTCCATTCGCCTTTGAAGCTCGTCTCATCGACATGCCTATCGCTTTCATCTTGGGAAGTCTTCTAGGTTATCTCCAGCTCATTGTAGCGCCTAAGAGTGATCTTTATAACAACGTATTTGAGATCTCAGCTGCTGTTCTCACTAGTTTCCTTGCTCGTGCCTTTGGCAGTCTACAAGGTGGCAACCTCTTCTGTTTCTCTGCTCTCGCTCAATCTGCCATTGTACTCATTCTTCCCGGATACATGGTTCTCTGTGGGTCTCTCGAACTCCAGTCCCGTTCTATGGTTGCTGGATCAGTGCGTATGGTTTACGCCATCATCTACTCTCTTTTCTTGGGATTCGGAATTACCATCGGCACAGCTATGTACGGCCTTCTCGATGCAGACGCAACATCATCCACAACGTGTACCAACCCACTCCCTCAACATTACCGTTTCTTCTTTGTCCCTTTGTTCACAATTATGCTTTGCATCATCAACGGCGCCAAATGGAAGCAGACGCCAGTCATGCTCGTCATCTCTTTCGCCGGTTACATCACCAATTTCTACGCTGCCAAGAAATTCCCCACGAACACGGAAATCTCGGGAACGTTGGGTGCCTTGGCTGTTGGTGTGTTGGGAAACCTCTACTCCAGATTAAGACACGGTCTTGCGGCTGCTGCTTTACTTCCAGCTATCTTTGTGCAGGTTCCTTCGGGCTTGGCTGCTAGTGGCAGTCTTTTGGCTGGCTTAAGCTCTGCTGATGAGATTACCAATGGCACTTCCAGTATCAACGGTACTTCTTCTGTAAGTAATAACACATATCCCACGCCGGGCCATTCATCGTCTCGAGGGCCTCATTTCTTCTCTTTGCCCTTTAGTATGGCTGCTTGGGAAATCTCTCATCAGTATGGTAACGTAGGTCGTCTTCTGATTCATTCCAAACAATGAATTTAGAATTATGATCTATAGCTATCTACCCCACCATTTATTTACCAATCTACTTGCTATTTATCTCTGTTCTTATTGAACCCTTGCTGACGATATATTAACAGGTCAGCGTCACAAGTTCTGAGGATTTGAACACCATCGTTTTCAACGTTGGCTACTCCATGATTCAAGTCGCCATCGGCATCACTGTTGGCCTCTTCCTCTCAGCACTCATAGTCTACCCACTCGGCAAGAGAAGAAGTGGACTTTTTAGCTTCTAATCGCTGTCTGAGCTCGAATACGTCACTTTTCAGTCTTTTCTACAAGCATGGTGTTAGGATGATGTCTGTATTTTCTGGGTTATCAAGTTTATGGCCGGGACATTCATTTGAATCGTTTTTCCTTGCTTTACGGTTTCCCTTTTTATTGTACGAAACGGAGGTTGGGTGGAGTACATAATGACCCGGCGGATTCGGTATACATCATTACCTGGGGTTTTTTCATTGTGCCGTTTTTTTGGTGTTTAGCGTGCGAGTCTTGCTTTCTTGGAACAAAAAGGGGTTATTTTCATTTTCTTTCGTCCTGTTGGTATGTTCTTTTGAAAACTACCACGTCCTTTCTTTTATTGTTCAGCGTGGTGTTGGGGCTGGTCTGTTCCCCCCCTCCCCCCCGTTTTTTTGTGCCTTTTCCCTGGTCGGATGGGTAAGGGCTGGATTTGGGCTTGTGTGGTTTTGCATTCTTAGATTAGAGATTATGAAAACTGATAGACGATTTTGCAATTTTGTATTGCATTGTTTGATTAGAGCGCATTGGAATAGACTTAGGTTGGTGGTTTCTGTTGAATTCTTGTGTAAAAATGCGCTAATTTGGATTGATGATCTTGGGTTTCACATCAACATCTACAAAATTGACCTCCAGATACACCTAAAATGCAACCCCACAGATCGCAATCCACATTTAGACCCTAAAACGTGTGGCAAAAATATCAAGACGATTCCCAACCCAAAATTCTGCATCCCATCAACGCCGATCCCACCTCACGTGTCTAGCATGAACATCCTGGCATTCCGCCCCTCTAGGGAATGGCCACCTACTCTATCCTTAGCTTTTCTCTTTCGTCTAGTTCAAGGTCAAGTGTCGATGTCGTTGTACGGAAGGTATGACGTCGAAGAGTACCCTTTAGTAGTCTCCATGACATCCTTGATTGGATGCAGCAACATAGCAGGCAAGCAAGCTCTGCCATGCACTTTTTCCCACTGAGAGCCTCAAAGTCAGTAAACAAAATCTACAATAGATAGGAGAACACTTACAGCAGCACCTCCAACCCCACTATCCTCCCAGCCCATCCAGTTATTGTAAAGCCTCATTGGAGCTTCCGCGCGATAATACCAAGTACTGCCCGCGAATCGACCTTCTCGCCCCCATCCAAAAGGGCTCTCCAATCCACTACCACTCTGTCCCTCAGGGCCAGGGTTGAACCAACGTTCTAGGCTCTCTGCCTTCCATTCGCGATCGAAAAAGACAGGATGTGGCGCATAGACAGCCTTTAGGCCATGATGCAGCGAGACAGTCTGAGGTGTCATCTCAGAGCTGACGTGATTGCCTGCCAGGTTCTCGGCGTGCATGGTATCTAGTAGGCGTTTCGAGCAGCGGGACTGCGTGATGATGGTTGTGCGGCGTGGTGTGCCGACTGCGCCTAGTTCGTAACCCCAAACATCTGGACCTCCGACCCAAGCGGTATTATTCGGATTGAAGATGGGGCCTAGGGAGATGTAGTCTGCCGGCTCGTCGACACCCCATTCATAGTTGTCTTCGGAGGGCGAAGAGACAGGAGGGCGTGGTCCGATGGGGTGTACATCGGGGAGGAGTGGCGCTTGCCAGACAGTTTCTGTGGAGCGACTTTCGACATTCTTACGGAAATCAGTGGCGAAGTCGCCATGCAATGAGGGGATATAAAAGCGCTCATTGCGCTCCCAAAGCCCTTTGCGGGGTTGCTCAGCGGCAAATTTGGAGAGTTTCTCGAGGAGGTCGTAGTGGTGTCCTGTATAACGGGAGTCGAGCTCCCAATTCCAGTAGTAGTCAAACTCGGGATGTTCCTGGGAAAATCGTTGCACGGATAACCATTGTGAAACGTGAACGTCAGAGACCCCTTCTGGGAGAGCTGGGTACCATGCGCGGATCATAGCATCGTTCCAGAGAACAGTCATATCCCAGAATTCTTGTGGCACATTTCTTTGCACGGCCCTATCGTATTCTGCATCATTGGACCAAAGGGGTACTCCATCTTCTTTGATCTGGACTAGCAGAAACACTTCATACTCCCCACCTGTATCCAATGATAATTCTTTGACCATCGAACGAATATTGATCTTGTCGTTCTCGGTGTAGGTCTTGCCGGAGTATGCTCGCAACAACAGGGCCGTTCTAGTCTTTCTCTTGGCAGAACCATTACGCTCTCCGATGGTCGAGTTGGATGTCGCGTTCGATCCAGCGGACTCTTCCATCTCAATCTCAATAAAGTTATTACCCTTTGGCGATATATCGTATCGGTTCTGGTTCTTGGCCAAGCATTTCCTTTGCAAATCGCCCCAGCTCACATTATCCCAATCGATGCTCTTGCGATCTGCATGTGCAGAATCACCGTATCCATAAGCGCCTAAGCGACCGGAGCGTTCGTAGCAGATCTGCTTGTCGATGCCAAGTAGGTCGTAAGAGCCGAACGATGGCCTAGGATAACCCGTAAGTTGACCTGTATATACCAAAACCTCGTCCGATGTGGTAGTGTTTGACCATGGCGTATCACATTTCACATAACTTCCAGTACTGTTCTGCCTCCACTCATCGCTGTTATAATCTGGATATGGATTGAAGGTCTTTGGTGGTTCTGGGGCGTATTTAGGTTTCGTCTCGGTGGATGGAGAGACACGACTCTTATCCTGGGCGCCCGCCTTGATATCTAATCTCGGCAGCGTATTTCCATAGATGGCACCGGTTCTTCCTAATCTAGCAATTCATCAGTATCAGTCAGGACGGTCTCGCAATGAACCACTAACTTGGAAATATGTTCGTATTCTTGGACGTATTGTTCTTGCGGCTTCAAATTCGATGAAGTTTTCCATTCGGCAGAGGGGCCATCTGGAGGGTTTTCCCCGCCAACATTCGGTGCCAGCGACTCTGGGCGATCTTCTTTTGTACTCTCACCATTTTCATTGACGTTTGGGTGTTTGTTCCCTCCAGTCACATATCCGACGAGTCCCTTTGCAGCCTGGGAATCCTTCAGCGCCGACAAAGTATTCTGGCCATATTCTTGGAAGTTGTTCGAACGCGCTATGAGCAGAAAGATGGTGACGAAAATGAAGGCGAGTATGATGCTGCTGCGAAATCGAGGGAGCATGATGCCTCGTGGTGGAGGATAATTGGAACGCTAACGTACTACCAAGAGCATACCGCCCTGCGCTACAGGCCGTTGGAAATCCAATCGCGGAGCCTCCTGGGGCGGGAATGTCAAGCTATGAATAACAACAGAAAGTAGCGAAGAGAGACAGAAGAGAAACGGAAGAGAAAACAACAATTGTTGTATACGAGAAGAGATTCTCTTTGGGCCTTTTTGAAGAGAATAAGAAAGAAAGTGGGCGAGGTGTTGTCGCTGTTTCATATGATTTCTCGGAAGGATCTGGTGGAGGAGGACTCGTATGCGGGAGTGCGGTACCGTACCTGAGACCTGCGACAGGCAAAGATTGATGGATCACTGGGGGGTTAGAGATGAGGGTCATTAATGTTGTGGGGATCGTTCTGTGTTTGGCGATGCCTTACGACGTAAGGAGTTGAAGAGCGGAGTGAAGTGAGTGAACTCTGAAACGGTCAGGGAACTGTATTAGAGTCGAGTTCGTGACGATCACGACTGCGAGAAGAAGATTCAAAGTGAAGTGAGGCCGGGTATATATGGGGATAAAACATAATGAATAAACAACATAGATGTATATAAATGCTCAACAATAGCTGGAAAAAAGACCGGGTTATCTGGATAAATTGAGTGGATGAGACTTACGACTTGTAGGGCCGACCTGCTTGATAGCGAAGAAGTCAAAAAAGCGAGGGGGAAAAGGAGACATACCGACATATGTGATGATGTGTGCATGTATGCATGTATATTCATATAACTACCGGTAGTACTAATGTATGAGTACAGGTACGCCTTGATATTTCAGGTATCATGTATCATGATATGAACAAAGGAGTACATATAAGGTACGTACCTAGGTAGGTTACAATAGGTACTCTCTTGGCATTGCATACCCGTGAATCAGTAAATATGTATGCAGCCGCAGCAAGTTGTAAGTGAAGTGTATTCTGTACAACGGTAACATGACAGGAAGGGTTGAAGAGTTCACGAGTTCAAAAGAAACTCCCCCTCCCTTCGCTGTGTCCAGCAATACAACAATCGATATCACTTCAAAGCCACTCAAACGGCATAACTCCTCCCTTCCCCAAAGCGCCGGCATAGATTACCCAGGTAGAGTAACTCACCTTAGATTCACCGGTTCGTTAGCTGAAGTGGAAATCATCCTATTGCCCTCATGCACGCCTTCAACCCTGACGATCATAGTATGATACGCCCTGGGTACCTTAGAGTACACCGTACGTCATGTTCCCTACATATGACCGGGACAGTGTCAGCGTATTGGAACATGGAGAAAAGATTCACTTCGAGCTTCGATCAAGAGGTAGACAATCCATTTATCTCGCTATCCCACAATGCATAACAAGCAAAGACAAAAACTCCACTTCACTCTGGTCCTCCACTCCATCACAGTCCCAAACCGCCGCAAGGAAGAATAAGCGCATCGCATCGCATCGCGTTAACGGCAGTTTCGTTTCGAATTTAGCGACCAGGCCAACTTCCTCGGCAATCTGGTGGGAAATGGAGGTGCGCTGGAGAGGTGTGTACTCAGATGCGGTGTGATGCGATGTGATGCGATGTGATGCGATGCCATGCGCGACATCTGCGAAGAAGGGTCGCGTTGGGGTCTGGGGTTGTCCTAACCTGTACTGCTATATGGAGAAGTTTTGCGCATATGCAGGTTTCGGTGGTGAGAGGTGAAGTCTGGGTTGGCCTGGTCAGCTGCCGCCGTGGGCGATGGTGTTGAGTTGGAGAGTTGAGGGTGGTGATCGCTGTGATGTAATATCATGACTGAACCTGCTTGTTGAGGAAGGTTGTGAGGCATATTTTGATCATGACACCTCGCGTTACTATAGATTATCGATTATGCTTACAACTACGAATGATGATACTAGTTGACAAGATATCATGAGGCATAGATTGGTGAACTTTTCATGCTGTATGACATGTTACGCCTACTACAATCACTCCCAGTTACTTTGTATGTTCCAATCACAATGGCAATCACTCAAATAGGAGACACAAATGATTCCATCGAAGCAGCATACTTTTGACTAACTAAAAATTACACATCCTGCGCATTACACAAAATCTGAACCTCTAACACCAATGGTAAAATAAGAAAGGGTATTCGACACCAGAACCGGCTCATAGAGTGAAGAACGCAATCAATTCAGCAGAGGAAAATAAAGCAAGACATCCACCCAGATAGACAGTCTGTTGCCAAGATAGTAACAAGTAGAAGATGACGTGAAAATAGGAAGAAGCGAAAGATCTCAAGGCAAATGCGAGTGGCTTGACCGCGGTTGATATACAAGATGAAGAAGCTGTGGGTATAGTATTGCCGATCGAAAGAGTCAAAAGAGAAGAAAAGAAGTGCTACGCTCGAAGGAATAAAAAAACAGAAAAGATCAAAGTCCCTCTCTTCGTCCTAGTCCTCAAATGAGGATGAGAGAAAAGAGACGTATGCAATAAAGAAAGCACAAAATTTGCAAGGAGCGTGATCATCCCATCATCATCAATCTCGTCGTTCTCCTCTCCATCCTCTCGCGGCCACCAACCTGCAATCCACCACGACTACTTTGAGCACGATGGAAAGCATCACGCTCACAATAAACTCGGCCTCCCATTTCAAAGTAGTCACTCTTGAGCACACGTGCGCAATCCGTGCACTTGAGGCAGCCCTTGTGGAATTTGCTGCGGTCCTCAGTAGCAAGATATTCGCCCTCGATACCCTTGTCACAAGTCTTGCACACGCTACCATTGGCCTTGTGGTAATGACGCTCGCAGTATGGCGCATCGTTATGCACGTAGAATGTCGACGTGGAGAAGGGCTCGGAGCAGGTTTTGCACACAAAGCAGGCTTTGTGGTATCGACCTGTGAGGCGGCCATCGGCAGAGGAAATCGATTTTCCTGTAATTGGCAAGCTACAAGCTTTGCAGTTGCCTTTGGATGTGGTGGCACGACGTTTAGTTGGCTTCGCGGGATTTGCAGGAGCGGTGTTTGCACGAACAAGTGGTGGGGGAAGAGGACCGGATTCGGTAGCGTCATTGGCATCAATGGGCGACAAACGACCAGCTTGGATGGCGGGATCCATTGGGGATTCAGGTCTTATGAATGGTTCGGCAGGGAGAGAGCTCGCAAGTTGTGGTACTGGTGGAGCTACAAGTGGTGATACTTTGGATGGAATTCCCTTTGGCTGAGCTTCTCCCATAGATAGTTGGATGTCGGCCATAAGATTGTCAATGCTCGATGTGTTTGATTCTTTTCTGCGAGGATGACCAGAAGTTGGTGGACTCGAGTGTGAGCTGGCCTTGCTATCATCACTGAAGCCGGAACCATTGGATGATTGCGAATCAGATGGGGTATGATACGGATTGCCAATACCGAATTCGGAAGCCATATTGATATTTGGTACAATGGGTACAACGTCTCCTCTAGTGCCACCATTTCTGGAGCCAATAAGACTTACTCCACGTGGAGGAAGAGGTCGGGAGAGATCTGGAACTCTTGAAGGTCGTCTGTGTGACATTCTCGGCTTTGGTGGAGATCCTGACAGTGAGCTAGAAACTGTTGAACCATTATCAATACCCACGCCAGACGGAGCGCGTAGTCCCTCAGGCCTTGATCCAGGTTCAGAAGGTCTTCTCACTGAGTTGGATGAAGTTTCGCTGTCGGATCGCTTTGGGAACGTCTGAGCACGGCTCTCCAAGACTCTAGGCCACTCGCTCCCACTGTTTACCTCTGGAGCAGCAAATCCTCCATATCCTTCAGGCCGTGGTCGTGGCTTTCCATTGGAAGCGATACTCGAAACCGAAGCGCTCTTCATATGACTCTTCTCCTCATCTTCCGACTTCTTTGTTAGGCTCTTGATACTGCCAACCGTGGCTGTACGCTGGTGCCCATTGGCGGTCTGCTCTTGATCCTTATCATCATCGGCCCCAACACCAAATGACCCTGCGGTGATAGCGCTCATTTGCGATACGAGGCCTCCCTCAGTCACACTTCGTTGACTGGGCTGAGGACGTGTCGGTTCCGGGCTTGCAAGTCTCTCTGGTGGATTGTGGTTGTCATTGTGATTATTATTATGATTATGTTGTGCGTTGCGGTTTCCCCCAAATCCTGATGGAGCCATTTTGGGTGTGGAAGGGTTGCGGATGGTAGCACCAAAAGGGGGAAAAGGTGAATCTATACCAGAGGACATCATGAAAGCAGGTTGTCCGTTTCGTGGTGGAGGAGCTGTAGCACTTCGCGTTGGCGGTCTGCCAGATGGTGATCTAGATCGCCGCGAACTTGGGGTCATAGGCGATGGGCTGCGGGAATCGGAGTAGGCACTGATGGGAGTGAGTTGGTCTGTTGGTCGATGGTAGGGACGATCTGTATAAAGGTCAGCGGAAGTTGGAGATGATGAGACGGATCGACGTACTGGCTGCAGAGGTGTCTACCCGAGGGGGCATTGCTCGACCAGGTTTAAGGAAGCCAACACCGTTTGTTGGAGCTTGCTTATAGACATTGTCCGGTGGAGTCTCTTGACTACTTGGGAAGACTTCTTGCGAATCTGGGGGAGGAGTCGCTATGCGAAGGTCAGCTTCCTTGTACATTTGAAGATGATGAGATGTTGCGTGGTAAGACATACGTTCAGAAGCCCCACTACAAATGTGGTCTCCCATCATGGAGATCTCAATTTCCCTCGCACAATTCGAGCATTTTATCGTCGGTAAGAAACTCGATGCTCTGGGTGCGGTCATGATTGCTGTTTTGTGGTTCTAACAGTGTTTCTCGTTCGCTGCGCACTTTCCACTCCGATAACTTTCGAATATTCGTCAGATCATAGAATATATCGGATGGAACAACACGAGCAGTCTTCGAGTTTGAATGTCGAATAGTTGTTATTGATGATGAGGATTCTGATGACTGTGAATTTGCCAATTTGCCAATTGGAGTATTAAAGAACGAGTCAGATGACGGCAAGGCTGGTTATATATCGAAACACCGTGAGCGCTTGGAGCGTTTCGCGTGAGATCTGATCGCTGAATGGGATCGACGGTGAGATGTTTTCTATGACAGCAGGAAACAAGTGATGAGTAGGTAAAAATAATGATAAGGATAAATACAATGTTAGAATAATGGAGTAAGGATCGAGGTCTTGCGTTTTGGTATGCAGTATTAGACAAATATGTTGTGGTTGTAAGGACAGTGGTCGATAGGTAAGAAAGATCTCCTGAGTTTGTTGATGGCCTTTGGAATGAATATCTTTTGTTGTTCTTCTCTCTCTCTCTCTCTCTCTCTCTCTCCCTTTTCTTTTCTTCTCTTATCTTCTCTTCTCTTCTCTTCTCTTCTCGTTGAGACTCCCGGGTTGAGGTTTCGAGTATGTGTATGAGAAAAGAAGGATAGTGTATGAAATGTGTTCGAGATGTTTTCCTCGAGGCCAAGGAGGATTGTGCTACTATGGAACTACTCTTGGGGGTTTTGCGTGTGAATGTATGACGGTGGTGGTGCGGTCGAGGTGTGGTCGAGGTGTGGTTGGTTGATTTGCACCTCTTTGCACCTCTTTGGGAGAAGGGCGTTCAAGGAGCGATAGAGTGTGTGGAAAGTGTCGGAGAGGCTTCTGTGGACCTTCCAACCCCTGTGACGGGCGATGGAATCCTTGTTGATGGGGATGGAGACAGGGTGGAGGTAGTTGGATGTACCGTATGTAGTAATTATGTACTATGTAGTACTTATAATGAAACTCAAATACATAATACTACACCAATGGATGATTTTATTTCTCATTCTAAGTCCTGTGTCACGTTACTTGTCACCCACCTCGTTGTTTTTCCTGTTCTTCTCATCATCTCCCCCGGACTTGCGGTCAAATATCGTGAATGGACTGTGCTCGTGATGAAATGAAAACAGTCCAGTATTAGTGTAAATGTGCCTCAGCCAGCTCGTGTACCTGTCCTTAACCATCCCCTGCAAGCCTGTAAATGAGCGAGGAGAATTGGTGGATGCTTAGGCCTCACTGGCTGTGATTTGGCCTGTGCTGATTTGGGTGGATAAGGGGGAAAAAAGAGGAGCATTAACTTGTCAAGGGGTCTATTCAGGTCCAGAGTTGTACCTGCGCCGACAAGAGTTCATTGGCCTTTGCAAATCAAATCTCGAAATGGCAATCTTGTTCCGATTCCCAAGTAGCTGGAGTATGAGCTGAAAGTGAGCAAGTGAACGTGGCCGAGAGATATTCGAGGACGAGTAAGAAGTGGAAAATAGACAATGGACAATGGGCAATGGAAAAAGTTCACAGGGTCCGAAGCTTTCTGCCGTCGACGGGCACGACGGGGTCAATCAACAGCCCTTGTCCTTGATCAATACGTGAATATGGAAGACTTCGCCGAGCTTTGATAGATGGGCAATAATGTACGTAGAGGAATAAACAATAGATGGCCTTTACACAATGACTGTTGATAATTGCCGATGTGCTTCCAATTCCCCTTCTTGCTTCTTGCTGATTACCTACTTTTCTCCCCTCACTCCTCACCTCTCATGTCTCTCTTCTCTGTTGACTTCTGAATTCCTTTCATAATCTTAAATTATGAGAGCACGTTACTACTGTATAATTTACCACCCGTCTATGGCTGTTGGAAAGCCAACTACCGATGTTTTGGCTGCCAAGGGCGGAAGGCCACGAGAAGTCCAATATCGTGTCATTGATTAATAGTGAGTCTCTCACTACCACACACAGACGCGCATATCCATACTATTCCCGCACATAAAACAAATGCATATGTGCGCACAGAACGTACAAAGTAGGAACTTGTAGTACATAAATGCATGGCCAATATGTATTTTGACTTAGCTACTTGAAAGGATCAGCCATGCTTGTTGAGCAATGACAAGAGACGACCCTCAAGCATGGTGCGCCGCAAAACCAAACAAAAGCGCCTCACGAAGATCTATACGATACATTGCTCAATGCATCCCCAGAGAAAGCCTCAAAACGTGAGTACATACATCTGAGGAAATGGAATGAAACCATGATCAAATTCAAGATGAAGATATTTTCTACGCACAGCGTGGAGCATTACCTTTTTATCCTCCTCTCGCGGCGTCATTCCATTGCAACATCATCGCCCCCCCCCACGATTAGGAAAGCATGAAAAAGCACCGAGAAGAACCACCGATGGAAAGTCAAGCAAAGCTCGAACATCGACCGGCACCCTTGATAATACTAGGTACTCAATCCATGAAGACGCCAAGAGATTATGTGTTTGATGATATGATGCGGGGCCTCAGCTGGGGAGAGTCAAGGGGTATTCGAATCCATTCATTGCATATCAACAGGTCTGTTTATCTTAAGTATGTATCTATCATTGTCCTAAGTAGGCACATAAGTCATGATTTTCTGTAGCCTGACCTCTGACCACTACTTTCAGACTTTAGCTTCAGCTCATCATCACTTGGAGTCGCTTTTCTCAACGATACGGAGTGTGATCACAACAACGGCTCGACTCTAGAGATCGTCATACCCGTCCCCGATGGGTTCCGATAATAGCATAGTAGAGACCATAAATCGATCTGAAGGCCATATGCACCCTTCACCCTGAAATCACGTTTTTCTGACTGGGCTCTTGATATCCCAATTTGCCACTGCCTACCATTTCCTCTTCCGCCCATTCATCATTGTTCTCTGCCTTATGGCTGACACCGGCATGTGTCTACACAAAGGCCACAAAGACATTTGTGGAGCGCGAGGCATTATTTTACACTTTTACCTTACACTTAAGAGTATACAAGCCGGCGTTGATCTTGTACTTGCGTATCAAGTATTACGTACCACCACCAAACCTGTGTTTTCGCCCCAGAAGCACTCTTACTGCTAATATCACGATAATGATTCAAATACGGTGCTTATCCTTCAAGGATCTCCGCCCGGCAGAAATGGCATTACGATGCACCCGAGGAGATTTGAGATATCTGAGACCTCTTGAGAGGTGCCGCCTCACCCACACGGCGAATCAAGCAGAGTACCAGAGCAAACTTGTGAAATATGAATTTCGTGAATTGATGAAACATCCTCTAGCTCATGCTCACGTCCAATTGCCGTACACCCCTTCGAGTGTATGGTGTCCTTTCTGGAGAAGAGAGAGAGGGAAAGAAAAGCCACCCGCGCGCCAAGGGGCTGAGCCTCCAAGCAAAGGAACAATTTCATGAACTACACAGTTTCTAGTCACGTCTAGGGATTCCATAACATCCAGTGACTTCCAGGCCCGGGAATTGCGTCAAGTTATGGTACCTTTTTAGGAACCCAAAGAGGTTGAACGCGCAGGCTTCCCCCTGACTATCCCTTGCGATCTTCCCAGGTACCGTTCTACCACGATGTTCATCTTGCCCATTATAGCGAAGCATAATTTCCCATTTCAAGCCTTGAGAAGAGTCGCTCGCCCTCTCATCATCAACAACCAATGCCCTTGAGTTAGGCACGAGCTCTTCTGCTTCCTTCACCGTCAAATTCAGAAGCTCAGGCTAGGATATTATTCCTTTTTCTTTCTCGCGTGCTTTGTGAACAGTCGTCCTATCCGTCGATTGACAGCGGAGGAGTGTTAGACGAGTACAGATGTCACCTTGGACGAAAAGGCGGAGGAATGGAGAAAAGAGCCGCTTGAGATAGTACTGCAACTATGCAGGATTGATGAAGTTGAAGTAGTGATAGTCATTGACTTCATTTCAAGCCTGTCTGCAGGCGTAATGGCGAGTTTGAAAACTACTCACAATGTTCCGTTACTATTCTGATATCTTCACTACCAAGAATAACACACTACCTACCTTCCTTACCCGGTTGCCTGGTCAAAAGGTTGTACTGTGTACATTGACAGACGACGGCGTGAGGTGCACAGGAAAGGAATTCACTCTTTGAGCTGTTGGTGCTCATCCTCAAAGATAACAATCACCGCCACACAACAAGCACAATTCTTATGGCACAACACATCTGCTGACATGGTTTGCATCTTGTATGAACAACATCCATTTTCAACAGATGAACTTGCCGTTGCCGGGCCGCACGACCGATAGTCTTCCGATCGATTACCAGACGATGAAGATGAAGATGAAACCCCTGACCATATTAGCCTTTTGTACGGTTCATACCTAGGTAACTTGGTACTATTTTTATCTTCACCACAACGGTAACAACCCTCATTCTGCTGGCTAAGATGACAGCGAGTATGAGAGTTCAACTCATCAGAAAAACATAATGTACCGGACATCGTTTGGAGGCCATATTTCAGCAAACCAGTCGCGAGCCAGCGAAAGTCAACCGGACCACTGGGATTTCCTTCTCCCCAGCTTAAGCTACCACAGCTGCCAAGAAAGTCGCCTCCAATGTCACACATTCTTATCGACAACCCAAATTTGATGTGCTTGAGGAGTGCAGATTGAGTTGGAATGCGCTACTCGTTACCCTCGTCAAGTAAATTATGATTCTGATGGCCTTCTCCCCGCTGTTCGGACCCGACAGTCCTACAATTTGGCATGCCTTATCCGGGATTCATGGGGTTAGAAGTACTTACGAATGAATATGGGCAACCTCGTATGTGCGATATTAGAGCACATCCAGAAATCCAATTTCTTATTCCCAACGCTCCAGATTAACTTCTATCCCATGAAGCTTTTTGGGCAACTTTTGAAGACATGGCTGTGTTGCTACAGTGTTGAATAACTGACTGTCCTCGAGGCAAGTCATTGTACACTTCTAATATCGCCCGGGTTGCAATTTTGAATATACACACTTGGATGAAGTGAGCGGTAATACCTCTGTTCTGTTGATATTGCTCTCAGAAATCTCATTTTGTTACCTTGCCGTCAACGATGAGTGATGAGATGCACTTGCTGCAGTAGTACTATTGGGCATACAGGAAATATATGTATTAGGTGTATGAAATCACACCGCTGCTTATTGACGAGATGACCAGTGTTGTTTATGTACATTTGCAGTCAGTAGTAATTGCAATGAATGTTCTGTTGTATCTGCCAGCTATGTTTTATGTATGTCAAAGTATGAGTACTTGTATTCGTGAAATATCATGATTGAAGCTGAAATTGTAAAGCAATGCTAATATCCACATCCGCTCTTGTTTCTACCACACAATAGAGATCAATCTAATAGGAGCTACACGTGCCTTAAAGAGCATCTGTATGAGGTCTTATGCTCCACAAGAATTTTAAAGTTGAGGAGTGGATCGAAACGTCATAAGCCTACATAATCTCACTTAAAGACTGAGACGAATATCCCCATAGGGGTAATTGTATAGAAACCGCCTCACCATTGCAATTATTGTTGTTCTCGCAGGACAGGACTTCAACAAGCTCATTGACGCTCGCTGTCCCTTGAAGAATGGTCTTTGTTCATTCGACCCTGTGGGGTGCTCAAAGTATGAGGGGTCTCTTTTGTGAATACCAACGCCGGACCACATTCTGGAATTGATCCCCTGAAGGAACTGTCATTCGCTACTATTGGATGCGTACAGATTGAGGGTCCGGGGTCGAGCTAGATAACGTGGAGTGCCTGGTAGTGTCAAGTAGTACTTGGAGATGTTCCACAGAGACGGAAAGATGCAAGAAGGCGTGCAGAGAAATGCGCCGTCGAGGTATTTGTGGACTGTTTCTTGCAGCTGATTTTGATTAGGTATGGTGGAGGAGATTGTTCGTTACGACAGCTGAAGCTACAAACCATCCCCACCAAGTTTGACTTACCGTACCGCGAGCTCCGGAATATCCAACGGCGCGACTTTCCTATAAGCATCTGTCTTCCTTCTTCCTCCTCTTCCCTTCTTTTCCTCTTCACCCTCAACAACTGATAGTAATTGCTTCAACATCATCAGAATAATATAGAAGCTTGCTTCTTTTCCAAAGCACATCTAAACAGATCGCACCTCGAGTGTGATCACCCCGTCGTCAAGACGTTTTCCAACCTCCTCAACTCGTAAGTCGATTACAATCCAATCTCTTTTCTGTTCTACGCCTTCACAATTGGCAGCAACCCAATTTGGTGAACGCGTTACGTCCTCAATCCACATCAATACCTTCATGTGAATACAATACTAACCATCACACAGCGTACACCATCCGTTTGCAGGAGCCCGTTGCTCTTCCGCTGCTGGGAGCGCACCGGACTCACTTGAGACCAGATAAATTCTCTCGAACCCAATAAACAAAATCACGCCGCGTATCTTTCAGCCTTCGTCAAATATGACACCACACGCGGAAGTCGGTATGGGCTTCTTAAACGGAAATGGTCATTCTACATCCAACAAGGACCTCTTCACAGTGAACTCCTCCAACGTCGTCTATACTGATAGTGACATCAAGTCTAAATACACCTACCGTACTACCTTGGTCGAGCAGAATGCAGACGGTAAGTATGTCGCTACACCAAAGGAGACTGTGTATGACTTCAAAGTCGATCGCAAGGTTCCAAAGACTGGAATGATGCTCGTCGGATGGGGTGGAAACAACGGAACCACTGTCACTGCAGGTATTATTGCCAATCGTCAAGGCCTTACTTGGGAGACTCGTGAGGGATCTCGTGCTGCTAACTACTATGGTTCTGTTGTCATGGGATCTACCATAAAGCTCGGTACTGACGTAAAGACTGCTAAGGATGTCAATATTCCTTTCCACGATGTCTTGCCAATGGTTCATCCAAATGATTTGGTCATTGGAGGTTGGGATATCAGTGGTATGAACCTGGCTGAAGCCATGGACAGAGCTGCCGTTCTTGAGCCGACTCTCAAGGCTCAAGTCAAGAAGGAAATGAGTGCTATGGTTCCTCTTCCTTCTATCTACTACCCAGACTTTATTGCTGCCAATCAGGAAGATCGTGCCGATAACCTCATTGAAGGAGACAAAGCCTGTCTTGCCCATGTCGAGAAGATTCGTAAGGATATCACGTAAGTCCACACGATCCTGGATGTGTATGTCTACGACTAACACCATATATAGCGACTTCAAGGACAAGCATGGACTTGAAAAGATTGTCGTTCAATGGACCGCCAACACTGAGCGTTATGCCGATATCATCACAGGTGTCAACGATACCGCTGAGAACCTCATGAAGTCTATCGAGAGTGGTCACGAGGAGGTTTCTCCGTCCACCGTCTTCGCTGTTGCCTGCATCTTGGAGGGTGTTCCTTTCATCAACGGTTCCCCACAGAACACTTTTGTTCCGGGTGCCATTGAACTTGCCGAGAAACACGGTGCCTTTATTGGAGGCGATGACTTCAAGTCTGGCCAGACCAAGATGAAGTCTGCACTTGTCGATTTCTTGATCAGTGCCGGTATCAAGCTCACCTCCATTGCATCCTACAACCACCTGGGTAACAATGACGGCAAGAACTTGAGCTCTCAGAAGCAGTTCCGCTCCAAGGAGATCTCCAAGTCTAACGTTGTTGATGATATGGTCGAGGCCAATTCTGTCTTGTACAAGCCAGGCGAGCACCCCGATCATACTGTCGTCATCAAGTACATGCCGGCCGTCGGTGACAACAAACGTGCTTTGGACGAGTACTACGCTGAGATCTTCATGGGAGGTCATCAGACCATCTCCCTGTTCAACGTCTGTGAGGATTCCCTCCTGGCCTCTCCATTGATCATTGATCTCGTTCTCATCGCCGAGATGATGACCCGTATTTCATGGAAGGCCCACAGCAACGATGGTGTCATCACTAAGGATTACAAGAGCTTCCATAGCGTCCTCAGCATCCTCAGCTACATGCTCAAGGCCCCTCTCACCCCTCCTGGAACTCCGGTTATCAACGCCCTTGCTAAGCAGCGTGGCGCTTTGACTAATATCTTCCGTGCCTGTGTAGGCTTGGAGCCCGAGTCTGATATGACTCTTGAGCATAAATTGTTCTAGTGAAATTCAATAGGATAAATCAGATTGATAATTGCCTTGGATTTTTGTTTTTGCGTTGGATTTGCTGTCTATCACACCACATGCGGCTGGTGCATTCATTCTCTAGACAATATAATTCTGAATTCAGTGCTTGCTTGCTTCACATTGTGCTCATGGGATGATTGAAAATGATCTTGACACAAACCTATGGATAACTGTGAATATGAAAATAAATATTGACGTAGAAGCTTGATGATACAAATGTTGTTCATAGGGTTTGAGTGAGAGCGAATAGGGGGAGGGAGGCAAATAGGGAGAGCAAGAGGAGATAAACAAGTAATTTAGTACCCTTAATATACAATTGTATACCTGATTTTTCTGCACACTCGTTGTATATGAACACTGTGTGGATCTTAACCTATAAAGGTGTATGTACAAATACAATAACACAAATCGAGCAATAATCCTTTACTATGCATATAATTTAAGCTTACCTTTCTTGTAGGTAACAATCGAATTTTATAACCGAATTTTTCAATAATCAAGATTAGAAGAGACTAAGTCCTTGAAAGTTGTATGGTGAAGACACATACAACAAAGATAACTGTGATTATGTCACATAACCTCGATTCGCTCCAACTTAGGGTTAGGGTTAGGGTTAGGGTTAGGGTTAGGGTTAGGGTTAGGGTTAGGGTTAGGGTTAGGGTTAGGGTTAGGGTTAGGGTTAGGGTTAGGGTTA